>VZSR01003803.1:42925804-42989768 GCA_013398615.1 Brachypodius melanocephalos
CCTTTCCTTTCCTTTCCTTTCCTTTCCTTTCCTTTTCTTTTCCTTGACAAAGGAAAAATCCTCAGGCCCACCATCAGTAGATGTGGAATGTTGCAATATTTTTCATCCTTATTTAATAACTCTCTCAAAAAAAAAAAGCCAAAAAACCAAACCCAAACCCAAATCATGGTTGCTGACTCTTTGAATAATCCTTGGGTTTTGAAATCTTAAGAGAAAACCTTAAGTAGGTACAAGAGCACAGTGTATTATAAATATATAAAAGAATAAAAGAGGCACTTGTGTAAATCTCTATGTCAGTTTATACTCATTGATTTCTCTTTACGTTTTCACAGGGGCTTTAACAATAATCAGAATAATAAAGGACAGTAAATAGCTGAGTCCCCAGCTTTGCTTGTTGCTGCCTACTTCAATCATGCCTGAGTTGAATTGGTTTCTTATTTCTGTTTTAGGAAAATTTTGCTGGTCTCTGTATGATTGGTACAAGAAAAATAGACCCTTTTTTGAAAAAAATTGAGTTAGAAGTTATTTCCAAATTAGGTTTATTTTGTCTATGAAGCCCAAACTATTTGTAGCTATGAATACCTTCATCAGGTTGTGTTGTAAGTGATTTGCCTCTGTTTCCTTTACACATAAATGTGAAAGCTGTTGCCACGATGCACTCATTCTTCCTGTTGTCATCATTGTGACTCACTGTGGACTATGTATGACAGTGTACTCATGAAGAAATATGCTCTCCATCATTTATTATTTGTACAGAAGCGTAGATTCACTTTTCTCTTAAACACCTTGGAGCCAGAAGGGAAGGTCTGAGGTTTGATTTGCCCTGGTCACCTCAGGACTGTACACCCTCATCTTTGCTTCCAAAGGTGACATTTGCCCCCTTTGCTGCTCTTGACGCACCTTGCACAAGCACAGAGCCCCCTGCCAGGGCACTCTGCAGTCCCACAGGGCCTCAGCCTGGATGTGTACCACCAGGGGAAACACTTGAAGAAATCATTTTTGTGTGCAAGAATGGACTGCAAGGTTATAGACCAGCTGTAGATACATTGGAAATTTTTACCAGAAAGGAGAATTCTGTGTTCCTTCTTTGTTATCTCTAAAAATGTAACTCTGGGAGAGGAGCCCTTTAGATATTTCATGTAACAATCTTTTTTTCCTTTATTATTTACTAGGTCAGTTATCGGTATGCACACGACAATACAATTAAAGTTCTTCTTATATTCATTACACAATTATTTTTCTTTATGCTGTAGATATTGGTGGGGTTGGGAACTTTCTTTACTAAAAAGGGCAAGTTTAAGAAAAAAAGCCTAATTATTAAAATTTATAATAAAAATGTTAATCTTATGCTGTTAATATTCTAATAACCGAGGCTGAGGTATTTTTGTCTATGAAAATGTATTCAAAAGCATGCAGCAGTTTGCTGCTAGGCTTAAGGTGTAAGAGTCTCTGAACAGTCTATAATGAACATGTAATCCAGGGAAATTACTCATTCTTAAGCACAGGTTCTTTAATACAGTTTTGTAACCTCATGAATATGGTGAGTGTACTTGAAAGGACAGAAATCATTATTTCCCAGAGACATAAATATTTCTCTTGCTGTGACTTGGAAAACTTTGAATAATTGGGAATTAATGGAATAGATGGGAAAGTCATAAACACTTCTATTACACACATCTTAACTCATTGAACGTGTTTATTAACTACCTGAATGACTTTGTGGAAAGGACACATTTTTAGGAGTTAGACGTTTAAATTAAGATGACCATTTACCATATGAGCTTGAAACACGGTATTTATAAATATCCTGATTTGGAAAGGTATTTCCACTGAAGAAAACATGTGCAAAGGTGCTTAAAGTAAAGCCAACTTGAAGTTCAGTTAGAAGTAACTTGAGAGAAAGCATGCCAGTAAATTCCTCTCTGGTTTAGGGAAGCTTGTACACCTCTGCTTTACACTCAAATACATATTAAGTGTTTTCCCAAATAGGATATGTGAACCATCACATGCCTAAACCAGAGGCTACTGTCCATGCCACACCTTTTTTTTTTTTATCTTAAACACATAAATGAACTAAATTTATTTTGCCTTTTTTAGAGACCATGCATGAAAAGGAACTAACTTTCCAAAAAGTGTAAATTTCTCAGATGTGACTTTCAACAGGATAGCACTAAACTCAGTTCCAAACTATCTTGTGCCTTTGGAGGCCATTTTATGATTTAAGAGGAGTTTTTTCTTTTCCTTGACAAAACTTGTTCCATTTCCTATTCCCATCCTGACGCTTGCCAAATTCTTCATGATGGATTAAGCAATCCTACACAAAAGATGCTACTACCTTATGAATTCTGATGAATTCAGTCTACTTAATGACTTTCCTAATTTTTTATACCTGCAAATATTACTCCCTAATAGTAGCTGTCTCAAGAGCCATGAAAAATTTTTGATATATGTGATGGGACAAGTAATCCTCAGTTAAAGAGAAGATTTTTTTTTCTTAGAAGGTTACTAAATAAAAAAATTTTTGAAGGGTGAAAGCTGTACTTATCAGGATAGCATGTTCAGAAAGTGACATTTTATGGAGTTGCTATCACATGGACTGCCTTTGACTGTGCTCAGATGGATTACCCCTTTGCTAGTTCATCAATACAGAGCGGCATTTGGGGGGCTTCTGGATCCATTCCTCCTTTGTCATCTCCAACTTGAATTGAATTTAACTCTGCATTATTTTGAAAATAGCAATCAAGACTTCAAGTATGAGGACATCATAAAAGGGGGTTGTTAACATTTAGTAGGGAGCATTTAAGGTTCCTGAAGTGCCACTACAAAATCTTCTAGAAATTGATCTACCAGTTTGGTATCAGCACTATAAAACTAATAAATAAAAACACAATTTAAGGCATGATTGGAGAGAGTTGAGCAAGTCTGGTGATGGATAGATGACAGACAGACTGGCAGAGAGATGAGTATAAATGTGCATAAACATATGAGCACATGAATTCTGCTAGGTGTCCCTTTGTGCATTTCACTGTAGCAGTTTGTGCATGTCTCTCACCTCTTCTCTTTCTGACAGGAGCTTTTGAACAGATTAACTGCATAGAGACTACAGAAGCATTTCTGTATTTCCTGTTCAAAAAAAGAAAGAAAAAAAAAGGCAAACCACCAAGTTTTTAAGCTACTCTTGCCTTAATAATTTACACTTTATAATTTTTATTGAGATTTAACTGCAAAGGGGGCTGCAAGACTGCTATATGCAGGTCTATAATGGCAATAGAGCAAAGTACTGTTAAGAAAACATCAGCAATGCTTAAAACTGAAAATAAAATTGTCCCATAATTTTTTATTTATTTGTATATTTTGGGTTTTGTCTGGTTTCTTCATATTTGAAAATGTGCAATTAGTTGTGTTCCAACAACAAGATTCTCATTACTACTTGAACCAGAAAAAAATGAAACCAAATCAATAATTTAAAAAAAAATTTAAAAGAGAGAATTCTATCTAGGAGGATTTCCTTTAAAAAGGAAAAAGGGGCAATAGTCTATAATCTCTTATCAGTTTCCAAAATTTTCAGGGTGTAGAACAGGAAAACATTGATACCAGCCTTAACTAGTATTTTCAAACAACTGAGGATAGGAAAGACAAAGTATGTATAAAAAATAATGAGATCTGATCCAAACAATTGTCTGCATTTCTAAACATTACAAGTGCTAGTGATGGTGCACATGTGGACCTTGTGTCGTTTTCAAGTAAAGGGCTTAGTTGTACCCCTCTTAATTATGTATTGCACATGTGAGACTCTCAGAAGACATAAATTGATTTGGAGAGTGTGATTAATGTTGGGAGTTGATTTATTGGCTTTGCATATGTTTTCCTAAGTATCTGTGTCTTTTTATTTCACTCTATTTCTTCAGGCATCCCATATCTACTTTTCTTAGAAAAGTTCTAACTTCTTCCTGCTTCTGTTTTTCATTGATTTACCCACCAGATTTACCCAGGCATCTACTTTTGACTCGTGACTGTGTCAGTACTGTATGAAACATGGCCTTAGGGTGGATGTGAGAACTGGAGTGCTGCTCATCCTTACCACACATTCCTGGCTTGGTTTGTGCCCATACCACCTAGTCCTTCCTTTGCAAGACAGTGCCCCAGAGCTGTTTGTGGAGAATGCCCGGGGGGTAGTTCCCAATACATGGTATGAGAAGGACTGCACCAGTCCTGGCTTTGACACACAGGTCATGAGTCCCACCTGCCCTCATGCTGCCCTCTGGCACCTGGAAAACAAATCAGAAACATAGAATTGTTGGGTTAGAAGGGACACTAGAGATCATCTAGTTCCAACCCACCTGATATGGGCCAGGACACCTTCCACTAGACAGTCCTCAGTTTCATTCTTTGTCATAAAAATATAGCTCTAGCTATAATTCCCTCTAGCTGATGGAACGTCAGTGCTACATGATACAGCGTGAAATGAAAAGCCTCACCCGTACAAATAGCAGTGTAATGTAAAAAGGACAGCAGCCAGATGACAACCCGTTATGGGGTTATGCAGTATGTCAGCTTATGCCACTTGTCCTTAAGGGCAGAGGACTCTCTGTGACCTTGTTTTATTCAGCAGTGTACGTATTGTTTCTTTGCACCCAATGGAATTAATCCTGTTGTAGTGTGAAAGCCTAATTTGGATTAGTTGAGTTCTGCTGCAGGGGAGGCTATTAGCTGGATTTAGTTGAGGTCAGTCCCACTCCAGGTGCTCTAGGTTCCCTTGCTATATGTTTTTGTGTGGTTTTTTGTTTTGTCTGGAGGTGGGATTCCTAAGCGCTTTTACACAGCCCATTACAACAGCTCTTTAGATTTCTCCTGTTGGGAGAACTGTGCTGTTTCAGAAGTGTTCCTTTGGAAGGTACATTATATACTGGGAGTCTGCTGCTAACTGCTGTATTTCTGTGTTTGTGCAGAAGAGAGTTTGCCCTTGCTCCAGAATGGGAAATTAAAAAACAAATTTCCAATTGCACTGTCTCAGGTGTTGAATCTTATCTTATTGGAACAAATGTACAGATAAACCCCTATAGTGTGGTCTCAGGTTCAACAAACAACTTAGTTATTAAGGTTAAGAAGTGCTCCTGAGAGATATGCTAACGTCCACCTCATTTTTAACAAACATAGTTTGAATGGTTTTGCAGTCTGAAAACACACTGGGTTAGAATGGCTCATACAGGGATGATTAACAGTCAGATCTAGCACTTGAAAGTACAAGGGTGTTTTGAAAAATTATTTTAAAAGAAGAGGTTTATGTAGCAAACATCCTTTAAGCAAAAATGCTAAAAGTCTTCAGGGTTACTCACTATATATCTTTACATACATATAATATTTTTCACTATATTTTTCACTATATTTTTCTTAATATACTTTTCTTTTGTATATTATGTGGATTTTTAACTATTTGACTTAGTAATTAAAATATCCTGTGTTATTTTCTTAGTCCAAATAAATACTGAAAAATATACAGCTTCATTGTGAAATTTAAATTATGCATCAATTTAAAAATTGGATGGATTTCAATACTGACACTGATGCAAAAAGTAAAAGATTTTCTAATACTTGTTCTTTGTCAGTGATAGCATGCAAATCCAGAGCAAAACTATTGCAGCAGGTAAAAGATAAATTTTAAAACTTATAACATGGTGTTATTGTGTGCCTTATTATAGAAAACATAACAACAGTCTAACAAATATTGATAACATCAATTCTTAAATAGCATTCTTTTGACTGGTAAATCTTTCTTTAAAATATTCTTGGCTAAAGAGAAGTGGCAAATTTCTAATGTCTAATAAAGACATCCTTCTTGCCTGGAGAAATGACCTCACAAATTGCTGAAGAGCAACCAGATCTTCAATTGTGTAAGACTGGATATAGATTGAACAGTAGTTTGCAAGAAAATGCATAAGGAGCTTCAGAGGTTGTCATGTCTGTTTGGTTCTTTTAAAGAAGTTTATCTTTTGCATAAAAAGAGGTGATTTTTAATTGTCCAAGCTGCATAATACTGTCAGTCTCCAGTCATCAAAATAAATTGTCTTTCTGCCCTGCACCTGTTGCCAGAAGGCAGCTGAGGAATTGCACTAGTTTTGTTTTCAACCTCTGCAACAGCTGTACATCAGGATTATATATCAGTAATGTATATTATCACTCCAGTGTAACAGAGCAACACAAATTTTGTAGGCATGAACTACCACTTCTTGATTCTTGAAGGATTTGCTTTAGTGACAGAGGCTTCTTTGTCTACAAAGATGTTACTTTATTACAGTGGAGAGATAATTTTAGAACAAGCAGATGTTGTCAGGTCATCATCTGTCAAGATCTTCTCATCGATGCAGGTGATATTTTATATATATATTTATTTTTTTTTACCAATGAGCAGACTGAATTATGCTGAACTGTGGATCAAACAAACCAGTTTTGGACATGTGCTTCAAAAGAAAGGCAAGAATTCTGCAGCTAATTTTCCCCTGCATCTTTCCTTAGCACATTCCTCACTGTATGTATCCATTCCTTTCATGTTAACATGATTTTTCCTTTGATTTTTATTTATTTCTGTTCCATAAGAAAGGGGGAATGGGCTTGTGGAAGAAGGCTTTAAACTAAAAGTAGAGTTTCCTCTTCCCTGAAGAAGTGTACTACTCCTTAATTTTGTAAATTATTTATCTGTGTGCTTAGCTGTGCACTGAACAAACCATCCATTTTATTGATGCACCTTTTAGGAATGTTTAAGAACAGGTACAATATATCTTCAGAAGGAGTACATGAGTTTCAGAGCAGTATCTTAATATTGTATGCCTTGGGATGCTGGAAAGGACACCTGAGTGGGGAGAGCAGTTATCTTCTTCAAGGAGGCAGACATATTTCCTCCAGGTTTATTTTATCAAAGGAGAACTCTCGTGGAGGCAAAGCTTAGAAGAAGCATTTGTAGAAGATCAGTCAATAGCACTGATTGGAATTTGAAAGACTGAACAGATGGCCTTTATGTGACTGTAAGTAGCAGGATAAAAATTAGCTCTTGTTTGCTAAGACAGCTCAGAGTCAAGAAAGCACACCTGTTTATTTTTCTGATAACAAAAATATTGTTCATACAATTTTTATTTACAATTATCTTTGCAGTTAAATTACTCTGCAGTGTTTTAGTCTCTTTTGTAATCAGACAGATAATCAGCTTTAAACTACTTAATATTATTCATATAAGTGTTTTTCCCCACGGGTCCAATAACATTAATCATAACATCAGAATAGCAAGGTGATCTTTCCAGTTTCTTTAATCCTATTTACACCATATGGCAAACACAGCCTGACTACAAAGACAACAAATGCTGTATCTTCACAACTGGAAAATGGAGTTTCTTCCAAGCAATAGCAAATTAAATGTCAGATTTCTCTGGAAGGTATTGATGGTAGATCCTCATATTGCTTATCTTCCTAATGTAAATTCCCTCAAAACAAAAGAATAGGCATTAGATAGCTTTGCTCACCTGAGACAATACACAAGTGGTGCTCTGACAAAAATGTTCACCATGTATCAGCCTCTGACTGCCCCTTCCTAAAAGGCATCAAGGGATTTGCTATGGCAAAGCCTCAGGCTGGTTCTTGCAGTTTAGTGGAAAGCAAGACCCAATTCCAAGGATTTCTAAGCTCATTTTGATTTCCAGAAACCTGAGAAGTGCTGCAGCATGGCTTTATTTGGAAACAGATTGCCTCGTATGTTCAAATGGCCTTGTATGCTAAAGTGAGTGAAAACGACTATACAACAAATACCACAGTATTTAACTTCTGACTTTGAAACACAATTTCAAACAGGAAAATAAAATAGCATGAATTTCTGTGTGCTTTGCTGAACCCACTGAAGGTCTTCCTTTGTTGCTTTCACGCTTCTGGAAATTTTCAGGGAATTGGAATTGTTAGTACAGAGTTTTCTGAAACTGCACTTTCTTACTGAAATTGTTCAGGATATAAAACAGGATATAAATTCTCTACTGCCTTACTCGTGGCTTTTAAGAAGTTTCTTCTAGTTCATATTTATTCTATAATTCAATCAGAATTTTACATTACTAGACCCTACCTCTTAAATAAGTGCAATTCAACATTTTCCTGAGCTCTGGACTCTTGGCATTGGTCTATAAGAAGGAGAATGCACATACATTTTCCCTCTTTGACTAGGGAACTTCCTTGAATATATCTTTAAGCATATTTCTTAGCCTTAGCACACTTAACTTTGTTCATACTACTCAAGACATTTTCAAATGTAATAAGCAGCAAATAGTAGTAAATACTATGTAACAATAATACAAATGCATAAATAAATTGTATCTTTTAATGAGAGTTGTCTGCCACACTTGATAATAAAATAAAGTTCTAATCATTAATGACTAGAATTATATGAAGATGATATCAGTTAGCCATAGAATTAACCAATCAGGCACAAGAGCATGCTTTTACTTTATGTGATTTACTGCATTTCTTTTACCAGTGTCGTGGTCTATCTCCAGCTGTCTGCATTCTGAGGTCTCATATACATTTCACTGAACGAAAAAACCTTGACTCTAAATGCAAATACTATTTCTAAGACACTGCATATTTAAAAAAAAACTTATGAAAACCTGGTACTTTCCAGCTCATAGAAATTCTTTGGTAAGAAAACAGTTAAAGCTAATTTATAATTAGATCACTATTAGTTAATGTGGCAAAACTTCATGGTTCTTTGAATCATTGGTCCCGTTTGAGGCAAACAGTTCAGAAATCAGGTCAGGAGCAAATCAAAAATACATATCATGCCTTCAAGTCAGGAAATATGTTTGCTATATCATTAACTAAACTTCATTATGTTACTTATGACCATGGGTAGGAAACTGTAGCAAAAAAAAAAAAAAAAACCCACCAGAAAAACCCCCAACCAAACTAGAATAAAACAAAAGTAATTAGAAGACACTTTAGCCCTGCATATGCCCCACAGAGCTTAGCAATTGGAGACCATCCCATACTGTGAGTGAATCTCATTTAAGCTTCCTTATCCTGTTTTGGAAATTAGAGAGTGAAAAAAATATACCTTGTTAATAGACATCAGACTACATTTCACCCCACTGAAAATTTTGCTTATCATGTGCTAAATCTTATTATCCATATGGTTGTCATTTAGGCCACAGCTAACCCATTTATTGTTTATTGTTCTTTAATCTTGTCCATACATAACAGAATTTCAGAAAACTTAATTCTTGTCATCTATCACTACAAGTAACGAGCATAAAACTAACTAAAGAAAACCATAGCTTTGCACAGATGGCCAAGTGCTGTCGGATAATGGTTCTCATGCTGTCTTTCATCACCACCTGGATATATATTGCCTCTTAAGTAAATATAAATACATATGTATAAATACATAAATACTGAAGTGCTCTCATCTGCCTGGCATGAAACCTGATTTTACTACCCAGATCAGCTTCTTTTTTATCCACCATGCATCTAGAGTTCTACAAATCATTTAAGTCAGGGATAAAATTAAGAATAACTCTATGGAATTGCACATAGGATAGAGGCAAAATGTATTCCAAATTTTAAGCTTTCCTTTGAAAACGTTTTGATCCTAATGTTAAAAATGCCTTAAGTGTTCTATTGAATTAGAACTGCTAGGGAGAAGTTCAGAGGATAAAGAAGTGATTACCTCCTTCTAAATTTGATACTGTACCATTTGGTTCTACACAGCAATTGTGATGGCTTGCAGGAATTCTTGACAGATAGATAACCCATTCAATCAATTAGGTAATTATCATCTCATCACTCTTTGTTTCACTTATAGCTCATTTTCAAAACGAAGTTTATATTTTTCAGTCTCTTTAAATGCTTTTAGAAGTGCTCAAAAGATGTTCTTCAGCAATTCCCCATGGGATTAATATGTGCTTTATGTATTATTTCCATGGTAACTTGAGATAACAGGAACAGGGGTTTATGCTATGCTACATCCATCTTAATTTAGTTTAGGACATGTTGTTTTTAGGCTTTTTTTTTTTCCTAGGGTCAGTTTTCATTTAACAAAATATTTAACGGCCTGTAAAATGAAGATTGAAAAGGGAAATGTCCTTTAATATAATACTGTACTTAGGTCCTTTTTCACAGTACATTTGCTTTGATCTTAGAGTAAAATAAAAGGAATCTTTTTATTATTATTCTTATTTCTAGCAAAGCAGAAACTCATATCTCTTGTAAGTGTTCTGTGATGATTTGAAATTTATCCTGAATATCTTGGAAACTTGCTCCTTGACCTTTCTCTTGTGCTATTAATAGTTAATGAAAGTACTAGTCATGGACAGAGATGACTTTTACTAAGTGAATCCAAAGAGTTGATTGGATTGCTAGGTTTTTAGGAGACATCTTTAGGAGCTTCTGTGTTTGCTTCTTTTGAAATTACAGTGTTGCAGCAGTTTTCTCTTTCCTATCTGGCTATATTTTGGTTCCCAATTCTACATATAATTACATATATATTTTTGTGTGTTTGTGTATGTGTGTGTATCTAAGCGAGCCTCCCTACTCAACTACTGTTGTTACATAGTATTTTTGAACAGGTAATGTAATATTCTCCAGACTCAGACTTTTTATTGGTCGCTTCATATTTACATCCTTTGGTCAAATATGTATCCATTTCTAAGTAGATTCCACATGAAGTATTGACATAATGGAGAACCTGTAATGAAAGCAGCTACAAGAAATGAAACCAGCAAGTACTACTGTTGGAGATAGTGGCATGCTAGCAAGAGACATTCATTAAAAGGTTAGGTTTCATTTCGCTGTTTGCGGGTGTCGCCTCGTAAACATTAAGAAATACTATGTCAGACACCATCCAGCTTCATCACGAAGCTGTCAGGTGAAAAAGCACACTTTGCAGATCCAGAAATATACTGGATGGAAGGCATTTTTACAAAATATCAATAGAAAATATACTTCAGGGAACAGTTGTGCTGTGTAGAGACAGAATTACATTATAGTCGTCTCCATTAAGTTGTCAGCAGTCACCGATTGATTCCATGAAGTCATTTCCTGTTTGCAATGGGGGCAATAGCAGTCAGCTGCATGATGGAAACAACTGCATTTAGTTACACATGATGTTAACTTATCAGCAGTTTAATGCCAATTACCATATCTCAGGTACAGCTTTAGAATTTCTGCATATTTACTTCAAAGTGAGGCCAGTTTTCACTAGAAAGCCTTGTACAGTATAAAATAAAATAACTCTTCATTTTGAAATTCCAAGTGATTTAGAATTTAGGCTGGAATTTTTCGAGAAGGGTAAATGAGTTAAAATTAAAACGAAGTTTTAACAAAGTGTTTCAAACCTGAACATTTCTTTTTGACTTCTCTTATTGTTCTAATTTCTGTAGGGGGAATACACTTGAAATTCTTAGTTTGTTGGGTTTTTTCCATCTTTGAAATGTTCCTATGTGTTTCTTACTCACTACTGTTGTAGAATGCATTGATTTTGGCACATGGTTTCAAGCCCGGGAAAAATAAACCTGCTTTTGGCTGAAACAGGAAAATGTGAAGATAGCACTTTGTAGGAAGTGTTTTCTGTAGTGAGTGACACCTTCATCTGTAATACTTCTGGCTTTCCTCATCTCCCTTCTCTCACTCCTTACATCCTCCTCTCAATTCTTGGTCACACTGCTTCTTCAACTTGGAGCCTAAAAGAGGGCAATGGAAAGGCTTGAGTATATTTTTTCTGATTATGTGCTCTTTATTGTGTGTTTCCTTCTCATGCTGTATTTGGGGTTAAATAACAGACAGGAAAACATAGCTGACATACAGGCTCACTTTCCTATGGAAAAATGATCTCTCATGAGTAGCTTTCAAAGAAGGGAAAGTCAGGAGCTGAACTTCAATGATCCTTAAGGGTCCCTTCCATTCAGGATATTCCAGGGCATTGAAAGAAGGGTTGTTACCCAACCATGATTGTGATTTTGGAAAAGTAGATGAAAGAATCAAGATCCTCAAGATAATTATCAGTGGAGGCACCAGATTCACATATTGCATATCTCACAGGACCCAGAATGTTTGGATATCATGGTAAAGCAAAAATACTAGTACCAAAGAGTGGAACAGAATATCAGAGATTTTTATTTAATTTCTGAGTTGTTGTGAATAGATCTACTGCCTATCCAGAAGAAATATCTTCATTAAGCAAAAGAAAACTTCAACATGAGACCAAAATTAAGAGAAACATAATATTTTGTCCCTTTACTTCTAATGTTTGATTTAGCTATTTCTTGGAAATTCATGTTTTCTTATTCATGTGCAGGCAGACTGAGAATCTATGTTAACTTTCCTCAATTTTGTGAAATGTAATTTTTGTTTGTCCTGAGTTTTTTATAAAATCATAGTTAGATGATAATTATTACCTTTTTAACCAAGGTGGCATTGAAACAACACGTGGGATTACATTTTCTTTGAAGTGCATGCAAACTGACTACAGATATCTTCCGAAGATCACAGGCTTGAAATCATTTGATTTGACATAACCCATGCCTTCCAAAATGACTGCCTCACTCTTTTCTTTGGAAAAGCCATTATGTCAGAGGAGGTGTCTGATGTCTTCTATCCTAGAATCCTAGGAGCGTTTGGGTTGGGAAAAAACCTTAAGATTATTAAGTCCAAAAATCTAGCATTTAGGGTCTGTGATGGAAAATGGCAGACCTGGATCCTCTGACCTGCATATTCTATGAGAATTTAATTTCATATTTCCCAGGTCTTGAGTAAAATATTTGTAAAGCTGAGTCTTGTATTATCAGAAATGTAAAGCACATGGGGCCATGAAGTGATGTCTCTGGAAATCTGACTTGGTAGCACTGTATGCAGACAGCAAGATTGCCTTTCAGTTCCTGAACCCTCAGAATAAAGAGCAAAGGATGTCTGCAGTATAAATCATAATACATCATGGCATTTCCCCATGGGACCCTTTCTTAACTTATCCTTTTTAGTGCAAGGATTGTGTGAAATACAGTGTGCTTGCACATTAGATGATTATTGTACCATGTTAAGAGGCAAATCTTAACCAATGTAACCTAGCTAAATTTTAACCTTCCTAACCAACACTAACCAATTTACTGCTTCCTGTAGGGCATTACACAAAGGAGATCTCCAAAGTCACCCACACCTACTCACAGCAACCCCAAACTTCAGCTGGAAGCTGAAGAATTCCTGAGGAACTCTGCATTGTGCCATGCCCATAAGATAAAATCACCTGAGAATTTAGGAGTCAAGAATCTAAGCATCTACTAAAGGTAGAAAAGAAAAAAATTTTCAGAGCCCTGTAATTTTGACTAAATGTGGGCAGATCTATGTTAGCAGTGACAGAAATTCCTCCCTGGCACAGAGGCTGTGCAGATTCTATTCCATGTCTTTGCACTGGGCTGGAAGTAGGAGCTGTGTTTCCAGTTTCAACTTTTCTTCTAACTTCTAAAATTATTTCTGCTCTTTAATATTTTGTCTTGTATTATCATCTTTTGGGGCCATTCTTACCTGCAGTGCAGGGTCTGTCTGCCAACCCTCATTAAGGTATATTTACTATCATTTGTAAAAGTAAAACCGTGCAATTTATCCTCCCTTACAGTGTGACTCCATTTGTATATTGAGATGGTGCTGCTGCTGTTGCCAGTACCAGAGCTTTCCTCCTCCTGAAGGTGACAAAATGCCTTGAAGATGCTAATGAAGTACAAGTCCCAACACCCCTGCATGATAATGAGATAACTTAATTCTGCAGTATTGATGGAAGAAGTTCAGGTGCAGAGGGGCCTGATGATTGTCTCCAAAGGGCATAATATTTTGAGATGTAATAACTTATAGGGCAAGATTTGAACAAAGGCTTCTGTGTAGCACTGTTCACTCCTATCATAAAAAGATACTACTGTGGCCCATTTTAGATCTCAGATTGTTTGTTTTCTGCTTTTCCAATCATCTCCTGCAAATTCAAATGCATAACAATATGTTTTGAATTGCCAAAAAAATTAAACCTATTTCCATAATTCTTCTTCAGTCTAACTGAAAAGAAATTACATAAATCTTGGTAGCATTTCCATCTGTGGAAATTTTCAAAACCTGGATAAAGACTGGATAAAGCCCAGAACCTTACCTGACCTCATGGCTGACCTTACTTTGAGTAGGAAATTGGACTAGAGAACTGAATCTCCCCATGTACCAATGTTTTTGTGTTGTTTACTACTAGAAGTTGCATGCCTATGACAATTACATACATGCAGAATATTGTGTGTAGAAAATGAATATTTAAAATAGGGTTAATGGAGATGGCCTTCTATTTATTGTTATATGATACCATAACACTAGAACTTTTTTGCCTTATTGTAGAACCTCTCCTATATTAAATAAGCATATGATTTAATTATAACTAAAATGTTTCCTAGTGAAAACAGAAAATTGTTATGAAAGCTGGAACTAGAGGGTGTCTCAGAAACTATTCTGGGTACCTGTAGTGCATACTTTCAAGTTGATTTAAAGATTAAAAAATAAAAATCAAATTACAATTCATGGATTGCTTCCATAATAATTGTAAAATATGTTTTATCTGTGAAGTTTCAAGAACTCATGCATAACATTTTTATAATGAGTGTAGATGAGTTTACATTGGGTATAAATTTATCATTAGCTTGCATCATCCAAACCCTAGAAGCCTAGAGACTTCAGCCTAAATACCATATCTTTTCTGCAGATTAATGCATTAATTGGCACACAGTGTACATAAGCTTATTTATTTAATGAAGTCTGTGATGGTCTCTGTGGATGAATTCACACATTAAAATACTGCAAAACACGCCTAATACTTTTTCTTCCTTTAATTCATAGAACTTTTTTGTCTTAATTCTTGATTATTTTCTGAACTCTTCAAGCTTAAGGCAGAGCTAATCCATAAGAAGGGAAATCCAGGGAACCTCTGCAGTCAAGGCTGTGCTCTGTTTCTCAGCCTGACTTGCTCTGTGTCAATAGGGAACCGAGAAGAAACTCCCATGACACTCTGAAGTCTGAGGATGCTGCCCTTTGTATTTAAAAGATTGTTTCACCTACTGCCTGCATAGGCAAGCTAGCTTAAAAGTTGTCTGTCTGAGGGTGAATAACTAGATCCAGGCTCTTTTCAAGGGCTTTCCACAGACAGGAAGACAAAGACAATGACCTGGTGCCCCCATTTGAATGTGCAGTTCACAGTGCAAAGCTGCAGCTTGTCAATCTAGTGAGAAAATTCTGCTAGTGAAGATTGCTACTGAAATCAGTACAAAGAGACTGCCAGTACAGTAGCTTACCCCAGAAAGTAAAATAAAAGTTAAAGGAACAAAAATGTTGCACCAGGACAAGCATGTGTTGCCAGCTGCTGTAGCATCTTACTTGCAAAACTTTATCCAGAGTTCAAACTTGTTTAGTGGTGACTACATGTACATAATATCAGGATCTGTTTGTTCTTCAGTGAAGGTCTGTAAAGCACAGCATCTAAGAAGATGTCAGGGAAAAAAATAGGCTGACTCTGATATATCTCAACTTTATCATCCATCCTCAGATGTCCAAGTAAAAGCAGAGAGCATTATCTGATTTTGTTTATACCAGAGAGTATATCTAGAAGAGCTAAAAGAGAAAAATTGAATGCAACATGGTTGCCTCCTTTGATTTTACCTACATGAAATATTTATAACTTGCATTCGCTTTGTGATTTCCACTCATGTTGAAAGCATACAACTTAATACTGATGTGAAAAGCATAGATGTTAGTATTTGTCATCTTGTGGATGGACCACAGTAACTATCTGAAATCTGACCTCCTGTCTGTTGTCTGGTTTCTTAAGTGGAACTGTTGTGGGACAACCCTGCATACTGAAAAATATTTGAAATACTCTAAATTTTAGCATGTCTTGTGTATATTTGAAATTTCAGTAATGCTTACAGGATTGTAAATACAGTGGATAAGCACAGTCCAGATCAGTGCCATACAGTTGTGGCCAGCTGGAAGCTTCTTTTTCCTAAAGGGAGATGTTTCGATGCTATAGCTCTCCCAGTCAGAGTGTGCTCCATGACAGAATCTCCATGCCATCCTCAGGCACTATATTGACTGCCCAGCTTGGGTACCTATCCTGATCGTTAGATATTCCAGGAATACATCAGGACAATATGTCTGCAAAGAACACATGCCTGTTTTACACTTAACAGACTTTCAGGGTCAGGTCCAATTAACTCAAAACCCTGGTGGCAGCTAGCAAGAAACCTGTGTTGGGGCATCGACCTTGAAGAGGTTGGCTTCACAGCAAGATTTAACAATTTTTTTTTTCCACAATGAAGAGCAGGATAACAGGAGGCGAATACAATTAATGACAAAATTAATCTTCAGCACCGATTCTCTTTGATGTTTCTTCTGACACAGCTGCAGCAGCCCAAACAAGATTTTCCTCTACCAGCTCTAGTTTTCCTCATTTTCCATGCACAGGTCTGGCAACTGTATTTTTTTGCCTTCCCCAGTTTCTCTCTTTTGTCTTCCCCTGCACGAGTGGAAGAGGCATAGTGACTTTCACTGGAAGCCCTCTGGATTTAGAACATGCAGCCTGAGCAGCCTCCTAACTCCTGGTTGTTTGACAGATCTTCAGAGAGAGCAGACCAAGAAAGACCAACAGGCAACAGAAACCACTGGTCTCTACACTCCCTTCATGGAAGGTATTTGGTCCCCAGCTCAGACTTGGGGATTAGAGGGTTTTGTTGGGATAGGAGTGACTTGAAGAAGTCCCTTCATGGATCTGATGTGAAGGCTGTGCAACCACACCTAAGGATCCAGTGGTGGTGCATGAATCTCTCTTACTTTTTTCTTGTAGCAGCCGGCATTTACAATACAGATCAATAAATTTCAATTAGCTACAGGGGTTTAAAATAACCAGGCTTAAAATCTGTAGAGCAGCTTTTAGCACTTCCCTTTGTCATTTTTTATCTTAAAAAACTTAGTGAAAGTGAGGTAGAAAGTATTGATATAGTGCAGTTAGATGAAAAAATTCTTCATTTGGTTTCTTTCAGTCTTTTTCACTAGTATGATTTTAGTTTAACAAGACACCACTGTGTTCCTGTAGAAAACCAGCATGCAACAAGCAAGCTGTTCTTTGCCACCAGCTGGGCTTGGTGGGTGCATTTCTGTTTTCTAATGGCATTTGACCAGAGATCAGACTACACACTGTAGGGCTAAGGTAGAGGTTTTAGACACAATGCTGTTGGACTTTCTGCCATATCAAATAAAGCTGAAATTAAAGGTTTAGTAGTGACATTCCATATCTGTTTCTGTGAGAAGAGCTTATTAGAGGAAGAGAAAAAGAGAAGTAACCAAAATCCAACATTTTCTGAGATGGTGGGGTGTCATTGTTGAGACAGACACAGCACTCAGAGCACTTCAGTAAATCTTCAGGGGGCTTCAAGTATCAGGATTTTGTTATCTAAGAGGTCTTTCATACCTTTTCTATGTACCAACCCTATGAGCAGCTCCACAGAGCTCTGGCTCTCCTTCTCTCTTCCTTCTGCTGTTCCAGCTTGCTACATCCTGTCCCTGGCATGGCCACCTAATCCTGTCTGTCCCTCATACAGTGGCTCACCTGATCTGTCCCATGCCCACCCTCCTGTCCCTTCCTCCTCACAGCACAACCAGCAGCTTCCAACTGATTCTCCACCAACCAACTCACTCTTTTATCCCCATCATTAGCTGTGAGGGCAAGGCTGTTCCCACTTTTCAGTAAGTAACACAATTAACACAGTCGCAATATATCAGGGGCAAGCTTGCCTTTAGCTCTATCTCTAGCCACAGTGGGGGATGTAATCTTAAATCTTTGATTTCATGGCTACTGGGAGCTTGCATTTATATCTACATACCTCTGACTTTATGGACATTCTTATGAAAAACTTCAGAATTTATCTTTTGAGAATCAATACATGTGTTAATTTTATTCTATTTTTTAGAGCGCCAACTCTATAGCTGGGTATCCTGCTCTTCATCAGATTTCCATAGTCTTATGGATCTGGGCATCTAGAGACTTTCAAAGGAAATAGATTTCAGCACAGTGGAGAAGGAGAACTGCTGGGGGGTGGGGGGGAGTTGTGTTTTTTCTTTTTTCTAGATTGGGAAACTTTTCCTTCTCAGGATTTATCTTCAGTGGGATCTTTCTCATTGCTGTATATCCTACTTGAGTTAAAAAGGCAGAAGCCTAAATAACCTATAGTAACAACACTACTACTTAATGTTTGTTTCTATTCTTTCAACTTGAATGTATTTCAAAGGTCATGTATGTTTACCATATGTCTAAGTAAACTTTTACATATAGAACAGTGGATCTGATCCTATCCCTTCTGAATTCTCATCTCCATCCTGTAAATTTAAAATGATCCTTTGTTCTTAACAGGGATTTTTTGAAAACATAAAAAAAATAAGCAATAATTTGTTGACATGGTTGGAGTACATTGTATTGATGAAATATCCATATTAGCTGGCAAAACTGACATCAGCAAGTCACACATCCATTCTAATCTCAGGTGGTGGCAGGAATAAGAGTGACACGGTGTCCTTTCCTATCCTTACCCAAAATCCATTCCTCGAATATTTCCAATGGCTGTGTCTATTGACATTTATTGTTGTTGCACAGTTTCCAAAACACGGGTCTCAGTACACTGCTTTCCATTTTTAATAACCCACAGTTAACTGAATCGTCAATCTATCTTCTAATGTTCCCTGATCTTTGTTAAAACCATGCACATTGGTGTGTTATTTGTAGTATGGTGAATATGCTCTTTCTGAGATGCTTTGGTTTGCCATGCTGGGTGAAGCACCAGTTGTTTAGAAAACAATCTCTGCCTCCTATTGCAAAAAAGCCAGTTACACAAAGAACTGCCTGCAATGTGTGGATAGAGGGTCAGTGATCAAGCCAAACTATACTTCAAATTTATGTCTCAGAAACTTTACTATTAATAATTTTTACTGTCAACTTTTAATATCAAAGAGGAAAGTAGAGCACAGTGTTTTAACACACTCCAGAACACTTTATTAAATAGCATGGCAGTATGCTGTTGTAAATTGAGGTCAGCATGAAGGGTAGCAGTACTTTACAGGCTTAGGAACTCGGTATTTCGGTATGCTGCTGGGATAAGAGTCTCTTTTCCAAGAGTGTTTGCAGCTGGCTGTGTGTTGTGGCTTAACCCCAGCCTTCAACAAAGCCCCTGAGAGCTGCCTGCTCACTCCCCCACCAGTGGGATGTGGGAGGCAGTCAGCAGGGTCAAAGTGAGAAAACTCATGGGGTGAGACAAAAACAGTTTAATAGGTAAAGCAAAAGCTGTGCACAGGCAAAGAAAAACAACAAACTCTTTCACCGCTTCCCATGGACAGGCAGGTGATTGGCCATGCCCAGGAAAGCAGACTTCTATCACAGCTTGTGGTGAATTGGGAAGACAAACTCCACCACTCCAAACAATCCCCCTTTCCTTCTTTGTCTCCCAGCTTTACATGCTGAACATGATGTCATATGGTGTGGGATATTTGAGTCATTTGAGGTCAGCCATCACAGCTGTGTTGCCTCCCAAATCCTTATCCCAAATCTCAGCCTCCTCCTGGGTGGGGTGAGGAGAGAAAAGGCCTTGACTTTGTGCAAACATTGCTCAGTAATAACTAAAGCATCCCCTTTTTCCAGCACATATCCAAAACATAGCCCCATACAGGCAACTGCAAAAAAACCAGCCCTGTCCCAGTCAAAACCAGCTCACACGGCAATCAATGACTCCAGCTCATTATGACAATGACAATAAGAATAATAATTTTTTTTTAAAAAAAAATAGAAAACAAAAAGAAGTGTTTATCAGATATATACGTAAAAACAATGATTTTGTTTATCTCAAGCAATAAAGGCAGCCAAAAGGGATCCCTGGGACACCTGAGGGAAGAAACTCTAATGCTAATTGGCATGATTTAAAAAGATGACTCTGTTATTGCCAACAGTCTAATTAAGTCATTATCTCCCCAATGTTGAGGCAATCACACCAGTTATAATTTTAATAAATGGATAACAAGGTATGCCTCAGTGTACAGACATACATACAAGAAGATAGGCTAGAAGAAAGTGAAAACAGCTTTCTAATAAGTACATTTTTTCTATCTTTTTATGAAACACCACTTTTTAATATTATTTGTCTGGTGAATAAGCTTCATTATATTCTATGTGAATATGTAGTAGCAATTTGTCACGAGGCCACAGAAAATCAGCAAGAGGAAACAAAGCTATCTACATATTCTTAATTTCACCATTTCTCAAATTAAAAAGTCTATATTTTTAGAGAAAACAAGTAGTTGTTAAAGGGAAATAGTTTTGTGACTTTTTTCCTCCTTATACTGTATGTTTGCTTTTCAGCAAATGCCCCTATATTAAAGAGCTCTCTCTGGTGTTCATCCAGAAGTTGTCAAGGCTGTAAAAATTAAAAAGCAGATGTACTTACTCGAAGATTTGCTGCAATGCTTTCTGCACATCTGTTCTGAGTACACTTCCCACTCTGAAAATATCCTGTCAGTATCATGGATTTTAACTAAACTATTTAACAATGCCCTGTAATGTGTTACCCCTGCTTTGACCAGCCTTTTTGCTAAATCAATTGTGCTTCAAATAAAGAGTGAAGGAATGAAAAAAAGACTATATATAAAAATATTTGCTGCAACTCAAAATACTCATAAGAATGGGCTTCAAGAGAGGAGAGAGCCTTTAACTTCAGTAAGTCTTTGGAGTGCACTTTGCTCATACAACATCGTGATGCTGAAAGCAGCAGTAACTTTATTCACTTTAGAGAAGAGAGTTCTGACCTTGAAATGGGATTTTATTCTTCTTTACAAGGGTTGTTCGTGTCCTGGGCAGCCCTTCTGCTGCATACTTTGCTTGACATTTGTCAAGAAGGGGACAAATACAGACCCCAATACCACTGATATTCTGCCACCCAAAAGAGAGGATTTCAGCATGGTTTGTTTATTTCTTTGCCAAAAATGTTGATGCTTTGGAACCAAGACTGTCTCCTTGTGTCACTCAAGGAACAAATATCTAAATGAGAAGGGGAGTAGCCAAAAGCTCCAATGACAAGTTGTTCTTACTCCATGTAGAGATCAGAGGTTGTCTTTACTTTGATTCAAACAAGGTACAAACAGAAATATGTACTGTTATAAATGTATAATGTTCCTATTTTCAGATTTTTAGATGTAAAATTCTGAGAGGTCTGCTTCAGAAATTCTGAGTGGTCTTATTAAACTAGAGAAAAAAACAAACAAACAAACAAAAAAAAAACACCAAAAAAAACAACCAAAAGTGGCACCCTCAAAAAGATTGAAGTTTAAAATTAAATATTTAATTCTAATACCCAGTTATTTTTGTTTACACTTTATTTTGAGC
The DNA here is from genome assembly GCA_013398615.1 of Brachypodius melanocephalos. Taxonomy (NCBI): domain Eukaryota; kingdom Metazoa; phylum Chordata; class Aves; order Passeriformes; family Pycnonotidae; genus Brachypodius; species Brachypodius melanocephalos. Next base: position 42,947,256 of record VZSR01003803.1, read on the forward strand.
AGAATATAAAATTACTAAAGATGAGCTTTTCAAAGACATCTCTTGTTTGCTTAGCTGTTAGCTGCCAAGAGATCTAGCAAATTTGATAGAATTAATTCACTTCCATGACATTACTACAATTTATCCCTGGATGGGATAAATGGGCTTTAGAAGATGACACTGCCAGGAATGGATTAAGACAATTAACTTGCATAAGGAGTCAAATCAGTGACCTCTACTTTGCTTCACCTCTCACAATTGCCACAATCCACTGGTAGAGAGATGGAAGTGATGGCCTTTACAGAGTAGAGCAGATGAGTGCTCTTGTACAGAGAACAGCTTTTGAGGAGTTGGATTTCGTGTGGGTCACTCCAGTCACAATTTACTGCTGTCTACTGTTATGACAATTTGCATAGGGGAGATTTTTATACAGCTTGTTAAAACAAGTGTATGGTAATCACTGTCAGACAGGAGACTACACAATGGGAATGCTAACAAGCCAGCAATCTGTCATTTGCTCTCTGATAAGTTTTTTCAGTAATCTTAAAGCATAAACTACTCATAACCTACTATGCAGAGAATAAACAAGCCACCACACTATCCCTTATTCCACACAAATGCCTCCAGCTCTGGAAGAGTAGCATTACTGTAAAAAGGAGCCAGTAGGGCAGAAGCCATGCCCATGCAATGGTTCTCCATGTCACTGAAAAATTTGCCAGTGTGCTTTGTTGGTGCCTTCAAAAGGAGAAGGAGAAGTAGTAGGGACAGGAGGAGAGTTCGGCAGCTGCAAACACAGTCATAAGTCAGGATTGGATTTCCATGAAGCTCCCAGTTCCAGAAGTGTAAATACATGCACAATGTGGATGAAATAATAGTCATTTTAGCAGGAGTTTCAAAACAAAATCACAGCTGGATGTCAGCAAACCATTTTTAACCCTTGATGTTAATATTTTCCCTGTAGAGAGTGCATGTGTAACAGAGGGATGCAAGAGGGTTCTGATATTGGAACCATGGAACACGGTGGCTGATTAAGGAGACATGTCTGTACCTCATGTAAGAGGATATTTGTAAAGATTTCTTTTTGCCTCCTGTGTAGGGCTGTAGTTAATTTCTTTTTAGTTTAGAGAAGGGGTTGAGCTATGACTTGAATCTAACAGTTCTGATATTCATGGTTGTATATCATGACGACTGCTGAATTTTGACTCCAGGAAACAGTTTCTCTGTTTATTGAGAACATGCATCTGTTCTGCTGAGAGAAAAATTCTATTCTTTGGGCAAAGGAATCCCTCGGCCTTGCTGCAAGTTCCCTGCCTAGTGGGCCCTCAGAGTCTCTAGAGTATACCTGTCCTGCTATAGTTTTGCTTATGCAACTGCTCTGTAGTAAAATACAGTTTCTGTGGTGAATTTGTTACTTTATTCATCTACTCAGAAGAAATCCATCCTCCACATTAGTGCTGTCACTGCTCACTTGCCCCGTGACTCATGTTCCCAGTCCTAATCTCCAGCTAGAGCAATGCACACCTCATGCTGTGTTAGCTGCACACACCTGAACCAGTTCGCATGTAGTATGAGTGGCCATAATACAGAAACAAAATACTTCCCAACACCAAAGAAAATTCTGTCATTCAAAGTTAAACCATGGCATCATTTATTTATTTCATGCTAAATTCCATAGATCAAAAATCATGGACTTGAGAAAGGAACCCTGCACCTTTCAGCTTTCTGATGTGGGCAGCACCTGTACTCTGCAGAGTTTCACTCATCTCAGTGATCTCCTAGATAACCCACTCACTGCACTGCTTGAGTGCACTGCAGCCTTGTCTTTTCCTAATCACACTTTGGGATTTAAATATGATGTGCAAACATGGGAAATGAGTCACTTATCCACTTTTCAGAGGTGGTCTAATCTCATATTGCCACCTTAAAGCAATGCCAGGTACACTGGTCCTGTCCACAGAGTTGGGAGATTGTAGGAAAATATGGCCTTCTATAAAAAGCTGTCTAAATTCTTTTCCTGGGGCTTATATGGTATTAATGATGATTCAAAAGTCAAATAACTATTTTTGAGGCTTTTTTTTTCATAAAAATTCTTAATTGGGAAAGGATTAGAGCTCACGTGTGTGCTATTCATTCTTCAGCAAAGCCTGTAAGTCACTCATATCCTAGATGATTGTTTTGAAGGACAAAATTTGCACAAAATTGCACTTCAGAAAACAGTTTTTCTGGACTGCTCTTAAACAATAAAAATACATACTGCCTGTTTTTGATAAGGGGACATACTTTAGCCACTACCTAAAAGACATTATTAGCATAATACCTTCAAAATATGCAAAGGGTTGTATAGGCATGCAATAATTATTCTGTCTTGGAAACTTAGAAATCTGCCTGGTTGCCAACAAATAAGGGTCAGAACAATACACTGTGCTCAAGGATATGTATTTTTATATATACATTTGCATTTTAAAGTTACACAAATTTTCATACACTTCAAAGATCCATAATACACATCTAAAATTATATTTTTTAGAGTATACAAGGTAATGCAATTTAATAGCTGCAGTTAAAATACAGGCTTCTTTCTGTAAGAAGTCTAGTTATGATAATGACCTACTCCTTAATTTTTGTTTTCTCAAGTATTGATATCGAGTTGCACCAGGGAAGGTTTAGACTGGATGTTAGGAAAAATTTCTTCAGGAGTTGTAAAGCACTGGAACAGACTGCCCAAGGAACTGGTTGAGTCACCATTTCTGGAGGTGTTTAAAAGATGTGTGGATGTGGCACTTGTGGACATGGTTTAGTGGTGGACTTGCCAGTCCCTGGTTAACAGTTAGACTAAATGATCCTAAAGGTCTTTTCCAACCCAAATGATTAATGATTTTACTAATATTTCAGTTGTCACCATTTGTACAGTGCCTATAATAGTCAGGACCCCCCACCAGGAGAATTTATATAGTTATTCATGGTAATGATAAAAGACGTATGCTGAAGAAAGCACAGTGCAACCATTGCACAGCACATGACCAGGGCACTGCCAGTGGTAAAACAGTAACAAACAAATGGAGCAACAGCCTTGTTTCAATGTACTACATATGAGATGGGAAAGATAACCCTGAGTGCAAGTAGATAAACAATCCAATACTCCACTGGGATGTTGTGCATCAGAGACAGAGTGCAGAGCAGATCCTTCGAGATAAGAGTCATCATATTTCTCGAGTCTCAGCAGAAAATGAAGAGCAGTACGTTTAAGCACGCAGACAGATAAGCTGAATTTAGAAACTGTGTTGAATGTCAGCAAGAAGTGGGTAAGAAAGTAGGGAGAACGTGATATTCTGCTGTTCTCCATGCACTAAGGTAAAAGGAAATATTACTCTATGACAATGTTTGCCTGAGAAATGTATTTATTGTGATTAAATGCAGTCTTCCATATATGTGAGAACTTGCAGATATTCACAGATCCACTATTTTGGTGTATGGTAGATTAAACCATGTATTTAGTAATAATTTTTTTAACATTTTATTTAAACAGTCAATTACATCATAAACATTAATTACACCATTTATGAGATACATTTAGGAAAAAAAAAAAACCCTACCAGGTGTACTTTGAGTTTTCAGCCTCTGAATTTTTAGCTGGTATTTTTGGTAATCCAGTACAACTTCAGAATATTTTAGTGGTTCCATGAAATGCAGGGGAAAATGAAATAAGAAAGTAGTGACACTTCTTCACATTTTCCGTGTCATTTCCTCCATAAGAAGAAATTTGAGACCATTAGCTGTTAAAGTGACCTGCATATGATAAAATCATTGAGTGGTTTGGGTTAAAAAGGACCTTAAAGATCTTTTTAGATCATCATATTCATAAGACCTGATACTTATTTCCAGTAAGACACTGCAGATTATTGTCACATAAAAGGTTAAATATGTGCATAAGTGTTTGTAGAAAGAAGGTATTAAAATGTGCACTTCATGCACCCTGATAGCAAGCCTTGGAAAAAAATGAGACAGAAGAATTCCATCCTTTAGACCTTGCTTCTTATCTGGCAGTTTTTAGCTGTCAGCTCACACAGCCAGTCTGGAGAAACACTATCAAACAAAGGGAGAGAAATCAGCATTATAATTATGTGGAATATTTCTTATCAAAACTTATAAAATTACAAAGAAACAATCAGGACCAATGTCTCACTGCTAATACATGAGTTGGCTCTTCAAGGTTGAATGCGCTTTACTCTCAGTGATATCAGAAGAAGGATACTGAATTACCTGCCTTTTGCCATAGGTTTGGAGAACAGTTCCTGTGCATCAGCTAACACAGTGTTGACATTCTTGCATGCTAAAGCCTGCAGATAGTGATTTCAACCCACTGCCCAACAGAAGTGATCATACAGTTCATTCTCACCTGAACTAGCATTTTCCTCATCTTAATTTCCCTCCTAAAATATTTTAGAATCCCCAAATTCACTAAGATATTTCAAATATCTTTAAATTTTAATTTGAAAATAAGCAGAGGAATTCAAAAGCATGTGTGGAAGCATGAGCTGCAAAAACTCATCACAGATTGCCTCTGATACTAGTAGGTATGATAGGATTTTTTGTAAGTGTAAATATTTCCACTATTTTCTTATAATCAGATCACAAGTGGAAGTTGGATCCTATCTCCTACATTTCTGCCTTTGGAGTTCTTGTTTGAAGAATGCCACAACAGCAAAACACAGTAGTGTATGTCAGGCTAAAATGTTTGATTTCTTAAATGGTGTGAAGGACCTGTCTCTCTTGGTACATTATACAGAAAGCATTCCAGCCTTCGAGTATTTTCCAGATATATCAGTGTCCTAGTTTTATTGCTTTGTTTGATCTGATTTGGCTTTGAAACAAGTCTTAGGAAATATTCTTTTTTTCCCAAATTAAGCTATTACTTTCTCTTTCCACATCTACTTGACAGAAAAAGTTGAGAACATTGGTTGATCTGTCTAATGAAATATGTAATGTTTCATTACATTGTGCTAATCTTTCAGAACACATCTTGTGAATCTGCATTTGCCAGATGAGGTTTGCTTTCCCTTTGGGTGCGTTACCTGAGCCACAACAAATACAGGAGCATGACTCGGCTGCAGGCACAAACTGGTCTGTGTAAGGCTGCAGGGTCTTAACATAAAAAGACTAAACCCCTTGCAGCTGGTGGGGATTTTCCTAAGGCATTTACAGCCCTCATCATGCTAATATATTGCAAAACACTTAACAGCTTTATAGGCAGCACCCTTGTTAGACACAGAGCAGAAGTCCCCAGTATAGGAGAAGATGCCATATAGTTTGTGATAACAGGAGTGGGCTCAGCATCAAACCACTTTTCACACAGCTGTGCCCACACAACGGAGCAGCTACACTCTTCAGATTCAAATGCCAGGACCCAAGTCTCTTGTGATAAGCTGCTATCATAGAAATCACCTTTCCCCTTTAATTAAACATGAAAAAAATCTCATCTTGCAGTTCTGGTGTCCTAAAGATTTTCTAGAATAAAAAGTCATTTCTACTCCACATTTTTTAGGTAGTAATGCTGACAGTCATAGCTGTAAAAGGTTTGCTGAGAAGGACAGCAGCCTTCACTACTCCACTTCTGTCTAATTTCCTAGAAGACTAAATAAATCAAACAGATGCAGAAGTGAGAGAAGCAGATAGAGCAGAAAATACAGCATCAGTGGTGAGGGCTGAATTGTGCATCATTGCTTTTCAAAGAAAGACAGGTATTACACACAATCTAGTCAGCTAGTCTGACACTTGACAAACTTGTGGTGGTGTCAAACTCTTTGAGATATTATCATTAGCTGCCTTTCTAGTGATAAGCTTATTGCAATTGAACAAAAATAGACCATTTTGAGAGGCTAAGGCTAGCAGGCTCGCAATGAAACGGATTAGAACCCGTAATCTGCTATACACGTCTGTCTGACATTGCCTGTTAACAAAGTGTGACCACTCGGTGTGTAGCTCTGGTAGCTGAAAAGGAGATATTTCAGCCATTAGCAAGAAACAAAATCCAGTATGCTGGGTGTTTCTAGCCCCCAAGTCTATGAAGAAAACCCCTACTCTTTTGGTGTTGTATTGTTTATCACATCAATAAGTCACTGAGTTGGTGAACACAGTTTTACAGAGCTCTGGTCAACTCTTTCTCCCTTCTTGTTTTACTTGCATGTAATTTTACATGTGTTTCCCACTGCAGTGTTTTTCATGCTCATGGAATACATATTCAGGGTTGCTGATGTGGCTCTGCAACTGGAAAGGTCTGAAGATGAGAAATATGAAGTAAATATGGAAAGGATACAGGAAAGCAAATGAAGTTAGGAACCTAAGTGTCACATTTCAAAAAAAGCTGGAGATCTGACTGAGGCAGGGAAAGAGAATCAGTCCTCTATGTGCTTTTTTGGTTTTGATCTGATCAGGTCTTTTCTAAGTGTGAGGGTGAGAAAGAGCAATGTTAGGTTGGGTAGGAGAAAAGAGAGGAGAAGAAACTCCAGGAGGTGGCAGGATCTCTGAGTAATTCTCATTCCTTTACTGTCAGGTTATAAAACCTGATGACTGGTACACTCCCTCCTCCTTTGTTCACTTGTTAGATCCTATATTTTGTATAAATTTAAAGTAATTAATTTCATAGCTATTTGGTGATAGATATTAAAAAATTAGCTTTGGTTTCAGATTGTAATTGCTAACTGATTTTATAAAATACTTCGTGCAAGTAGATGAGTTGGGAATTTTTGTTATTTTGGACAACTAAAATAATAATCTTTCAAAAATATGGTCTCCTTTAGTTCTCTGCTGTGAACTTCTCTACAGCTTCATTTGAATGAAGTTACAGTAGACACCCTTTCCTCTGTAGTCTCTCTGAAAGACTGGGACATAATCCAACCAAATGCAAGATAAAACTACTGAACAAAAAATAAACTCAAGTTTAGCATTATAATTAGGTCAATGTAAAATTGACACGAACTCAGCATGATGACAGCCCCTAGGTACTGGATTCAAGACAGAAATGTATGCCAACAAAAAAATGCTTGCTAAAACTGAGAGAGAGGGAAGACACCTAGAAGAATATTCTGCCTGTACTCCAAAGCACCAAGCCACCAAATCCTGCAAGAAGTCTTGCTGCCTTGACAGGTGAAAAGTCCAGGAAAAATTATTGTCATAATAATGCCTCTGCTGAAAATAGCAGGGAATTCTCATCAAATAATGTGAGGGAACCCCCCTTTTCAACTGGAGACAGAGGCAGTCTGATAAAAAAGTTTTTAGTTATTTTATATGATACACCCCACAGGTCCTCAGAGAGGTTATTTGCCTGCAAGTCCAGAGTACTTGCTAAAATGCAGAGAAGGGATAGACTACTATTTTCAGAGAAGAAAAAAGCTAATGGAAACCTGCAAGAGTTATCAAGAAACTACCAGAGGGAGGATTGAAATTGTAGTGTAGAAGAAACTGTTTTAATTGTTATTCCCCTCCAACTACCAGTCAGTGAGAGAGTCTGAAATTGAACACCAACATCCTTTTTTTTTTTTTTTAATTATATCGGCATTTTGAATTCTTGTTTCTATTACTTGTAAACATTTATGCAATGGGTCTTGGGTATATGTAACACTCCTTGTCATTGTGTCGGTGCACGTTATTTAAAAAGTACAAAAGAAAAAAGTCAATTGTTTCTGGACATGATGTTTAATGACTGTTTTAAGAACCTCTTAAGACTAAGAGTCTACTGGGATTAAATGTAGCTTTTAGCTCTTCCCCAAACACACCCTAGGCCTGTTGTGTTTGAAACCTCAGTTGATCAAATTCCTCTCTACCCAAGCCTGAGAATTGCTTAGGAATGCACTTGATCTTTCTGCTCTCCTTGATATTATGTCTCCAGCTGCAAGCAGTGTTAAATTCCCTTTGTAAAATCAATAATGATAAAGGAAGCATGCAAAGATGCATCATCCATGTTTCACTACAATGAAGCACCCTGTCCTTCTATTTTCCTGTGCATCACTACCTTAAATCTTAACAACTTGAAGTGCCAGGTCATTAAGGTATCAATCTGACTCCTTCTGTTTTATGGAGACATGTAAGATTTGTGGACAATAAGGTGAAATCTATAAGCAGAGATTCATGGTGAAGTCCAAGGATAAATAAGGATTTCTAACTGCCTTTTTTAAAGGATTGATTTTGAGGGAGAAAATGATCTTTATTAGAAAAAAAGGAAGAAGAAAGAAGAAAGGGAAAAAAAAGGTAAATAGAGAATGCCCAGGGTCAAAAATTAAAGAGACACAAGCCAGGCCATAGAGAAAAAGATTTATCCTTAAAGTAAATAGTAATTCCAAATTTTCTGGTTTCTGACAAATGAATTAAATAGTTGAATCCCTGGCTTACTACAAGATTTATTACCCCAGTAAACAGAAACAGATTTTAGGGAAAAAGTAAAAATCAGTACTAGCTTATTCCTGTTTCTGTAAGAGCCACTGAAAAAGCTGTCTATTCTGTGTCCATTAGTGAATGGAATGTATAATTAATTTGCTCTTTTAGCTTGGAAGAGATCACCTCTTTCTGTGACAGTTTTGATCGAAACAAACCATCACACCACTAAACAACCTCCTGCTGTGAATGATTAACACTCAGAATTATAACAAAGGCAAAAAATAAAAAATCAGCATGTTTGTCATAGCTTTAGCTTATCATAGTAGCCTCAGCTTATGTCTTCTTTCACAGTAGGGCTATATTTTTGCACTTGTAAATGCCTCACTATTTTGACAGAATCATAACCACCATAATGCATAATTTACTTTTCATTGTAAATTTTAAAAACTTTTCAAAGGTGTCAAAAATCTTATTGGATGCTCTTTCAGTGTTATAAATAGATGGAAGACAAATCTCAACATTTTTAATGCTTCTGTTATTTCTTTGAAACAATTGTATTGTGCATGACGTGTAGGGCAGTATCTTTTCACACATTTCAGTATAAATTCATGCTAGTTGTATTAATGTGTAGCTGCTCAGAGCTAAAAATATGGTTCTTTGCTGTTTATTGTTGGTTTGGTTTTGGGTTTGGTTTTGTTGAAGGACAGTATCTTGGTGTTGACTTCATATCATGTGTACCACAACAGGATAAAGACAGAAATAATGTAAAAAAATTCCAGCATAAGAGTATTCTCTCTGTTCAACACACTGAAAAAATAATCTTTCAAATAATAAATTTTAGTAGTATTGCGTAATCAATGAGTTATGTGTCAGTAATTTATGAACACTCACATATTTGTGAAACATGAAATTATTTTCATCTGGGAGTTGGAAACATCAGAACTGTATTATTCTCCATCACTTTAGACCAGTATTATCATCTTTAAAAATCATTTAAACATTTTGTGGCACTAGAAATTGCACACATTTTACCACTAAGTCAGACCAAGGCAGATATAAGTATATTAGGAAAAACTGACTCCCAGTAGAATCTATCCATATTGTTTCATTAATTGAATAAAGTATTAAACATTGCAAATTGGGATGGATTTTAAACACTACCCTAAAATAGCAGTGCTACATTGCAAATGGTGACATCTGTCCTTCAGACTTCAATGTGTGAAATCTCTAATGCCTGAAAACATTTAATTGAATTCAGCTCAGCAACTCACACATACAAATTGTGTATTGGCTGAAGTGTTTGCTGGATCAAACCATTGTTTGGCTTGAATTACATATCCAAATATTTGTCGTTTTGTTGCCAATTTGTTTTCCCCAGTTCCTACTAAGATATATCCCAGAAACACAGACCTTATTTACAGACTTCATGCCATTTTACGCACTTCACATCAAATCAAGTGTCATTTCTGTAAGTTTAAAATATTTACACTCATTGAAATTGAATTTCACTATATGATGTGACTCTGTAAAACCTTATGCAGTGAATAAAATTGCGATGTTCAAAGTTAAAATGACATACATGAGTGTACTCATAGCATGAGGCTTGCTGTTTGTTCTTGTGGAGGAATAACAGTAATTCTGTTTCCTGACTTGTGTTTGAGTCACTGCTGTGCCTGTCAATAGGGAGCTTGTCTAATTATTCTCTGAATTGACATGAGGCTTGGGTTTCCATTATACAGCTGATAGAAATTCACCACAGCAATATTGTAAAATAGAGGCACTATTTCTAGTAATTAGTTCCAATCAAACGGTTGTTCCCTAAGCCACACATACCTGCTTCTTACAAGCAATTCCAGTTGCCAGAGGACAGACTTCTGTTTGTTTTTTATGTGTTTACCTGGTCCAACCACACTGATACTTGTAAATGTTTGTGAATCAATGGATTCCTTGTTTACAAGCTCTTCCACTGAGCTTGAGTGTAAATCTTCTTATGTGATTCTTGAGCAAATTATTGCACATTATGATAAGCAGGAAGAATTGACTATTGTTCATTTACACTGCAGTCATCTTACAATCTATTAGACATGTATTAAAAATCTCACTTGGGCGCTCTTTGAGAAAGTCAAGGTTGTAAGGTCACAGATTTCATGTTGAACAAACCCCACATTAGTTACAAAAGAGCTGTGCAAGATTTGTGATTAGGGTTTTTTTGAGGAGATCAGCCATTACCACACAGCATTTGCATTTTGAAACTTCATTTTAGTATGATGTCTTAAGGTTAATCTGTACAGAAACTCAGTTTTCTTCAGCTAATTGTTATTCAGTGAATGGCCTGACTTGCACTGCTGAAGAACCTTTAATCAAGTAGGTATCACATTCCAAGTCTGGATGTAAAAAAGAACTGGTCAGGTTTGAAAAGGCATTTTAGTTGATTTTCTCTCTCTTCTCAGTACCCAGAATAGGAAAATAGATTATTCCCAACCTCATAGAGGACTGTGACAATTACTGCCAAGATAGATATTTGCAGTGACACAGTTATTGGGTAATGTTACATCATGACTGAGCAATGTATCTTTCAAACCTGCTACAGAAATTTGTGAATTAATGCTCAAATCAATGCAGTAAACTCTAATATATTAATTTGGATCTGGTCATAATATTAGGGATGGAATTTGTCCAGGAATTGTTTTGTGTGTGCTAGAAGGAGCTTCATGACAAAATTTTGTTTGTTTATTTTAGCTGGAAAATCCAATTAATCAAAACAGAAACTCATTGTTGGTTTGGGCCATTATAAAAGGCTTTTGCTGGCAAACCCTTCTCAGCTCCACAGTGGAGTTCCTGGTCAAAACCAGTAGAGAGAGAGAAACCAGATTTCGTGGGTAGGATTGTGGTCTCCAGCATGAGAAGAGAGTGCCATGATGAACAGGTTATTCATTATTCTGGACTAGTTCTTCCAGGTTTTTCTGCTGGAACTGTTCCACTTCATGTGCCTCATCAGGTATTATTTTTTGAGTCAGGATCATCAATATCCCAAGCAACTCCCCTGCCTCCTGAATTTATCCATAATAAGTTTATCCAGTGTAAACATACTTCAAAAGGGGATAGACATAATAAATAAGACAGATCCAAATCCAGTAACTTAATCAAATGGAGCATCTCTGAATGGGAAAACAAAACTGGATTTGAGCCAGCCAGAGGCTACAGGAAATATTGGTATTATTCAGATCATATTGATGACTGGACATGGCACATCCTGCAGTCATCAGAGCAGTGATGGCAGTAGGAGTGAAGTGGAGATGTTAACTCATGTGGAGAAAATACTGTATTATACCTGAGATAGCAAAAATTAAGCTCAACTTAATTTGACACTGTTCAAAATTAGTCCATTTAATCAGGATTCCTACGCAATGCCTTTCCAGCTTTCAGCAATGACTGCTCTAATAAGGATTGCAGACACATATTATGCCCCCAACTTTATTTCTCCTCCTTCCTTTCTTGACAGTTTGAGGCATTTTTGCTGGCACCCATTGATCAAGATTTTTGCTCTACTCTCACAGAACAAAATATGAAAGAACTTGAATTTTGGGCACTAAACCTCGAGGTAATCCACTAAGTGGGTTTAGCAGACTGACTGCTGAATCCTGGCTGACCTGCTTCCTCAAATAATGACTATAGATTAAATGCCACAATAACAGCTGTCAACAAGCAGTGTGCAAAAGAGGGTTTTTTTGAAGTCACTACTACTCAACAACCTCTGCTCCCTTCTCACACCAGAGACACATTTGATGTGCTGTCTGCTGCCCTCCCACACAGCAGTGCCACTGCTCCAGGTACCACATATTGCAAGATGAGTCATGCAGCTCAGCAAAGCATATTCTTCAGCTCTGGAAATGAATAAAAGTGATACCAGCATGCTGACTGCTCAGGATATACCAAAACTAGAGCTTATTCAGTTCAGCAGGAACCTGACTTGCTTTGCATTTGGGATTGGTGCTAGCAGGCAGCTGGAAGTGACCACTCCATGATAGCTTTTGTCTGTAATTGGCCTTTGCTATCCTAACATAGTTGATCTCAGTGGGAATAATTAATCTTTCACCCACTTAGGATATTAAGTGGGTAGCTGAGCTTAGAAACATCATCTACAATTGCTCTGAGTCACAAAAATTTGGCACAGGGAGATGTGAAATGAGAAAGGATAGAGTTCTTCTACAGTCATCAATGCAAGACCATGCAGAGAAAGAAAACAGTGCATTCCTCTGCTTTCCTTACTTTTCAGAGTAGCTGAACAAAGTGTTTTCTAAATAACAGTGTAAAATGTTGGGTTGATTAAGATCTAGGATGTGGAGAAAAAATATTTGCTCTGTTTAGAAGGCAGATGTCTAATACTGAAAGGGGAAATATGATTTTCCTGGCTTAAAAAATGATAAGAGAGTTACCTAAAAATAGGTTGCCTATAAGATGATTTTTAAAGAAAAATATACAAAACTTGTTACAGCTCCGGTAATGTATTTTCTTGTTGTTGTGTCTCTCTGCATTTAAATTCCATCATTTCAAGTTTCTAAAATGACATATAAATCAAGAAATCCAGTATTCTAAGAATGTCTGGTGTGCATGAGGATACACATTTTGACAGTGCAGTAAGCAATATTGATTCAGACAATTCTCGAAAAGCAAATGCAAAAGGAAACGTCTCCCAAGTGTTGTTTCTTGTGCTCCCCATGTTCCAGTCTTACACGAAGAAATCCATTTGCAGGTGTGGGCATTACTATTTTGGACCTGTTTCATTTCCTCAGGTGCTGTAAGGAGTCACAGGTGACTAAGAAGGGAAAAGATGTGTTTGTAACCTTTAGCTATTGCTGAATCCAAGGATGAGGCTACCCACCATCACAGGGAGTGGCAGATCCTTTCTACTGTCTGAAAATCTTAGCAGGGCTTTGGAAATCAGAGCCGCTGTCCTTCAGCCTGAGCAGATCAGGACACGCTGTACTGCTTTCATTATGTTAAAATTCTTTTTAACTCTTCGTAAGCTAGTGGGACTTCCTTACAGATCTAAAAGCAAGAAGAAAAATTAGAGAGGTTGAGTAAAGAGAGAGTTTGACTACCTTCTACTCTTCTAACATTTGAATGTATCCAGAAGTCCTCCTTGTACCTATGGGAATTTGGATGGAAATTTAATCAAAACTTTTCCGAACCAGCCTTCCTGTCTGAGTAAATAGGATTTTCTATACACAGAGTTTCAAGAAAAGCATCTTAACAAATAAAATAAAACAAAATAAAACTAGATTTTTTAAATGAATTATCATTTGGCTTAAGTATAGATGACAGAACAGATTTGACTTAGTTCTCTTCTTTACATATAATACACCATTTAGTTGACTTAGAATTTGGGGCTGGTCTTGAATTGAAAATTTTTGTTTTGAACTGTTTTCAATCTTTATTCCAAGATAATTTTTTATTAACTGAAATTTAGAGTTAATTTTTTTAATTAAATCTTACTTTCAACATGAAGTATATTTTTCCTTGATTAAAAATTAATGAAATTTTCATTACGAAATTTTTGATGCAATTTGCCAACAAAGCACAAAGGTACTTTTTGCCAAGCTCCAGTCACAAAATATTTAATGGATCCTACAGTAATAGTACAGCATGATTTTTTACTTGTTTTTAAGTTTGGTTCTGAATGCATTAGAGCCTTACTGTCTTCATAAAGTAATAGATAATCATAGCAGGAACAAAACATAACTAAAAAAGATCAACTACTGCAGTAACAATAAAAGAACATACAGGGCTATACAGAATTCAGTCATTTGAATTTATAGCATGTTCTGTTCTACTTCCGCTTGTCTAAGTTCTGATTAATAGAATGTCTAAAAATATTTGTCTTTTTAAAGCTGTCCAATTAAAGAAAAGTACTTTGTTGAGATCCCAGGAATTTGGCCATGTTATCCAAGGTTCAGATGTAGCTCACAAAAATGAAACTTTACCTCTGATTTTTTTTGAGTCTTAGCAACATTGATTCTTACCTTTTTGTCTAAGTTTCCTTGGAGATCTTGTTAAAGTTTCACAACTTGCTCCTTCCTCCCTGCTGAGGTTTATTGTTTGTCAGTGCTTTTAACAAATAAGGTCTTGAAACTTTGAGGTTTGGGATTTCTCTAGGGTATGAATTAAGGAATTCATGTTTCTTTCCGAAATCTTCTCCATGGACTTCTAGCAACTTGTTGCTATTGCAGCTTCACATCTTCCTTTACTTTAAAAAGCAAGAATTTACTTTTAGGGTTGCACACTAGTAAAGTAAAGAAAAAAGTGCCAAAAGATGAAAGTTAGAAACCAGGTATGCCCACTGGCCATGTCAAATCTATTAAATCTTCATCATAAAACTAATCTTTTGCTATTTTTCCCCTGAAGCAATAGGCTGTGATCTCATTGCATTCTATGAACTAAGAAAGGTCAGGCCAGCCTCCCCAGTCTTTGGGTGAATGAAATCCTAAGAACTCATCTGTGCTTAGGATGATGCTGATTAAGTTAGTGCAGAAACAAACAAGATCTAGCTAGAACAGTTTGAACTTACTTTTCACAGCTGTTTGTTGCTGCTCCTCTAGGTAATCATTACAGCCCCCGCAGCTGGGGCCCAATAACAGCTTGTGGGAGCCCTCCCACTCCATTTCAGGGCAAACCAGCTGTGTTAACTCCAGTCACCATGGAGGGTGGCTCAGGATGGCCCAAACTCATTAGTACAGCTCACTGTGGGGATAATGAGGAGCAATTGCCAGTCCTGAGAGCTCCTAATGCTGCCTTCAAGGAGAGCACTTCATGGTTCTCAAAGCTACACTGCTACCAAAAAGTGATGCCTGGAAGTTCTACAACATCCCAGGTTGTACTGGGAGCTGTGATTCTTGTTCTTAAGAGCTCTGACACTATAAACAAGAAAATAAAGGCTTCTATGTAGTTAATAGTGTTAGATGTCATAGTGGGTCATATAGTACAGTGCTTTTCTTTTGGTTAAAAAGTGGTACTTCTCTTTTTCTCAACTTAAAAAAAAAATTGAAAGAGAAAATATTTTTAATTAAAATTTCTTAATTGATATTACTTTGGATTTATAATTTTTTCTCTCCCTGCAAATGAAAATTAATGTTGTTTAACAGAAAGAATAAATTGAGCTAATTTCTTTAAAAATAATTAAATTTTATTTTACATCATTTTTGTCCATGGGTAATGCTAATTTTCTGATCAAATTTAGACTGAAATACAGTCAATTTTTTGTTTTGTTTGGGAAATACCCAACTTTACAAAAATGGAACAATATTTTTTCACAGTACTGCATACTGTTGTTGAATGCTGTTAGACATAGCCTTCACTATCAAAGACATCTATGTTGCTAAATAAAAGAAACCCAGAAAGTCAGCTTGAGTATTCAACCCCTGTTTGATCCCCACCATTTATTTTTAGGGTAGTCTCTTGATCTCTTTAGGACCTCTTTAACTTGCTCTCTGGTTATCTTAGGTGTTGTGACCACAAGACTTAAGAAAAGCAGCTGGTTTCTTTTTCTTTCCTCGTTAAACACT
The DNA here is from genome assembly GCA_013398615.1 of Brachypodius melanocephalos. NCBI lineage: Eukaryota > Metazoa > Chordata > Aves > Passeriformes > Pycnonotidae > Brachypodius > Brachypodius melanocephalos. Next base: position 42,963,167 of record VZSR01003803.1, read on the forward strand.
GATATTTTAGTATAAGTAAGTGACAGAAGCTATGCAGTCAGCTTATTAGGCTACTTGTGCATCTGTTTATTAAAGTTCAGCTATGCCCTGTCATACAGTGTCTAATCATCTTTTTTATTGAAATTTCCTGAAAATCCTCTCTCTCTTGTGACATCCATTGCCTCTCTACGTGTGAAATTATTACTTAGAAAGAACAAGAAGGAGGAGGTGAAGCCCTCCTTAGATCATTTGTTTGGAGCCAGGGACAGATGATAGCTCTTTTTACTCTCAAAAATGAAGAAGTATATGCAATCTTTGCAGTAATATCATTACTTATTATTTATTATGTGAGAGAGACACCACACCTCTGGCAAATGACAGATTGAGTTGCTGCCAGTATTCTTTCCTCTGGCCATTGCTGAAGGGCACATATTTATTTCCTCCCAGGCTATTTTTGTCACTGCTTCCTATGCAAGGAAACCAGTAAAAGATATCTGATAAGGCTCTCCCATGTGATCTCAAAGAACACTACAAGTAGGATTTCTTAATTCCATTTATAATGACTGAATTGCAATTTCTTAATTACTAAATGGTGCTTATATGTACGTATTTGTGTGCAGATATATGTGCATACCCATATCCATGCATTTATCTTAGAAGTTACATTGACATCAGGGAAATAAATGTTTGGTAATAGATATTGTCCCTTTTCTCCTAAACAATTTTTAAAAAAATCAACAGTAACATGTGTTAATGCTGATACTCAATTAATGATGTAGTTTACAGTCTAGGTTTCAACTAAAATTCTGGTAATTTATTCTTATTTCTCTCAGATTGGGGAGAGGGCCTGCAATACTCTGTGAATCATTTTGCTCCTTTATTTTGTGGCACTGATGAACAGCAGCTTCATGATCCACCTGTGTGGAAGGGTTCATACCAATTGTGATTCATAAATATTACCCTCTGCTGTGCTATTTTAGAGCAATACTCAATCCAGGTAATTACGCTCCATTGCCTCTGCTGCAAGCAGACACTCTATAAATCCTTCAGCCAAGGTGGGCTTGTCAGGCTGAGAATAATGTGCAGGTCCTCAGAAAGGATTTGTATTCAAGGTCTATTTGATAGGTGTGTTTTCCAGTTTTTCATTTCCCAGAACTGATGACAAACCAAACTATTTGGTTATTCCCTACCGATGCTTCTCCAGTGATGTGGTGATCGAAAATCTGTGATTAATTTAGAGTCACTTGTGTGCTACTACTGGGCAATTTTGGCAGCCTTACTTCAGTATTGATTTCTTGTATAATTTACAAAAGAGAGACATACCAGAGATGATGATGCTTTGAAAGTTGTTTGCATTCTTCTTGTAGCCACACACCTCCCCACCACATCGGAAAAATCCTCGTGATATAAAATGCATTTGAATCAAATAGTCTTACCTCTGCTCTTCTGTCTTTCTGTCTGATGACAGATTTAAGTCTAAAAATAAATTAAAAGAATCTTTCAGCAGTGTATTAACAAGAGTCTGTCCCAGGAAGTTATTGTACTAGGGGTATGATGGTTTTATAAGACCTCGAAGTCTGAGAGATCAAGGGATGTTTCTCTTTTTTATACATTCAAGCAAAAGAACTTGAACTCAGTGTAACTAAGAAAGAACATAATGCCATTTAACAAACACATGTTATGGTCATGTTTTAGAAACAGCAATTTTAGCAATGTTTTGCTTCCTAGAAAAACATGTGATGTTTAATTCAGTTTTCTGTTTTAAAAAGTCCAGTTTCTTTTGAAATCCATATCATTCCTATGATGGAAAAAGATATATATGTATTATATGAGAATGCATTGTTGAAGCACATGAAAATTCATCTGATGGGAAGGAAGGATTCTAAAAATTATAGTGGAGAATACAGGATATAATTTTAGATAATACTTTCTATTTGGAATTACCAGAAAAAACTTGTGGAAGGTTTACTGAGGCCTGAGGAGAACAGCCCTCAGTACATGAAAAAAAAAAATGAGTCAGTTATAGCAAGGAAATGTTCCTCTCTAGTAATTGTGATAAATGGGGTGGGTTAATCTTCCCTGACATCTTCAAAACTGTGAATTTTTTAAGCAAATAGAAGAGATTAGTGCTGAAAATGAAACTAATTCACTTCCCTTTCTTATTGCTGAAATCCTCTAAATATGTAATGTATGATATGTAAGATATGTTAATCATTTTGCAAAATAATTCCCTTTTGGGAAATTTGCTTAAATGGTTTTTTGTTTGTTTTTTTTGTTGTTGTTTTAATTTGAATAATTAAATTATTTACATGAATCTAGATAATAACAAAAACAAAAAGACCTGTAACAATATATGAAACAAATGGATGCCTTTTTAACTGAGGATGAAACATATGTGCTGCTGCTAATATTAAAAACAATGAGCTAATTTTCTATTCTGATTTGTGCGGTTTTTTAGATTCTCAAACTGCCCTGTGGGACATGAAAAGAATACAGGAACAAGCTAGTTTGAAGCGGTCTGATTGTTTGTTTGTTTCTTTCATTTTTTAATTCTCTTTTGTCATCAGATATTAAGCCAAATATATTAGTATCTACATCCTGCTGTTTTGCTAATATGCATCAAACTGTATTCCGTGTAGAAAAATACACAGCATCACAAAAACAGCAGGTAAATATGCAGCTGTATATACAAAATGAAATCAGAATGCAATCTGCAATTTTGGATGGTTTCAGATCAAGCCATCCAAACCCATCGAGAATAGACATATATTTAATGTGATCTGTAAAGCTGACATTTTCAGCAATAAAAAATGGTACATTTTCAGCAAAGGTGCGATATATTCAAACCCATCCATCTCATGGTGGACTTACCTTGTGATTGGTTTTGATGAAATTTTATTTTACCTTTTCTTGACCAAACTGAAGGCATCAGCCACTCAGCTGATGAGGACTGTCCTCAGTGAGAAGGGCTGCTGCCTAGTGCAAACGCTATGTTCAAAGTACGTTGCTGCAGGTAAGGTAAAGTCCCAGATCAGGAGCTAGTGGCAGGACAGTGGTAACAGAGTACTGTGATCATGGCTTTCACCAGTACAACAGTTTTTTAACCTCTTTCCTAGGTGTGAATTTACCTGCTGCTTTCACAAACATGCAGCTCTCTGCATGTCCTGCTCTACTCTGTGTTCATGCACCCTCATCTCGCGTCCTCTTGCAGTTTCGGTCATCGCAATATAAAAAAAGATATAAAGGTATTACACAGCATCCAAAGAAGGATCTATTAAGATGGTGAACGTTCCAAATGAAGCCTTATGGGGAATGTCTGAGGTCATTTGGCTTGTTCAGCCTGGAGAAGAACAGACTGAGGGAAAACCGTATTGTGATCTTCAATATCCTCACAAGGGGAAGCAGAGGGACAGGAACTGATCTCTGCTCTCTGGTAACCGGTGGTAGAGGACCCAAGGGAATGTCATGAAGTTGTGTCAGGGAAGATTTAGGTTAGATATTAAGAAATGTTTGTGCACTGGAACAGCAGGAAATGGTTCTGGCACCAAGACTGACAAAGTTCAAGAAATCTTTGGACAACTCGCATGGCATGATTCTCGGGGTTTTCTTGTACAGGGCCAGAAGCTGGCCTTCAATGATCTAAGCGGTTTCCTTCCAACTCAGGATATTTTTTCACTCTGTCATCTCAAGTGATGAAGACTGCACCTTTTGTGTGGCACAAAGGGAGCATGGACTCAAATACTGCCCACTTTATTTGAAAAATTTGTGACCAAAATTCCTGTGTTACAATAGTAAAGAAGATCCTACTTTATCCACATTTTGTTGTTCATTATCTATGGTATCAACTATGATTCTCTGATGACACCACCATTTGTTTTCTGGCATGATCAGAAAGAGAACCGCACTGCATGATATTGTAAACATTATAGAAAATTTCCAAAGCACTATATTTATGTTATATTTATTTTAGAAGGATTTTACTCATAGGAATCCTTCTTGTCTTCATTGATGCACCAGACGCTAGATTAATTCTAAGTATTTTAGGCATCTTTCCAGTATATGGAAGTTAAAAAACCTTTCTCTTAGAACCCCACAAAGTCAATGAGGAGATTCCAGAGATTCAGATCTTATGTTTCAGCAGATTGCAGAAACTCCAGATTGTACAAAAAAATCTACAGAAGTTACGTTCTTCATTTAAACCCCTGAAAGGTGGTGCCACTGATGAATCTGGTGCCACTGTATAATGACGTATTTTGAAGACCCATATTGTATAATTATAATAACTGAAATAATTTGTATGACTTAACTGAAAGTACTCTCAGTCACACTGAACATAAGATTTGTGTCAAATTTCTGAAGCAGGCATATCTCTATGCCTCACAAACTGCACCGAAGAACGTTATGTGTATATTCAGTCAACCAGTGTATGATGGCCTTGGAAGTATCAGAACTGAGTGGATCCCTAACAGAAAGGTCTGTTTAAAAATGTGTATGCCAAACTTTTCAGAACAAGTGACTTAAACTATCAATGGAATTGTACTTTTTGTTGTAGGGGGGCTCGTGGAATTAATGAAGATATGAGCAACCTGATTGTTGATTTTCAAGACAGAACTGATATTTTTCTAGTCTTATCTAGCAGCTGCCTTTCTTTTTTTTATCACAGTCTAGTTTTGAGTGCTGGGCAGCTGGGTAAGGGATTTGCACAAACCTAGGAAAAGGAAGCTAAGGATTACGACAGCAGTGACCACAAAAGCATGAACATCCCAGGCAGGGAATTTCATTACAACATAAACTCATATTTAGTGCTATTCCAGAATGTTTTTATTTTAGTTTTAGTTTATTTTAGTTTTATTTTAGGTTTTTTGACACTTTTTCATATTAAAGCAAAGGAAAGCATTTTGTTTCTTTGTTTTAGTCTGAAAAAGAAAAGGTGAAAGGGAGATGGCAACATTTAAAAGGAAGATGGGACTGGTAAGAAGATTAAGGAGGCTTTTTTCTTCAACTTGGGTACAGCAGCCAAGATATTTAACACATTTACCGGAGTATGTAAGTAGAAGTCCATCTGATGGCCCAATAATGAAATGACATGCAATATTCTGTGATTGCCCTCAATTACCCTATGCAAAGCAAGAATTAATTACTAGCATTGAAAAAATTCACCTTTGTCCCTCGTTTCAGGCTCTCATTTGTAGTGAGTGTTTCTCAGGTTGTATTAATAGAGGTCCAGGCACTTGATAGCTGGGGTTTTTTTCCCTCTTTTTGCTTGTAAAGAAGTCAATCCTCTTACATGATAACTACAGTCTAATCAATCAGTGGCTGAAGTAAGCATTAAGGTATATACAAAACATTTTAAAAGTGCTGAACCCACCCATGTACTGTTTGGCTCTTTGTTGTCCAGAGCTGTAGTACACAGGATAGTTAATTTGATCCATTTGTTTTGCAGCAAAGACTGCCACCACCAAGTTATTTGAATGTAATGATATAAATCAATTTGAAGGCTGTGTAAAAAAATAAATAAGCCAAATAAAACCAACACAGAGATTTATCACATTTTGTCTGTTTTCCCTCGTTGAATCAAGAGATGCATTTCTAAACAAAAAGCAATGCTAAATGATCATTACCCAAGATTCCCTTTGATTCCCAAGTTGCCAATATAGTATTATATTGGTGGAAGGAACTGTCTGCTTGCATGTGATTTTAAAATACATTCTGTCTGTACATATTTAGTACAAGCCTAGTCATAAATGCAGAGCCAGAACCAGAAATTTAAAGAGAAATTACTCACAAAAATTTATGAGAATAATATTTCTCCATTTCATATTTGTTTTATAATTAGTTTTACTCTTTATTCAGGTCTAATTTAACAGGTAGAAGTGATGCTGTAGTAATAAAAGAGAATGTAAGGATACAGAAGAATGGACACTACTGTCATGATTTGGTTCTAGACATTTTCTTCCAAATAAAAAAGGCTTAGGAGGTGTGTATACATACAGTTAGAGATGATTCTGAATTAAGCTGAGATTTTTTGTGTATAACAGTAAGGTGCATGCTAAGACTGAACACAAGTGCACGAAGAGTAGATGTAGCAGATGAGAAATCAATTCCAGAGAGTCAGCAGCTGCAATTTCCAGTCCCCAGTGTCAGCTGGAGAGTGCCACGAGTGAGCTGGTGGTGAAGTGAAAGCAGCTTCCGAAGTCAGTTGTTCAAATTAACCTGCTTGACTCTGCTGTGAAAGGCACTGTAAATACTCATTCACTCAAGGAAGTGTAGGAGGAAATTTCAAAAGCTCTCTTTTCGGTTTCAACAAAAATCCATGGAAAGAGATCTCTCATCCATGTAGACATCTCTAATGTGTTGGCAGTATCTGAAGTAGTCATTCAGGGTTCCTTTATAGAAAAAGAATAGGTACTTCTAGAGTGCCATTCCCCTCCTTTCTTAGGTAGAGATCTGGTACAAAGCACTTTTAATAGCTCTATAAAAGTCACTACTTCTCACTAACACACACAAAAAGGGATATCTGGAAAACCAAATTTGTTATAGATGTCTACCATGATCTATACGTAGATGAGATAAATCCCATCTGCATGACTTAAGGGTGCTTTGATCCCATTTGGTACTAAGTCAAACTAGTTATTTTGAGTTATAACTGGAGATTTAGGAGGCTGATCCTAGCCATTTCTAGCAGTTAGATGATTTCAGTTGAAAAGAATTTAAAATAAGCTATTCACCTTCGCACTGAAGGAGAGTGAAATCTACCACACAAGCTGCATTTCCCATCAAGAAAGATGTGTTTTACTGTAGCAGACTTGGTGGGTATCCATGTCAATTTGGCATGTTAACCCAACATATTGTGAAGGAGTTCAGGACAGACAGCCAACTCATCTAATCCTGTGAGGGTATTTTTAATTACTTTCTCAATAAATGGTCACAACAAAGATGCTTCAGCACCACAAAAACACAATTGGACACCAGTCACTATGAAGACTCCCTCACTGAAGGTTCACTTCATTTTATGTATATACTGAATTTTGTCTTTTCTTTAGCATTTTTAGATGAATATTAGTGAAATATACCATAAATTTTTGGATTTTTTTCTTTTTCTTAAACATCCGTATTTTTGTCAAAGTCTGTCATCACATTTTCTTACATTTCAAGTTATGGAACTTTTTTCAGGATTTTTTTTTCTGCTGAAGGGAAATATTATTTTCTTTTTAGAAAAGTAGAAGTATATAAACCTAAAGGATTATAGAAGTTAGGCCACAACTCTGGAGTTGAGGTTCTGTTTCCACGGAAAGGAGGATTAAAATCCTTCTCTTTCACACATTACAAATTGATGTAAGTTTCTAACCTAAACAGCAGCCTTCACAGAAACAGGGTACAGCTGTGGAAAAAGACAAGCTCAATAGCTGTGCATTGGGGTTTTATTGTGGTTGTTGTCTCCCCTTGTTTTCTATCTATACTGCTATTAAGCTAAATGGAGACAATATATGTCTGAGACCGTAATTTGTTTTAATGAGTTGCAAACTCTGCAGAAGCTGCACTGACCAGCTTCACAGATAAACACGCTAAAAGCTTTGCTGATCTGAGTCAATTTTAACAGAAACATTGACCCAGAAAAGTAAAAATATAAAGAACGTAAATCCTTAGATTTTGTATGCCCATGGCTGAATATCCTCAACACAGTAAATTGTTATTCTATACAAGAAAATCACTGGTCTGAGGTTCTTTTCTTGACTTGACTTAATAAAGAAAAGCACTGGGCTTGGTGAGAGAAGCAGGCTGGCACACTGGTTGATGTAAGGTTATGTACAGGAGTAGTGCTAGCAGAGATCTCTCAGAGAGGAGATGCAGTGGATATCAGCAGAGGATCGTGTAAGAACGCTGAATGAGGCAAAACCACAGTGCTTTCTCCCCGGGCAATCCATGGTGTTAAAAGCTTCTCTTTAAGGAAGAGTGGGAGAAAGGAGTGAATGGGGAGCAGCTGCCAGTATTCACAAAAACACCTGGCTTAATGTGACAGGTCAGTGGAAGCATTTCAGTTGTTCTCACCCTAGCAATACAGAAATGCTGAGGCCAGTGGGGACCCTCATTGAAAATCTGATTATCTTAGTGTCTGAATTACTCCTTTTTATAAGACAGTATATGCTGGTAAAAGCTGGAGGCTTTGTAGGATTCAGATGATAAATGTTTGCAAATTGTTGGTTATGAGATCACTGTAGTTTACAGGATAAAGAACAAATTTGAAGCATGGTCCTGAAAAAGCAGTATTTATCTGCCCTTCAAGATGAGGCTAAGAAGAAAATAAGGAGAAATTAAATGTGTCATTACAACATTGTTAACATCTGGCTGTATTTCACCTGTAAATGAATAGGCTTCTACATAGACAATTAATAAGAATGTAAATTGCAGAAAGAATAGATGTGTTTTCCACAGGTTTACAGGAATCTTTATATTCAATGAAACATCTCTAATGAATATTCAATCTGAACACAAAACAGTTAAATGAGTGAAAGTTCACAGCAGTAAATTGTGGGCTACATTGATTTTCTGACCTGCATACACAGTAAATTTTTCCCATTGAGGCTACCCACAAAGTGTTTTGTTTTCCACTTCTCCAATTTCAGTCTGAAATAACTGAGAGAAGGCTTTCAGAATCTCCTTTCAGAGCCATCTTTTGGAGGTGACCTTTGACTTGAAAGCAGGACTTCAAATATCAGAAGATTACGTAATTTTCAGAGACCTTTCACTGTTTGGCCCAGTAGCTGAGTTGGTGAAAATATAGTATTAAAATAAAAAATGCCTGGAAAATCAGTAATTACCTGATTTTAAGATTTGAGGGAGAAATTAAAACCTCAACCTTCTCACTGAAAAGTCAGGATCCTTCCAGTTATTTTGCTTTTATAGTCTGTGTGTCATTGACACAAGGGTCCTGTACACAAAGGTCTTGATCAGAATGTAGAGAAGAATGAAACAAAAATAGATGTCAAGGCAGAAAGCAAAATTTTGTATAAATGCTTAATTTTTCAAGAGTGGCAGCTACATTCCCTCCAAAATAACAGTTTTTAGTTTTGTAGTTTGTGAATAATTTCCTCTCCAAGAGATTCCATCCCATGAAAACTTATAGGAAGGCGGGAAGTTTTTGGTCTTCATACTGCAAATAACCAATTTTAATGCAACTGTTCAGATCCAGATCTTTTGCTGTTTAAGTTTTGGGAAAACAGTCTGTCATTTGCATTGCTGACTTAAGATGAGAGTTTTGACAAAATTACACATTTTCAATAGTTTTCTGTCTTCACTTTTCATCATAGGAAACTACTCTTCAGGGATTTCTGAAAAAGTAGAGAAAAGGAAAAAACAGGACTAAAACTGAATATTGAGTGAATATTGAGAAAACTCTTTGCTCTTCTGTAAAAACAGGTGATTATTGAGACAGCATATTTTCTTGTATGTACACTGTTTTGGTGGAAAAGGACAGTTTTAGGGCTATTCTGGTAATTAATTTCTCTCTAGCAGAGACTGTAAATATAATTTAGGGCTTCACTGTCAAAAGTTAGGTTGTTATCATGGAGTAACTATCACATATGAGATGCAAAGTATAATGTTAAGATGAAAACAAACCAGTGTCATTTAGTTCGGAACTAAATTAAGTGAGTGTTCTAAATGACTAATAATTAAAAAGAACAGGAATTTAATTCTATGAGGAAGTCAAAGTCAGCTAGTGAGAAGTTGTATGTGAGCAGTCCCATGGAAAGGGAAAAAACAAAATCTTTATTTTATCTAGAAGACAGGACTAAAATTTATTTTATTGTTTGGTTTTGGGGTGGTTTTTTTGTTTTTGTTTTTTCCTTTAGTCATGTTGCACCTATACTGACATTCATAGCAAAGAAGTTCAAGTTTTGGTTAGTTCCTTAAAGTGCTTTCCATTCTGTGAGTGAAATTTTCCACTGAATTAAAAGGAAGAGGCTTCTTGCAGCTATGCAAACATTGCATTTAGACTAGATGATCACTGTAGGTCCCTTCCAATTGAAATAGTCTAATCTATCCTGTTTACTAGGGAATCAGTATTTTTTTCTCATGGCCACATTCTAAGGTGTTTGAAACCTGTGACCTGAAACACAGTCTCCATCCTCCAGGAAACAGCTGCTGGCAGGATGATCCCTTCCCTTTACCACTCCCAGTTCCACTTGAAGATTCTTACAGAGCCTTGCTCCTTGATTGCTGTTAACTGGTTTTTTGTCTGTCCAGTTGCTGCTCTCCTGGGTTTGCACCAACGTAGAATTTAAGATCTAATAATTCTTTTCCATCCCTCTCTAAAAGTATAGAGCCATATACTCTAGTAAATGTATTACTTTCTGTATATATAGTATTTATGTGTAGTATAAAGAACAAAATTACAGAAATATTTCTTGATAGGGGGTTTAAATCTTGTATAGTATTTGCATTTTTTGACTATGGATCATAGCTACGAATTAGTCTGCAGCTACCAATCAACTGTTAGGTGGTGAAAGAATTTATGCAGCAGAGAATCTTACATGTACTTGTTCATGAATGGCAATTCAAAACTGCTTATTGTGCAGAAACACAGCGTTGCTTTTGTCCTGGTTAACTTCTGAAATGTGTATCTTCTCTGGCTCTGATATGCCTCTGAGCCATTTGGACTAAGTCCAGGTAAAATATTTTCAATTCAACAAATCAGCTTCCTGCTGTTGTACATTGCTAGGAAATACTGAAAGGTGCTCTCATACTTGTAAATAACAACAGATCATATGAAAATAAAACTTCATGTAAACCAAAGTATTCATTTCAATCTTTGCATACACATTTCAAGCATTTAGACCTGTTAGTAGAGGTACAAAATTCTATGGATTATATCTTTAAATGTAAAAGTCACTAGATCTTAATTCTATACTAAAAAATTGTCTGAAGTTTCATGATGAAAGTGATATTTCAGGAATACAGAAAAGCAGGCAAAATATGTTTAGAGCCATTCCAAAAGACAGTAAAAAGAAGATGCTGGAGTTTGGCAGCAGACTTTTGAAATAAAGAACTGTACTCTTTTGCTGACATTTTCTGTGACTGTACTGCGGGTCAAGAGGGTCTCAGAGGCCTAAGAAGCTCCAAAATTTTGATTAAAAATTTTTATATTTATGAAGAACAGTTTATGTCTTTTGAATTTTCACAGTACTCTTTTAAACTAGTCCATTTTTACATTAGTTCTTTTTTTTAATTGATGTTGTCATGTAAAACCAGGAGAGCAAACAAAGTGATTTTCCCTTGAAGAAACTAACTCACTGGTGGAAGTGCATTATAGCACTCTTTGCCCACTTATAAAAGATATCAATAGTCACAGCCCCCAGATGCAGCATCTTGCAAGGTGGTTTGGGTTTTTTTTTAATGAAGATCCAGTAAAAGGATTTGAGAGCATTTAAGCATGAGCATTTGAAATTGCGATTCTGAGGTTTTACATAATTTTGCTGCCTTGTATTGGAGAAATAGAGCTTCTATCACACACGCCTTACTTTCTGACCTTCAGCTTTTGCACTTCCATGCCTCTCAAAACAGCACAGATCAAATCAGAATCACAAAACATAGGTACTCCTCCAAATCACCAGAAGTTGCAGATAATGGTTAATTGTGGAGCATCCCTAATGCAATGTATAGGATGTGGTTCTCCCAAAAAGGCCGTGGTGATTTCAGCTTCACATTGTGGTGCTTCTGCTGTAACTGTTGATAGCTGCAGCACTTTCCTAGTAAAACCTGCCTTCTGCACCTACTTTGGCATACACAGGTACAGCTCTGTATTGCTCAGGCCCTGAGGATATTGGTGCTCCAATACCAGTGGACTGGTGTTTCTTCTCTGGTTGTACAGAGAAGTCAGAGAAGGAACTTATGTATAGGAAGGCTGAGGCCCAAGAAAGGACTGACGTTTCAGCCTCCTTTCATTCTTCAACATCATTACTGTGGGAAATGTTTTCCTAACTACAGGGCTCTCATGTAACGTTTAATGGTGTCAGAAATCTCACTCCAAACTCCTTGTACTCAATCTTCTGGCCTTGGCTCAGGTGTCTCAAAAGACAGATGAATACTGCCCATTGGGCTTGCCATTGATTAACCTGCTGCTGAGTAAGGTAATTGGGATATGTGTTTTGCATATCATTTACCAGAAGTGTCACTTCTCCCACTGTGAGTAGCTGGATCTCTCCACAAACCTTCACAAGACCCAGCCCTTAAAAAGCTTCTGTTTAGTACAGTCTGTATTCCATAGGGCTGGGAAACAGAAATGCTCACTATTATGGCAATTTGCCTGCATTCTGGATTTTCTTTAAGGGTTTTTTTTTTTAGGTTGTTTTTGAGAAAGGGTAGTTGCTCATACTTGGTACATTTTAAAGGTAATTACATTTTAGCCTGAATAGCTGACATTATATTCAAATAAAATTCTAGAAATAAACTTAACTTGTGTTGAGAGGGACCTGACTACATTGTAACAAAAGTAGTACTTAGCACCCTTTCTTATGTTTCATAAAATCCTTTGCCATGATAAACATTCAACAGGTATTCTTTAATGTGGATCCTCTTCCTGGGTATATCAGTCAGATGTGACTTCACAGTGTATATTTATTAAGACGTGGAAACATGTTATTAAAATTAATTTTTTCCTCTCTTGCCCATCTTTTAGTGATGAGAATATGAAAATCTCTGTTCACTTGAAACCGTTCTGCTGGTTGCTTAGGTATTGCAACATAGAGGTCATTCAGTGTTACTTTTGAAGGTAGATCAAACTAACTTTTTGCATGTTGACAGTGAAGAACCACTTATAAGGAAGACAGTACAAAGAAATGCTTCCAGGTAAAACAGCTTCCTTTTGTTTTTAGGTAGGTGACCTCTTCAAAGTTAATGTCATTGCTCTTCTTACCCCCTTAAATGTATTTTAAGGAAATTAATATGAAATGAAGAAGCAGACTGAAAAAGGCCACTGCCAAGCATTTTCTGTTATCTTGTTCTTTTAGAACAGTTTGTTTCAACCTTGAAAAGAAGAAATACTTCTCTATGCCTTTACCTTTTGATGCTATAGATGTTTTATAATATTGCCAACCACATATCAAGAAAGAATATTTAAGTTATTTGAATACTCTAGGGCAGACAAACATATTGACATCCAAGACTGAACCCATTAGATAAATGTACTTAAAGTGCTGTATCACATAACAGTAATATAATAGAAATGGTTGTTGCTCTTGCAGCTCATATCAGTTCTTGTCTATATGAAGTATCTTGGATCTCTCTCTGCTGAGACTTGATTCAAATCAGTGAGGGAAACTTTCAGACTGATGAATACCTCCTTAAAGCATCACCTTGCACCATAAATCTTCCTTGGTGGCAAGTTACCATATTTTAATCCCAATTGGAGATGAAACACCATGCAGCCACTCACCTAGCCCCCCTTTATCTGCCCCCCCTCCCCCCACCTTGGTGGAGTGGGGAGGAGAATCAAAGTAAAACTTGTGAGTTGAGATAAGAACAGTTTCATAATTCAAAATAAATTGAAATTCTGAACTAATGGTTAACAATAATAATAATAATTAATAATAATAATGGAAAAGCAAGTGATGCACAGTGCAATTGTTCCCCACCTGCTGATCAATGCCAGTCCCCCCTTCCCAAAACACAGATTGGCCACTTTTCCAGGTAATGTTCAGTTCTGTACTGTATGTGTCTGCATTTAGGTATTTAGAAGTTGGTGTCTCTATATGCCGTTGCAGTTATGGCCTGAAGAGACCTGAGATTTGATTCAGGTGTTCTTCTTGGCCATTTGTGCCTATTTGAGATCCCTTAGGGCACTTGCAAGATTGGCAGATATGACAGAATACCTAGAACTACGTACAGCACAGTGTTGCTGTGACCTGTAATTCATGACTGGAATTTCAGTAGTGAGTAGGCAATGTGAGATGCTATATGGCTCAGCTACAGTCACATGTTCTTAAATTAGGGGCAGATAAATAAGAACCAAATGAAGGAAGTTATTCCTGGTGGAAGCAGAGGTTGTCTATGAGTGGCTGTGTCTAAAACAGAGCAATAGGAGCAGCATATTTATGCTTCAAGACTTCTGAAAAAGTTGAGAAAACAAAACGTGTGGAATGAAAATTAGTCAGTTTCAAAAGCTACCTGAAGTGTGGCAAAAATATAAAAAATCTGTAGGGGGTCAACATATGGACCAGTATTGTTTAATATATTCATTAATGACAAAGGGATCAAGTGCACCCTAAGCAAGGTTGCAGGGGTGACCTAATTGCTGCATGCCAATACCTGAAGGGAATATACAGAAAAGATGGAGAGAGAGTATTCCCAAGGGCATGTAGTGACAGGACAAGCTAATGGGTTCAAATTGAAAGAGAGCACATTTAGATTAGATATCAGGAAAAAGTTCTTTACCATGAGGGTGGTGAGGCATTGGAACAGGTTTCCCAGTGAAGTTGATGATGCCCCACCCCTGGCAGTGTTGAACACCAGGCTGGATGGGGTTCTGAGCAACCTGGTCTAGTGGAAAATGTCCCTGTCCATGGCATGGCCTGGAGAAGAGAAGGTTTTGTGATAACCTCATTTCAGTCTCCTGAAGTGAGCCTACAAGAAAGATGGGGAGAGACCCTTTCTTACAAGGATATGCAGTGAGAGGACAAGGAGGAATGGCTCCAAACTAAGAGTAGGTTTAGACTACATGTACAGAAGAAATTCTTCACCATAAGGGTGGTGAGACACTGGAACAGTTTGTCCAGAGAAGCTGTGGATGCTCCAACCCTGGCAGTGTTCAAGGCCAGGCTGGATGGGGCTTGGAGCAAACTGGTCTAGTGGAAAATGTCCCTGAGCACAGCAGAGGGGTTGGAACCAGATGATCATTAGAGCTCCTTCCAATCCCGGCTGTTCTATCAATCTATGATTTTATTATTCTATGATTCTATTACATTCCTTGTAATGTACTTTGTTATCTTGTACTTTTGTACGTGTGGAACTGTTATTGAAGGTCATATTTTTAAGAAAACATATCATTCTAACCTTACATCTTATCTTGAAGTGGACTCTTAGTGATTTGCCACAACTCAAAATTCTATCCGTGTAAGTTCTCAAATCCTTAGAAAGTAGAATCTGAACAGTTGCAATCAAAGAAATCAGCACTTTCCTTCACAGTAAAGAAGAGAGCATCTCTGAATGCACTGCCATGGGAGCTCATTTCAGGGTTACTTGGTTAGATGGTTTGCTATTAAGATTGACTGTCATCCAGCATTTGATATGGGATGTGATGTGCAACAGGGAATCCTTTCGTGCCTCCTATTTTGTAGAATTCTAGTATCAATAGCTGCTTTGGGGGCTTAGTGTCCATTTCACTTCTTCCTGTACATATATTTCAGCAGTATTTACATTAAAGAAAAAATTGAGTGCTTTGTTGGATGATTTCTCTTTTTTTGCCTTGGTAATTTTGCTGGTTTCCCTGACTCAGGAAGTCTTGGTGAAAGGAAGAAAACTGGGATTATCAAAACCAATGCACTCTCAGTGGGTTCAGGTATACTGAGGATCTGTGCTGAAAAGGTTTGCATGGAGAAATATTTAGGGTTATAGAAAGATGTGTGATCATTTACATATAAATTGATTTTTTTTAAAGGAAAATGTTAGCTTTCAGGAATTTGAGGGAAGAGTCATAATGCAAATTATATTCTGTTGCCTGCTGAAGAAGCTCAAAAATTAAATTATAAAAGATGAAATTATAAAGAACTGAAGACATTTGGGAAAACATATTTACACAAAATACACAAAAATTAGTTCTTAAAACAATAGGCCTTAAGTTTCAGAACTTTGACAAAAGTACTTCAAAGTCTTTCATGCCTGTAAGGTTTCATAAACTGTGAGGAGAATATTCTAATATTGGTGAAATATGCAGTGAATAGCATTTTATTTTCTGTGAAATGTTTGGTTTCTTTTTAATAATATATGATGTTTAATGCAAGTGTTCTGGATATGGAGCCAACTCTAACACAAAGCTCTCAGACTCATTTTGGGGATTTGGGGGTTCATTTTGGTTCTGGGTTTGGTTTGGTCTGGTTGTTTTGTTTTGTTTTGTTTTGTTTTGTTTTGTTTTTAATTTGTTTTGTTTTATTTTGTTTTGTTTTGCTTTGGGTTATTTTCGGGTGGTTTTGGGTTTGTTTTTTTTTTTGGTTGGTTGTTTGGGTTTTGTTGTTGTTGTTGTCTTATTATGGTTTGGGGGTTTTTGTTGGTGTTTTCCATCACATTTCTTTATTTAGGGATGTTGATTATGTTTCTGGGAAATAACACCTTGCGGAGTATAAAAGATTGTTCAGAGCTTATGATATAGAAAAACTGATAGCACCAGACCAATGTTCTTTGAGAAATGAAAAAAGAAGCAATATCCAACAGAGCAGCAACTCCTTTATTTCTCTTTCTGAAGGACATAATATTTTCCTAGTCTCACTTTAAGAATTTGTGCCAAATCATGTTACCTCTTCCTGTACCACATTGTAGATTTACTATGATTAAAAGAGCTAAGAAATTTTATGTAGCTAAAAAACCCAGCTAGTCAGGGGGTTAGTGCATAGTTTGAAAGAAATTTTAATAGTTTGCAAGGCTTTGTTTCTAGGTTTTCAGTTTCCTGTAACTCTTTCTGTTTCTTTTTGTTGCTTTCTTCTTGCACACCACATTGCATTTCCAATTCTCTCCAGTCTTCTCTCCCACTGTCTGCCTCTCTCCCTCCTTTCTTTTTCTTATCCTTCACACAAAGCCTTCGGGGTAAGGCTTGATGTCTCTGCATTGTATCTGGAGAACCTGAACAAGCAGCCAAAGTCAGATACTGAAATGGGAGTGTGACTAGTTTTCCTAGGCAACACTCATGTGAAAAGTCAGCTTCTGCTGCCTTCTGCCACCCACCACCATGACCAGAGAAGGAGCACACTGCTCTTTGCTGCTGCCAGCCTGGTTTTCATTTTTTCACATCAATTGCTGGCCAGCAGGTCCCAGAGAAGCATTTATCTTTTCTATGACTAACCTGATCCCTCACTGAAAGACATGCAATTGTTGCTAAGGATTGATAATAACAACAACCACCCCCTTCAGATGTTTCTTGTGATAGCTCTGGAGCTACACTCCCTAGCTCACCCCTTAAAACTTCACAAGTTCTTTCAACTTGTGAGATTTTAATATTTTACTGAAAACCCAGGATGGGTCTTTATCCAGTATGTATACTCCTAAATCAGAAGAGGGGATTGATATTATGCCACGAGTTAGTGTTGGAGTCGTACATAGCAGGGAATGTGCCTGGGATTAGTTACCAGCTTAAACTTTGTAGGGGAAATAGGAATGCCCATTTTATGCCTACCAGATCTTCTTGCAGTATGATGCTTTTCAGAGGGTTTGAGAAATCCTCATAAGACAGTGATACTAACTTGGGAAAATTACCTATTTTAAATGAGATTTGCTTGGGAAACACGGCATTAGAAGTTGCAGAGAAGCATCTATGACACAGTCCAAATTAAAAACTGAAAAAGAAGTTTTCTGGTGGAGATGGTGACTGGATAAAGACACCTAGCTTTGCAAGCAGAGTTATTTTTGGTGCTTTTTGATCCCTGTGGTTCTTGCAAAAGCTCCTGCTTTCTTGATAAATTTGAAAGAAACCCATGTCATTGTGGTTGGGTTTTTTTTCCTAATGCTAACAGTTCCCCCCCATGGTAGAGTACAGTTAACCCCTTTTAATAACAACAAAAGTTCTAAGTAACCACTTCTAACTTCTGGTTACTGAGTAATGGAAAAGAAAATTACTGTCAGGGCAGGGTCATTATTTTACGACAGTAATTTTAAGCAGCGTTTCAGAAAAATGCTGGGCTAAGTATTCTATGTTATTCTTTCTGTTTCCTAACCTGAACCTGAGATCTCTGTGTTGTTATTGTTGTATACATCTAATTTCAAGCAGGACAGCCAAAGTTCCTAGTTGCCTGTTCAATTCTCAGTTTTCAATTACTCAAACAGCATGTCATGTTTCCCAGCGTGTAGCCATATGGGTCTTTCTGAACATGACAGGAATGAATACTCACTGAGAATTTTAATCTCAGCAACTATACAGCAGATCTTAGTTTCTCTCCCTCCCTCAAAGCTTTGAAGTTTAGAATCACTATTAAGGATAACAGGTTTGAGTTTTAAATCCTTTAAAATCAGTTCAAGGAGGCAACACCTTGTAAAACCAAGATTAAAGAGCAAGTGATAATGTTTAATCCAACTCTGTTAGATTTTACAACAGAAGAAACACATAAGCAGTGATGCTGCATTTTACTCCAAGGCCCAAATTTGTTTGCTGTTCCTTCCCCAAGCTATATTAAAAATATTAAAGCTTGGCTGCAGTAAATGTTTGTACAATGCTTAACTTTTAACTACCTGGAGTATACTTTATGATTTCTGTCGCTATAATACATAGGTACTTCACAGACTGGCTGGCTATGTTGTTAAAGCTTCCAAATCCTCTCTGAGGAACAGTCTGGTTAGCCCCATTATGCTGATGAGGATCTAAGCATAAAGTTATGTACAGATATTTTGCAAGCTGACATCCCACTCTGCTGGGCCAACAAACAGCCTCCTCAGCTGGATCTTCGGGAAAAGTCAATGTACTTCAACACCTCGGCAACTGCTGAGGCAGAATGCAGACAGACACTACTTGTCTCTGTTTGCAGGAGGTTGTGTGCTAAGCTGCAGAGAAAATCAAAGAAAGAACTAGGATTTCAGCCCTGGACACCTACATCTGAAGCTTCATGAGCACCTGATATTCTTTTTCTCTGGTGTTGTGTAAAATGAGACAGGGGTACTTGCTTGCCACAGGCAGCAATAAAAATAGTCATATAGTACTGAAGGGCAGCAATATGAAATGCTGCATATAATGGGATTTTCATACCTACATGCATTAAAGGGATGAGTTGTCACTGTTTATGGTCAATACATGCTCTGGAAACATCCTTTTCCTCTCTGGTTGCTGTTATTTCACTCACTTTTATTATGTTTGGTAGCAAGTCACTACCTTCTCCAAAGATAGTGACCCAATGGTAATTGAAACAACATATGGAGTCTCATCATAAAAGGCCTTTGCATAGTTACAGCTTATTTCTGAGACAAAATCACTACTCATCACCATTTCCTTAAATTTTAAGCCACCATTGCTTACATGGGCTGCCTAAGTGCTTCTGGGTTTAGCCACACAGTCAGAGATCCGGATCTTTTGGTTTCTCATGATAGTGTATCAGACACATTTAGTAATGATAAATAGGTAAATCTGTACTATGCATCACCAAGCTGAAAAAAAAAATTAAAAAAGAGAAAAATTGCATTGGATTAGACATTTATTATGCTAAGTTTTGACTTTGTGCTATAGAAGAAAAAAGACCCCGTCCAAACCTAAAAACAAACAAATAAACAAACAAATGTAGAATTCAGGAGCTCTTTTCCTCATTACGCATTGCTATTCTGTCTACGTTTTAGTTCTTAGTAGCTTTTGTTTTGGGATGTATGTCTTTGGAAGAACCAGATGTTGCATCACAATTGCTGTTGATTTCTCATAGGGTATCACACTGTTGTAAAATCCTAATTACACATGTTTTTCACAGTTCCTGAAGCTAAATGATGATTTTCTGCTACTGCAACTTCTTTGTTTCTTTCTTTCTTGCATACTGTGGGAACTCTACATCTTCCAACAAAAATGTACTTGAGATACACAAATTCAGTCACATAGCTAAAAAAAAGTAAAAGGCTGTTTCCTTGGCTGAGATCCAGGTACCAGCTGGAGCAGGTTAGTTATGCTCACAGAGAACATCTTCTGGTTTGCTCTTATTTCAAAGTTGCAGTCAGGCAAGACCATCCTGCCATGGGAAAGAAGGTGAGGGTTTGTGTGTTGAAAGAGTATGCCTGATCCAAAATATCTATGGTAGATTCCCCACAAAATACAGACAATATTGTCCCCAGACACAAGCTTTCTTCTTCTGGAATCTTTTGGATTGTCACAAAGTATTACCTCTTAAAAATGGTGCTGTTTTGAGCATGTTTTGAGCTGGAAAAGTGAGATCCCAACATCACCTACCAGATATAGATAAGACCACGTGAACATGCTATCAATATGCTAAATTGTGTGAGAAAGTTTCTTAAGTAAATACTGTAAGGCAGGAAGGCTTGGATCTCATAGGCAGAAGAGATTGTGGAAAGATAGAAATGCACAGTGCAACCTGACTGAAAAACTAGTCAGTACATGGACAGAATATTTCATGAAATGGAAAATTTTCTAAAATATATTTTGCCTCATTTATACCTACAAACATGGAGCTTTTTCTTGTAGTTTTTTGTCTGTGAACCAAATATGTGAAATGTGTTTTGTAAAATGAGGACAATTATCAGTGTAAACAATGTCTGTGTTAAGTAAGAGGTTAGAAAACTGGCTTCATTTTAGTTAGAAAACTGGCTTAATTTTTTCCGATGCATGTTTCTTGTTGTCATAGGCAAATAATTTATCTTGAAAATAGTTATAAATATTTACAGGAATAAACAAAATATTTCATCTGTTATAGTTTAATTAGTAAAAAAATCTGGTTTTGTCTACTAAGGGATCACTGTTTTCTAGCTCAAGGAAAGGTAACTAGACAGAAAAAAATAGTCTTTCTTTTATGTGTGTAATATGGTGCTGCCAGTGTTATCCAATTTTCACTATATTAGTGGGGAAGGATAATTTATTTTTTAGGCATTTGCAATGGAATATTCTGTATAGATAATACTCATCAATTTTCAGTGTAAATCAAAATATCATGGGTCTTCCACATCTACAGGGCAAACTTTCCTTCTTCCTCAGCTTTATTATCCAGTTGCTTTTATTGGAAATTTTGTGCAGAAACTCTCTATTCAATTTAATAGAAATCATCCAATTCATAGACAAGTTGTGTTAATGGCCTTTTGTTATTATGCCTGTTTTATCCATTATCTCAAATACCTTTATTTTCTCCCTGGTTTTTAATGCTCATATGTACTGGAGAGTAATCATATCTGGCCCTGATCCAACCTTCATAATGTTAGGTTAAGCGTGACATGCTCTTCTAGCGTCCTGTGCTGTGACAGATTCTGTGTTCTTTTGCTTATCCCAGTGATCACATGAAAATGACCAATGAATCCCATGCTGATAATTTTAATTCGTTATCATATTTCTTTCCAAAATGTTGCAAAGACTACCATAGATAAATTAAATCCATTCGTTGCACATTCCTTTCTGTTGACCTTTCTGCCTGTCCTTTTTTTAACAGAAAACCAGATTCCCTAACTAGCAAATAACCCCTGCACAATTATGACATTCACAAGCTGTGGTTATAATCAAATGAACATCAGGAGGCAGCTGTGATTCACCAGCTTGTTGCTGCCTACTGGGACTCTTTTCTCTATATCAGCCATCAAATCAGTGACTGCTAGAGCCTTTCACACAAACAAGTACAACAAGCTTCACCTTATTTTAATCCAGCTCCAGCACAACAATTCCTTGACAGTTTGTTTCCCAAACTGCTATCACCTACTATATTTTCCAGCTACAGGTCAACAAGGTCTGTTTCAAGGAAAATCCCAAAACTAATAGTTAGCCTGAAGTCAGAAACGAGGTTTCTGTTCCCTGCAGGGAATAGTTGGTATCACAAAAGGGGATTTGCTGGTCAGTCAAACCAATTAGCACATGCCTACATGCCTTTCCAATCACCTAGGATTTGCAAAGTGTCCTGTCATCTTGAGACATATTTCCAAGACTGCGACTGTCATTTTTTAGAAACATTGACTAGAATTGTGACTGTCAGAATAAAAATCCCAATGCTAATGCCATAAAAAATACAAACAACTGCCAGAGCTAACATTTGGGATTGGTTTGAGTTTTTCTTTTGGTTTGTTTTTGGGTTTTGTTTTGTTGGGTTTTTTTTGTTGTTGTTGTTTTGTTTTGTTGGTTTTTTTTGATTTTTTTTCCCTGTATAGAAAGGATTCAGAAGCTCCCATAGCTGAAAATAGCTTCTAATATGCTTGAATACCCTTGGAAGGGAAAATTTGGGAACACTTATCTTGGGCTCTTAAGACCAAGTTTTATCTGAGCATTCTGGACAGATCAAGTAAATAAAAGGGCTGAAGACTTTGACAGATAATCACAACCTTAGCTTTCAAACAGGAAGAGCAAACACTGAGTAGGATTTACAGGACCAGGTACATTGTGGACATCTTTACTGCTCACTTTTGGTATTTTTACAGTCAATTAAGACAAATAGGCACTTCAGGGTGCAGTTTCTGTGTCTCTAAATTGCATTCCACATCTGCATTCTAAGAAGCACTAACTAAACTCACTAACTAAATAGGGACTCTACTGTGACCAATTTGGACACAGGTATCGGCACTAACAGCATCCCAAATTACGTGACGTGAAACCCATCTTTTAAATAATTAAGTCACAAATCAAACCTTTTCCCAAACTCTCTCTTTACCTTGCAGTATAAACACAGACTTGTTGAAATAAATACTACATTATCTGTGCTCCTGTGTCATGAGTTGTGACAAAGTAATGGAAATAGGAATTTCATATCAGAGAGGAAATATGTCTTTACTGAACCATGCAGAATTAGCACAAGCTTCCCTCACCTTTATACCTTGTCAGTGAAAGTGGGCACATGTGCACATCTTGTGTTAGCTAAATACAGAATCATAGAACTCTTAGGGTGGAAAGGGACCTTAAAGATCATCTAATTCCAACCCCCTTGCCATGGGCAGAGACGCTTTCCACTAAAGCAGGTTGTTCCAAGGCCCATCCAGCCTGGTCTTTAACACTTCCAGGGATGGAGCATCCACAGCTTCTCTGAGCAATCTATTCCAGTGTCTCACCACCTCACAGTGAAGAATTTCTTCCTAATATTGTGCATAAATCTACCCACTTTATAGGTAAATTCCAACATAAAAGGGGAAGGTAAAGGAAAATTTGGGCATTGTTTTCTAGTTTCATCAGTAAACCAAAGATATTTTTACTAGCTTTTACCTCTACTAATTTTATCTTTTTTTTTTCTTGTTTACAAGCTGATCATTGTAAACTGGATTCTTTTTCGCTATAATAGATAAGCACATAGGGAAATGCTATTCTCTATCACTCTCATTAGGTATTTCACCAGAGATGATTTAGAAGTCCTGTATTAGGGAAATAAACATTCAGAACAAAAAAGGGAAAGGGAAGTCATAAGAGGTTAAGAACTCAATGAAAATCAGCACTCAGTCACTGACTATAAAGATCTAAAATGCTATTGATGATGATGAGTGAAGAAAAGTGGCAATCTAGAAATAACAAATCAGTTGGATATTCGGATGTTGTATTTGTAAAAATAAACATTTTCTTGACATTTAAGCACTTTTATGGAAAGGAATTAATTTTAAAATGTTGTGGTCTATACAGTTAGAAGAGGCCTAGAATGCATGTTGCTCCAGGGTGGTCAGTTTAAGATTTTTATGGCTACATTTATTTTATCATGAACAGGTATGCATTTAAAGTTTACAAGTATGGACCTCAAGGAACAGTAGTCTTAAAATACGTCAATGAGTTGGTAATCATGCTTATTTTTACCAGTCATAAGTTTATTAATTTCTGAGGTTTTATGAAAAATATCGAGAAATATTCTTATTGATGCACATTTCTGTATTTTTATGCTCACTTATTAAAGATTCCTGTTGTTAAATACATTAGTGTTTATAAAAATGGATAATACTAATTTTAGAAGTTGTGTCTCTAGTATACACATAAACATCCACACATGGGAGCATAGCATGGAAGATATACAATAATTTTAGGGTGAGCAGTAGAATATTATCTATTTTTCCTCAAAGTTTTAGATCCACATAATCTTGTACCACCAACTTTGCTGGGGTGAGTTATTTGTTAGGAGTCATACTGAGTGGGAAATGAGAAAGAATCAATTGCTTTGATTCTGTGATTCTGCACAGTTCAGGTTCATTTGGGCCTCTTCCTCAGTTCCTGGTGTTTGTTTTTTGTGGCACAGGTTTTTTGTGGAGGTTATTTTTCTTGTGTGGAAAGGGTCAGTCACAAGCTTAGTTAAAAAACTAATCACAATTCTTCCTAATTGATGGTGGTTTTCACTGGTTTGGATAGTGATGAGTATAATCTTTCCTTTAAGGCTGCAGACTTCCAGCTCCAAAAGAACTGTGTGAATGATATTATTTCTATAATTTAGTATAAACATTATATTATATTTTCTAAATGCTTTTCTTTTTCCTTCTCTTTATGCACATCTTGCATTATGAATATTTTTAGCAAACTTTCATGGGAAAAAACCACTATGCTTTACTCAAAATTAATGCTATATGATCCCCCATGGCAGGGGGGTTGGAACTATCTGATCTCTCAGGTCTCTTCCAACTGAACCATTCTATGATTCAGTGATTCCCTGTGTGTATGTGAGTTACAATGCTGAGGTAGCTTTTAGTCCAATAACCACACATAATACATCATTTCATTAAGAGACACAGTGAAGTGACACTCTATCTTGGTACTTGTGTGGAGCATAAGTCTTGCCAGAGGTCTACAATGCTTGCTTTGTGCCCCCATGGTGAATTGGAGAGACCATGGAAGCTTTGGCTCGTACTGCTGACCTTGTAGCGCATCTCTTAAAGATAACCAAATTCAAGTGGCAGGACTTGATGTGCAAACGAGAAGCAGAATGAAACAGCAAATGAGTGAAAGACCTGACAGCTTTGAAAGGTAGGAAACAGCTCTGGCACTTCAGAGGACCAGCATCTTCCTTTTTCCCTTCTCTGATCTTCCTTTTCCTCCCAAGCCAATCCCCAAAGTGCACAAGATACAGTCTCCCACATCACATCATTAAAACACACTCAGGAATTTAAAAGCATGTCATTAGCAGTTTCCTGAGATAGTGGATAAAAAATAAGATAAAAATCAATTCAAATGCCAAGATCAATATGTTCTCAGACAAAGTAAGAATCCAAAAAGGAATAGTTTTCAGGATGGTTTTTGGTTTCCTTCAGAAATGGTAGGATAATTTAGAACAGTGAAAGCACATACACAGTTCATTTTCTGAGCTTTTTAAACCTGTGTTTAAAATCCTCTTTAATAAAAACTGCTATAATTACTTGTTATCATAATGATTTTTTGTCATTTTGTAGTTCAGTCTAAGATAAACATATCATTTGAGGGGGAGAAGTTTATCATCAAATCCTCATCTGTACATTTGTTTGTTTGTTTTCTGAAATTATGAGGTTATCAGTTTAAGAAATATGGTTGGGGTTCTTTGGTTTTGGTTGTTTTTGGTTTTTTTTCTGTTGTTGATGTTATTTGACTGAAGTTTTACCAGACATGTGAGCCTAAGATGACAAGTTCCTTAAGCACAAGTTTACCAGCAGTGTGCATTTTGGTTCTGCATAACTTTTTCAGCATTTGCTCAGATGCCTGTGGCCAAACAAAAACTTGATCTCAGAATGTTGTGCTAACAAGAAGCACTGCCAAATGATAAAATATTAATTCTTTTATTTTACGTGCAGATATGAGAGAAGCAGCAATTACCCCTACTTTAATTGTTTCATAGATTAGTACAATTATTATGTTATTCATTCCATTTGCAGGCTGAATGTAAAAACTATCATCAACATCATGTAGTCAGACAGTTCATTCTAAAGTAAACCTTACCAATGTTAGATATATTAAAGCAATAAACCAAGAGATTAAACTTTCATAAACTGTAAGAGCTCATTGTTTTGTAAATGGATGTATAACGTGTTTGTAGCTCAAATGAAACTGTAAAACTGACTGGCTGCTTTAGTCTTTCTGCAAACTTTTGATTTATCTTTTTAATCACTTGTTAGTTTTTTAAATGGCAATTAAACACTGGAAAAGGCTTCAGCCTTCATGCTGCTTTACTCTTCTCTCATTGAACTGCTGTCATTTCTCTATGATGACAAGGAATTTAAAGGTCCAAAAACAAGCCAGTAAAGTGCATATGGCTCCTGCTGCTACAGGTGTTTGTTACTAATGAATGGAGTGATAGCTGTTGTTGGGATGTGGTATTTATCTTTCTTTGTGACTTGTGCAGCAGAGAGGAGAAAGGGTTACCTTTGAAAAGCTGGTATGAAGAATCCACAATGACAAAAAGGCTGTAGCTAGACTTTATATCTGTAATACCAGAGTTACCGTTAGGGAATATTAAATAAAATTTGGTAGCTAGATTGCTATTTTGAAATAAAAGAATGCAACACAACAAGCATTACCGTCCATCCATTACAGGTATCTGCTAATGTTCCAAACTGAAGTTCTAAAACTCCCCCTAATACCTATGTATTATACTTAGGTACTTATATACATAATTAAGAAAATGAAATATGATGAATGATAAAGAGCATAACTTCTCTAAAATAATTAAACATACTGTAAAACTGTTTGCACAGGCACAATGTTATAATTGCACAGGTACTGTTATACACATTGCTAGCAGTAGCTATACATATGATTGGGAAGCAGTTCCTGGGAATCCCCATAGTTTTCCATCTATGTCTTACAATCAACCATCTTTTTTTTCTT
>VZSR01003803.1:42989778-43043694 GCA_013398615.1 Brachypodius melanocephalos
GGAGGGAGGGAGGGAGGGAGGGACTGTTCGTGCCTAACAAAAGTTGCTAGTGCATTCTTTGCCCCCTCTGTCCTGTTATTGCTTCAGGGCTAACAGGACTAAAGAGTGCTAAGAACATATTTTGTCATTGAACAAATCTGTTGACTCAAACTGCCATTTTTTGTGGTGACTTCTAAGAGTCAAACAGCACCCTAGAGAAAACTACTCTCTGGAAGAAGAAAAGTAACAACAGCAGCAGAATTTCACTCTCATTTCCCACTGCCATCCAGCTACATAAAAATATTTTCTATCTCTGCACCCAGTCCACATTGAGGAGAGAATTTTAACCTGGGAATATTTCACTGCTTATAGGATCAAGTCTTTCATATTTTTAAATGCTAAATGCCCACAGTGACTTTTTGTTTCTTCATTTGCTGTGAATGTCCAATATCTTGTTTGCATTTAATGCATTTCTTGAATTTCACATTCATGTATTTCAAAAGCATTATTTTAATCTATTACGTCGATTACTATCACATCCATTAATGATTTTTTCTGCCAAATATAATCAGCCCGGCTCTGCAAAATAAGCATGACCTAAAAATAAACCATAGAATTTACATCTAGATATCATGGAAGAAGGCAGTAAATCCTGAAATAGCATCAGCTTCAAATTCTGCTTCTTTAGATGACTTTCCATCCACAGTTTGCACCAGTCTGTGTGTTGCTAGGACATCCCTACCGCCTGGTAATAATTTTAATAATTTTAGTGTTGTGCTGTTTATATAAGTTAGAGTGAAAAAAGGAAAGTTTCGGGGATGAGACAGATTTTGGCTTCCATTTGTTTTATCTGCAGACACTATTTGCATGTAGCTCTTGTGATATAATTGTTTTTAGTTCTGCTGACATTGTGGCAGGATAGCAGCATAGATAATAACAGATGATGTTTCCTTTTGTGGAAGTTAAGAACTAGCTGATTAATTGTTATTATGTTACACTCTGGAGGAAACATTGTAATTAAACCACAAAAAAGCTGCATTAACAGAATGGTAGGGGTCTGACTTAATCCCACGAAAGCAGGAAAATTCAAAATTAACAATGAAGAGGGTAATGGTATGTGTTTTAGGCCAAGTGCTGTTCTTTGGAAAAAAAAGCTTAGTCTGGCTATTTCTGAGTATTGTGGTTGTTTCTCTGTGATTAGGGCAACTGCATTTAAATCAAATTAAGTCTTTTGACTTTTCTTTATGTGTGCTTGCAGATCAGGCTTTATAAAAAACAATTATTGAACAGTCAGCTCAGCAGTTATCTATGGAACTAGGTCTGATGCTAGATTTCATGCTTCCAGGCAGCTGGTCCTGGCTTTGAACCAAAAGATGAGCTCCTCAGTAATTTTTTTATTTGCAGGTATACTATGTTTCCTGACAGCCTGCCAGACTAGTGTTGGTACTTTTATGTGGCGTATTTTGATTTGCAGTAAAATGCTCTTTCTTTATGTGTAGAACTTGGAAGAAGAAACACCTGGTTTATTTGAATGTCTGCTTTTCTGAAAGCTAAAATCTTCCAAGTTTTAATACACACTCTATTCAAGACATAATTTAAAATTATTTCCACAGTCACACTTCCCTGTCCAACTTTGTGTGTCTTCAGCTTTTTTTATCTCTCCCTCATAGACTATCTGAAGATTTCAGAGCCTTTAGCATGCAGACATGCTATCAAGATGAAACATAACATAAAAATTCCATAATTAAAAGTTTGAGGCAAGTCAGGGATTAGTCTGACAGGCTGATCACAGTGACTGCTTCCCCATCTCTGCTTCCTCCATCCCAGCCCCTCTCCGATGGAGAGTTACGGCATCTCCCTGCAGCCTGGGTTGTTAGTCGTCACACGCATCTCCGTGGCAGCTGATTGGGAGCCTTGGTACTCCTGAAAAGTCTTGATTTGATGTAGTCTCCTTTTGTGTGAACAATTCAGGTAACACAGAACTTAATTCTCTATTCTCTGGTCTGTATGATCCTGTGGCAATTTAATAGGCCATTTTGCATCTGTTATGGGTAGAAAATTACATACGGGTTGATAGAGTTGGTAGTGAAGTGGCAAAGACAGATGATTACCTGAAAAATTCATATCCTCTAACTAAAAGACTTCAATCCTCAAGTATGGATTCCACTTTGCATGCCTAAAGATTACTTTTGCACATATTTCCAGAATATTAATGCCTAACTCCTAGTACTGGGGTAAGAGAAAGAAACACATAAATGCCTAAGTTCCTGAATCAATCACAGGGTTCATATGCAGTCAGTTATTTCTGGAATTTTTAAAAAATATATTATACAATTATTTTCAAGACCTTCTTGCTATAAAGGACAACACTGGCAAGTGAACTGTCTCTATGAAAACTTAATGAAAACAGAAACAATTGAAGTATTAAGAACTCACCCAATTATGAAATTTAAATATTGTAAATGGACTCTAGGGATATTACTGCAATTCTAAGAATAGACTAGTTTATGAGCTGTCACACCTAAAACATCCAAAATGAGAATACATTTGTCATATATTTCTCAGTCTTTAAAACAGTAGAAAAAATCTTGAACTTTATTTTCCAGTTTCCAGATTTCAGAGTTAGTCCAGTACACATTTTAGATGCATATGCCATGAAATCTGTCCTACTTAGTTATCATACAAACTCATCAGCCACTGAATTTTAAATGCAGTGTAGTCATCCTTGCTTTGGGAAACTAAAAGCATGCAATCTTACCTCCAAAGGGTTTCCTGTTCTAAACTCTCACCCCTATAAAAATATGCAAGAAGCAAGTTCTGTAGAAAGAAAAAGACAGGGATTAATATTTGTGAGCATTTTTTTTTTTTAATTCCTAGAGCATACTCTTTTTCAGTGCTGTCCTGGATTGGAGCATAAACATCTCTGACTTTCTGTGAGCTTTCCCTGGTTGTCTTTGTGTGTGCTTATGATGCTTTTTCTCCCCTCTCTCTCTCTCTCTCTCTCCCCCTCTCTCTCCTGGAGACAAGTCCAGCTGCTAGCATCTGTGCACACAAGCCAGCCTCCAAATTCCTGGCTAACTCACTGAGGTGCTGTAGCTTATGTGCAATTTATACATCTGCAGCTTTAGCTGTCTGGGTTTTATGGGCCTTTTAATAATTTTTATCCTTCTCCTAAATGAAGGCCAGATATTATGCTCAATAATATTTGTTCTCTACGCAGTCTATTTGTAATCATTTAATTTTGCTCTATTAAACCACAGAGGTAGGTCAATTGGTATATTTAATAGGAGCAAAATTTGCAGGAAATTTCACCTGTTCTGCCTTCATGGGATCCTAATTCCTGTATGTAACACCACAGCTGTCATCTGGGGGAATCTTTTTTTAGCACACCTGTAAGAGCCTTATCTTCATGCCTGTAGATACCTGGCTTAAATATTTGATTTGTAAATGTTTTTGCATAGAAGGGTTTGACAAGCACATTAAAAATGGTTGCTCACCAGCTACAAATCTCTTAAGTTACAGCTACTGCATATATTGCACAGCTGGCTGTCATGATGCTAGCAAGACTTTTACTGTTTGATCTAACAGGAGTTTAAAATTCAAAGTGTTCGAGATGCTTATCATGATTGTCATTTCTGTGCATTCCTGAAAATGCTAAGAAGAGCTTTCCCACCATCCAAGCACCACCCTCAGAAGATGAACTTTCAGTAAAGTTGCCAGCTCCATGCTGAATGAGTTCCTTGCTGTTTCTGCTAAAGCCAGACCCTTGCCGAACTCTGCCTGTTGGTGCCCACTGAATATGAAATAGTTGGAGAACTGCACAGAAGCCAGATGCAGAAGGACACAAAAACTACATTGGCAAATGATCTGTCAAGTGACCCATGAACAAAATCGAGATTGAGTTGCCCTTTGAAATAAACCTATTTTAATTTTATTATCTCTAGAGTACCTTGTGTCTCTAATCTTGTGAAAGGTTAGTATTCCATCCATCAGAGCAAGATTAGAGCCCTGGTTGATGCCTGTGCTTGATGATAACTGAATGCAGCAGTTGGGGCTGGAGGAAGGAGATTCATTACCATCAGCAGTTCAAAGAAGGATTGGGTAAACATGCTCAGGGAAGCAGGTTTGTGTTATAGACCACATGTAATCCAGGTCAGGATAGCAGAAATGAAAGGAGCAGAATATAAGCAAAGATTTAAACCTATTAACAATAATCTAAATGGAGCAATATTACCTTATTCCCATCCTTTTATTTTGTGTCACAGATTAGCAGACCCAAATGGCTGCTGCCTACTAGGCTGCAATGTTAGTCACTTTCTCAATGTAAGTCTCAAAAAAAAGCTAAGACTAAAGGAATGGATGAGACAATAATAAAATAAAAACATCCAGGGCTCATGAACCTCATATACATAGACAGAAGTGAGGAATTCAGATTTGATGATGTAAATAAAAGAAAGTTCTGTGTTTATTAATTCAGAAGTTCTCCCTCTGCTAAATCTGTTAAAAAATTATTTCTGGACTTTTATGTCTTTTTAAAGCTTACCTGACATTTTGGAAAAAGCTTTAGTGAGCAGGCATGTTTTTCCATGTCCTTGTTTGCCTGAACTTTCTAAATTTTATATTATGCTCTGAATTATATATGTGATTAAGTTAGTAACAGTGATGACCTTACTTCTTGTATTAAAAAAAAAGAAATATTATTAAATTCTTCATTGTGAAGTCCAGGCTTATGCATTGCTTCAAGAATATAAAAGTAATTCAAAGGATTGAAATGTGTATATTTTTCTAATCCTTTAGCTCCTCTTGGTGGGTCTGGATTTGTGCCTCTGGCTTTTCTATCCGTGCAGAGCAGAGCGTGTATTTATGTTCTCACATTTGGCTTTGAAGGATAACAAGAGGCCCTTTGGACCTGATGCCAATGTATCAGCCAGGAGCAAAACAACGTGAGACTGAATTTTTTATTTCCTGTCAAACTTCATAACATCACAAAGGAAAAAGAAATAGAGGGAAGGTCTGAGATTTTCCAGAGACAGAGGTATGTTAAAGCAGTAGAAATAGTTGCTCTGCAAAGGTGGAACTTGTTTAGTTCTTAGGTAGTACCCACAGAGTAGTAAATTAAAAAACAAATAAACAAACAAATCCCCCCAAAAATCAACAAAGCAAAGTAAAATAATGCCAAAATACATTTACATTTTAATAAGTTATGTTGATGCTCAGAGTATAAGAAATCGTGAGTTTCAGCTAGATTAGAGTTACTCAGAGCCTGTGACAGGTATACAAACTTTGATGGCTCCTCAGAATAAGCAAAAATGTTTAAAGGTGACCAATTTTAAAGTAAAACCAGGTAGTAGAAACAAGAAGGAAAAAAATGCAGGATATTCATGATGTTATGAAATATTTCAGTACAAGTCTTGATCCCTGAGACAAAAGCTGCTATTTCTGTGTAATCAACAAAAAAGATTTTTCAGTACCCTCTACAGTTACATTTTCAGCTATTTAATTGAGTTTTACTGTATTAAAGGATTTACAGTATAAACTATACCTAATACATGACATTCATTAAAGTTCTTAATGAATAAATATGTATTAGGTAGGCAGTATGACACCTATTGCAGTTACTGTGACATTAAAACATAAAAAATGCAATGAAAATGTATTATATATGCACATATTATGGGCAAGTCTGAGTGAACATATGGTCTTTGCAAGAGAGGAACGTGTGACTAATAAAATAATGCTTCTTCAGTGAAAATGGAGAATATTTTCGAGATAATGGGTATACAATTTAATGCTGACCCCTAATACAAAAGTCACCTATTGGAAACACATTTCTAATTATATGGTTTGTAAATGTGGAAGCACTTAAAATATAAGGTCACACAGGCTACATAAAATTGTAATGTACTTAGGAAGTTTATTATTATAGCAGAGGACCAGGGTAATTAGTCTCACCTAACATGTAACATACCTACCATTTACATTTTTCAGAAGTTATCAATGTTTTATTGCGAGTTTGAAAGTCCTTCCACAATTATTAAGGTCTTCATTAAAGAATGTTGAATGGTGTCTCAATTAAAAAACAGAAAGCGTGTTCTCTTACGTCCTTTTCAAAGGAATCCCTATTTCTCCATGCTGAACTGTTTGACCCTTATTTTGTCCAATGCCTGAGTGTTTCTCCCAAATAACTAAGCATATATACCTTAGAGAAATGAATAAAAAAGCTATTGGATAAAATATTTTACAATAATCTCTTAAAATAAGCATTCATTTTTCTTCTGTATCTCACCATACCACTAAAAACTTTAGCCTTTAAAACTTTAGTCTTTCAGATAACGCAGTAATGGAAGACCTAAAATCACATTATCAAGCAATAAGACATATGTTCGTGCATGCATTAAATGGAAATATTGGCCCTAATCCAGTGGGGTTGATATAAAGGACAGGCCCCTGCAGGTTGTGGAGCCCCCAATTTAAAGCCTAAGCCAGACTTCTGATCTAAATCCTTCTTTCTCTCCCTGCAGAGAATATAAAGGCAGAGCTGGAGCAAGGCTTCATGCCGAGGTTTCTTGGTTGGGTATCTGAAGTAACTCAGTGTGTAGCCTGGACATTCTGTTTTTGAGACCCTTGTTCTGCCTGTGTGTTCAAGGGTCATGGTTTTGGCAGTATTGATAGACTGTGTCTGAGAAACGTCTGGAAAACTAAAGTGGAGCTCTCTTCTCATCACTTTGCTTCGTTCACTTTCCATTTCCCTGTTTCTCTATCTTCTCTCCAACTATTATTGTGCTCTAATTTTGCTTTCCTGTTTCACCTGTGCTGCCTCGTTTGTGCTTATCCTCCCATATTTTAAGGTTTCTACAGTAGTGTAGTGCAGGAAAGCAGTACAAGGCCTTTAGTCAGCACAGGTCACCCTGGCCCCTTCACTGCCGCTGCCCTGTAGGATTGACCGGCTTTTCAAATCGTTCTTCAAATCTCGTCTCACAGGGCTGTAATTCTCAGCTGGCAAGATTTATTTGAGAAAAGCAGTTACTGGGGTTTTCATCCCAAATGTTCACACCACAGCATCAGTGTTGTGGCCAAACGAGCTGGAGTAACACCCAAATATTACACAAGGAAATAGTGTCCAGCAACAGTTCTAGGGACTGAAGGAAAAGGCTTTGCCACCAGAAGTGACGCAGTCTCCACTTCCAACTCCACTTCCAACTAATGTGGAAAACATGGCCTATGCCTACACTTCCCCATCAAGCTCTCAGGCTATAAAAACATACGTAATTACAAATGTCTGAGAGAGAGGGATGAGTATACTGTATAGCAAAAAAGGCAGACAATAAGGTCTCAAGATTTTAGAGAAGATGGAAGAGGCAATAAATGGCAGAAGGCCTGGAATTCCAGTGACTTCTGCACAAAAAAACCCTTACCGACAGACAAATAAAGACCATATACAAAAATCCAGAAATAGTTTCTGAAGCTCGTACCTCCCACTGAGCCACCCTATTTCTCACAAAACCTTAGGAAGAAATCAAGCGTATGATTTGTTTGCTTAGAGAGTCAATAGCTTGTGGGTTCATTGAAATATTCTTGTCGATATGTTCAATATGTTCAACAACTTTCCAGCACACCAGCAGCAGAAGCACGAAATTTTAGAATCACTGCATGGACATATCCATCTAGGTGGGAACATCCTATGCGACACAGCACCTAATAAATGGAAACAATTCCTCACATAAACTTAGGCTACGAATTTTAAGGCCATTCTTGTGTAGTTCAACAAAATAAAATGTAGATTGTATTGTTTGAAATCTAAAATAACCTTAAATGCGTACCAATCTTGTAAAGCTGGTTTTTCAGTTCATTGTGCCATACCTTAGATATATGTTACCTTCTGACTGAAAAGCTTTCCCACTAGACAGCTTTGTAAGAGAAAAAAAATATTATATTGAGAAGGTAGGTCAGA
Source organism: Brachypodius melanocephalos (assembly GCA_013398615.1). NCBI lineage: Eukaryota > Metazoa > Chordata > Aves > Passeriformes > Pycnonotidae > Brachypodius > Brachypodius melanocephalos. Next base: position 42,997,709 of record VZSR01003803.1, read on the forward strand.
TAAAAATCAATAAAAATCAATAAAAATCAGCATCTTGATCCAGTGAACTGATGTCTGTAGATGAAGATTTGTGTTGGCTTTAAAGCTATTCAAATACTGACTTTGTTTTTTAATCCCTGATCTTTGAAACATCCAGGTAGGATAGTTTATTGACTTCCCAAAGCTCTTTAGGGGACCCAAGGTATTTCTACCAGCACATGAATGCAGATGCAGGATCTGGAAGACTGTTTTCTTCTAAAAGTAATACATATCTTTTTCTTACGTTTGTGGCTTATTTGAGGCCAGTGCTGTTTCCTTAACCTTAATCCTTAACCTTATGCTTAATCAGGGATTTTTTGCATTTCCTTGTTTTAAGTCACTGACTGCCCAAATCTGATCTCTAGGACCATGGCTGGTCCTTAACTTTCCTACTATTCCCTTGGGATAAAAAGTAAAATCATCCCTCTAACAAACTGAGAACATTTAAGTTAGCTTAATTTGCTGTCATAAAACTGAAAGGAATTTTGTTGTTTCAGTGAAGTTTGAACATGTAGCACAATTTACAAGCAAGAAATTCAATCACATCGACATTATATCAGTAATAAATAGTAATGTGCTCAGTGTCCAAATGGTAAAGAAACAACTGGGAAACCAGCTAGGATTTAATACTGCTTGACCTTAATGGTACCTGGGGTTCCTTTGAGTGTAGGTGTAGAAAAATTGGATAAGCTTAAGAATTTTCTCGGAGGCAGTTTTATATTTTTTGTTAGTAGTGCAAAACCATAATAGAACTTATTAGCTGCATTCAGAGGTGTCTGGAAAAAACATCAACGTGACTTCATTACTTCTTAAGCTGCAGACTTATATACAAAATTGATTTTATGTGCACGATGATTTCTATAGGAAGTCAAACGTCAATCTGCTCTTACAGCAGGCTTCTGCTGGTTAGTTCAAATAGAAGTCCTTGCAGTTATTTCAGTAGTATCTGTCTCAGGCCAAACATCTAAAGATTTTGGGGGTTTTTATGGAATAAACTGATTTCATTCTAAATACTAAAATGAGCCTACTTCAAAAGGGGAAAAGGTGAAATGAGATTGAAAGGCAAACTGCAACGGATTTGCAGCAGTTACATTATATAAGTACAACTGTGAAAATATGTTTTAGCTCTCTACATTTGCAGTTGTGACATGAAAGTAGCTGCAGTTCTAATTTTAAACATACTGTGACACAGCCAGTTTGACCTGTTTAAACCCCACCTTTCCACACTGGGATTCAGACCTGCATTTCCTACTGGGTACTTTCCTGAATGGATCTAATCCACTAGATTTTTCAGAAAACACTTCTTTCTTGAAGCTGAGTAAGGCTCAAGAAGATGTTTTCAAACACCTCAATGACAGTTCTGCAGAGCAGTATTTCATTTAAAGTGGGAAGAAGAAAACCAAAAGGACACTATGCTAGAAGAGGTGAGCAAGCCCTCTTCAACCCCACACATGGCTAAACCCAGGCTGAGATTTCTGCCTCCAAAGCCTGGTATTACTGCTGTCAAATGGTGGCTGATCACCCCACTATAAATAAAACTCTATGAGTGTTTCAGTGTTTTCCTCTGGCCAGCCAGAGCCTCCCTCCTCATGTGTGCCTCCTTCCTGCAGTCAGTTCCAGTTGTCTACTCTGAGAACAGATGTGAAGGCACTCAGTGACTTCAGGGCCATATTCCTCCCCAGCACAACACCTGTGACCTCTGAACGGCACAGGAGTGTGTCTGGTGATAGCAAATACTGCCTCTGGTTTCGGAGCCTCATTGTCAAATAATTGCCTCCTTTTTTAAAATTTTTTTTACAGAATATATAAATTATCCTGAATTAAATTTTATCTAGGCTGTAGCAAGGCAGTTTGTTAATTTTCCCCTATGTCTTCTATTTCACCTTACCCTTCCCCATATTAAGAGTTAACAAACTTTTAACATGTGCAGAAGATGGTTGTACATTATAGACATGGCAAGGAATTTTCATACAAAATTTTAGGTGGTAAGTCTCTGTAACTATTGGAATGGGTGTTTAATAGCCTCTAGTGATATGTAGAGAAAAATGGTACAGTCTCTATATTTTAAAACAATTGTTGCACTGAGTCCCATAGTTTATATATTGTTAATATTTTCATGAAAGCTTTAAATGTTTTTCAGAAGAAACTGTGGTGACTCGTGAATCTTTCATGAGATGTTATACATTTTTATGAACATATGATGTAAAATTCATCATTCTGAAATTCACAGATATCCAGGAAGTGGTACATCTCTCTCTTTGGTCATGGATATTCATGACAATACTACTTCTGTAAGCATTTAAATGCCTGTTCATAAATATTCTGGAATGTAACCTTCTGACGGCATGTAGCATTTTGCCTACATTTTATGAGTACTTCACTTGGGCATTTTCCACTTGATAATGAAAGCAAAGCCTTCAGGGACAGTTATTGGTGTATATATAAATTACGTGTAAAACCACCTCATTGCTTTGTTTTTATTCTTAGCGTTTTCTTTCTTTGTTATTGCTCCAAGTTCAATGAATTCTTTGAGGGCATCCTGGGAATTTCAGGTTTCATATTTATAGCCAAGGATATATTATCAGTATAAAGTACCACATACAACAGAATTGAGATTCTAGAGTGCAGTAAAGACTTCAAAAAGTATATGTAATGTCTAATATTCCTTGTGTGAAACTTATGTTTTTCAGCTAGTTGCAGGAGTGTCTGTATGGAATCATTGGCAGGATGAAGTCTCCCTTTCATACACACTCAAGTGCTGGAAAATGACCTTTTGCAATGAAAAAAGAGTAGATTTTGCATTTGAAGGTTGTGTCTGCATCCCCTGAAGTTGTTGATAATCTTACCGATTTCAGCGTTGCAGAATAAAGTCTTATAAGCCTTTATCAATGCATGTAATCAGCTTTGAGCAGATGACAGATCCTTTAACTCTGTACTAATGTTCATTTGCACAATAGATCTTCTGTGCTTTGGCAATAAATAATGCCTTAAATTCTTTGCCAAGTTAGGTTCCCATTGTGATAATGGCATTTGATGTATAAAAAGCAGCATAGCTTTTTTTTCCATTTTCCTGCACTGGATCCACCCTGTCCAACCCAGTCCATCATAGATGTGTTTGTATTTCTTCCCCATCCTCAGGTCACTCATTTTAGCTTAGGACAGTCCTGTTTGCATTGTCTCTGTGCTCCACAGTGGGGAGTGGTTAAGGATGAAGCCTCAGTGGTTTGTTCTCTCCCTGTATCTCATTCTTTTCTTGCAATATCCTGACCTATAAGAGGGAAGAAATCACAGACTCTGGCTTGGAGTCAGGGAGAAGATCATGGTGAATTATCTGCTGTTACCAAGTCTTGAGGTAGTCTGAGAAATGGAAGGATTAAAGAGGGAAGAAGCTCTCATCTTTACTCACAACTTTTGAGACTTCACTGGCTTCTAAACAATTTAGTATCATCCAAAAAAAAATTAATATCATGATATTTACGGGTCTGGGACAGTCTAGAAAGCTGTTCACTAACAGCTAGGCAATTTCACACATATCCAAAACATAACTGAAGGATATAAATCACCTATTCTGAAATTTGCACCTATAGGGCACATTTTATTATCGGGCTTGTATTTCTTGGCTTTAAATGCAATGTCTATATATTCAAAATTAGTTAAAAAGGGAGAGCAGTTCTCAACAAATCTCATCACGCTGCAGTTTTTGTTTTTTTCTAATGGGAGATGAAATTTGTTTTCCAGTTGTGACTGTTGAGTGTTTTTAAAGGTCAAAGCTATAAGGGAATTTTAAAATTAGTTATTCAGGCTGACTGAAAAGTAATACCAGTGCACTGGTAGCCTTATGCAAGCAATTTATTTGCTCTTGAATATAAAACAAATGTAATGTCAAAACTGGGGAGAAAAATCATCTGCTGTAAATATTCTCCTACAGCAACTTTTTTCTCAATCAGGAAGTTAAATTGAGTTCTTTTTGCTTTGTAAGGTTAGTTATTGTTTAAAGAAAGTCTCCAGAAACCTAAAGCAGTTGTAAAATGAAAAAGCATAAAATCCACAGAGGTTAATTTCACATGAATTTCCTTGAGATAAATCGCAACATTCACTAATTGATGCCATTGTGGAATATCTTTAAAGAAAGAGAAAAGAAAAGAAATGAAAAAGACCTTTGCATCAAAAAAAAAGATGAAGATTTCACCAAAACAGTTTTGTTTCAGTAATGACTTCCTGAATAAAGAAAGACAGACAGAAATAGGATGCAGGAAAAGGCTGACATTGATATTTGTAATGAATGCAAGTATCTGTACATGAAGAACCCCCAAAGAATCTTTCTCTCAAAAACTATATCCATTTACATGAATTCTAATATTCTCTTACCATTAGCCTTATTAGGACTGGGAAGTTCAACAATTTGCAATAAACAAGGTACATCGAGTCTGCATAGGATGTAAGTGCATGCACATCTTCACAGTAAATGGATACATCATGGTAGAACGGTAAAGACTGGTAGAATTTATGTATCTAAATCCTTGGAATTCTTGTAAAAGCAATCTCCCCTCAAGAAAGAGAACAAGGCTATGGTGGGAACTGCCAGTAGGGTTTGGGTGTTAGTCAATGATAGACGAAACCAGGATGTCACCCTGAGCAGTGTTTTGTATGAAGGCCCATGTGAAATCAGGCTTATATCACTGTCCAGAGCTCTGTGCAACTGAGCTGGTTTTCTCTCAGTAAACACTGAGACTGCTTGACCAGTGTATCAGGTGCACCATAGTATGGCTTCAGGGCCCAAGTTCTGCTAAGAAAGCTGTGCAGAATATATGATAATTAAATGAAATTATCTTTTTGTCTTTTTGGTCTTAGAGCTCATGAATATATTTTTGGTTTTAGGAATTAGAAAACAAACTGTTTCTAGCTTTGCATCTTGTCCTACAGTCAGACATTGCTTTTGCTTAAATTACAGAGGAAAAAAAAAAACTCAAGGGAACGTATCAGGCTGGGAATGATCATAGAATATCCACTCCAATGTAATACAAATCTGTGTCTGTAAAAATTGCCTCTAGGTATTTGTGCATATATTTTGTTAAAACCAGTTATTACATCAGTCGTGCTGTAATATTATCCCTAATCTTGATCCACTGACTTACAGTGACAATTAGTTATCACTTTGGAAATAGACCAGCTCCCATGTTGAATTGCATTATGACACTAGTTTACCTACATCAAAATAGAGTGAGAATGTCAACTGCAGTAGGCAAAGAACTGTGAGAGTTAACAAGGCATTATTTTTAATCTGCAAGCTGTTCCTACCTTTCAGTAATGGACTCTAGCAATTCTGCCCTTTCACTTTGTGACTGAGTTGTCTTATCATGGCCAAAATATTTTAAAACAATTCTGACTTCATTTGCAGACTGTTAATATCTATCTTGCATCCTAAGTTTACAAATAATGTTTAAAAAAGAAAACTAGCAGAAATGTGATCCATGGACTGGAAACCCACCATTTAAGACTATACAGAGCACGTAATGGCTTGCAATAGCAATCTTCTCTCCATCTTTTCAGTATCTCAGTGTGCCTCAGACCATATTTTTTTCAACTATCTCATAGAAGTGAAAAGGCTTCCTGAGACCCTCTGGTTAATAAATGAAATCTGTATAAAAACATGCTGGCAACAAAAGACATACCCAGGACATATACTGTCATATCAATGAATCATCATTTAAAATTAGGAAAAATTATTTCCAGCATTAACACTGCTCATGACAACCTATTTTAGCAGCAAAAAAATCACAATATATATATATATTTTAAAACACTGCACAGCTTGTCTGATATAGATTCTCCTCCCCCATCCTAGTACTTGAGTGTCTTCCAGAAACACATTAAGCAACATGACTAATGTCTGTCTCATCTTCATTCTTTTACTTGAAGCTGAAATATTATGTTATTTTTCAAAAACTACCTGAAAGTTGATGAAATATCATCTTTGCAATGAACATAAAAATTTTTACATTGCTGTGAAGATCAAGGCAAAATTCAAACTTTGTAGAAGCACATACAGATGTAAGTGAACAAGTGCTCAGTTATGGCAGAACATAATTTCTATACATAAGCATTGCAAACCAGACTACCTTCTTGATATATGGGAGATTTACAGACTAGCAAACAGCAAACAATCCCTCACAGCAGCATTCATTTTGCTGGATGGGAGTTGATTGAGAAATTAGCACAACATGGGAGTTCTCTTTCTGTCTGGAACTAAAAAGGTATCCAACTTTGTAGTTGCTGTTGATTTATTATTCTGATCCTGCATGGGGTTACTGATGCAGAGAGCTCTCTTAACTAACTGTCTTTTGTGTCAAAGTGTACAAAAGGCTAACACTCCAGCTTTTTAATGGCATAATTTACCTTTAGCAGTAGCTCTCGAAGACTAGAGACCTGTAAGAAGACTAAAAATAAAATAAATGTGCTGCTGTTTAGAGGACTTTCGTTTTCCTACAGAATTAACATTTGTGGCATCACATTTGGGATTAGTGTGAAATTTAAGCTCGTGGAGTTACTGGAAATGTTTGTACCACAGTATAAATAAAGATTGTGACCAGTATGGACCACATCGTGCTGCTCTACAAGCAGTGTATAAATATCTACCCCTCCAGGAAAAGTCTGGTTGGCTTCCAACAAGCTGACTGTGAGACTGCTAAATAATGCACCACCACAAAAAAAAAAAAAAAAAAAAAAAAAAAAAAAAAAAAAAAAAAAAAAAAAAAAAAAAGTAAGCTAATAATCTCAGACAAGAGAAGATGTCAACAAACTCACTTAAGCTTTGCTGTGACTGACTTATGCAGTGGCATGATCCTTTAGGATAAAGAATGGGACCCGCAGAATAGCTATGGATTGTGAGGAACCAGCATGTGAGTTGTTTATAGCAGCCTCCCAGCACATATAGGCTTATGGGAAAGAAGTCGAGGGGCCTGGATTCACCAGCTTTGTGACTGTCTTTCCCTGTTGTCATTCAATTGCCCTGGTGGGAAAGCCTGGCTCCAGCCTTAAAACAAATTTTAATTTGAGCCCCAGGTTCTTTGCCATGTTTTTGCTTTCTGGATTGTGTGACTAGAGAATTAGATGTATTCAGCAGTGCAGTCAGTGTGTATTATTTCTAGAAGAAGAAAAGCTGAATGTACAAAATAGTAATCATGGTGATTTAGATGTCAAAGACACCACTAGATCAGGGCTAGCAGTGATAAACAGCTTTGTTTCACTTTTCTCTTAAACAGAAGCCTATATGTTGTGGACATCAAATCATTATATTTGGCGACAAAATTTTTATCGTGGGTGGGTTTTTTTCCTTTTTTTTTTTCCTTTTTTTTCCCTTTTTTTTTCTTTTTCCTACATAAACTATTTGGCAAAAGCATATCCTTTTCCAAATGTAATTTATGCCTTATGAAGTGCTGCAGTTTTAATGACAGTTTAGACACTGATATATTTATTGACTGTATTTTCCCTTTAATAAATATTTTGATGTAGCAAGTATGTTCTCAGTGTTCTGTGTATACATTTTCATAATAACCCCTTTCCAGTTTTCTGGGAGATCAAAGGCTGCAGCTCTGCACAACTTCTGCCAAAAATAAGAGATTCTTTTCTTACTGAGTGTTTGTAGACTGGCCCACAGTGTTCGATGGATTCAGCTTTCATCTAATCACAGTTGCAAACCCTCAAATTTAGTGTAGATTTTTTTTCTTATTTAGTCTTAATTTCTGCCCTTTCTTTAGCTTTGCAGTGGTTCTACATTCTTACAAGTCAGTGTAGCCATAGCAGGGCCCTGTGTTAAAAGAGTATTCACATCATAGCATTAGCCAAGAGTGTGAAAAGTCAGCACATCCCTGCAGTTAGCACAAACAGATGTGTTTATGGGCAGTGATCACAAATTAAGAATCTGGTATCCCAGACTTGGTGTGTGATGGATCCTGCTTCACTGCAAATAATTTAATTGCCCCAAATACATGTTTTGCTAAAGGTTTTGACATCTCTGAGTTGCTCTGCAATGCCTCATTTACAAGCCACTGCACTTACAGGACCCTTCTCCAAAGGTGGTTTAAGAAGGTTGACAGCAAACCCTGTAAAAAAATGAGATCTTCTGAAAGCCAAGAGATATTATGCCTGCTTTGGTCAGCTAGGTTTAAAGAACTGTTGTACATGCTCAGTGGATTTTTTGGGAAATCCTATGTTCCATACTGCAATTAAAAAATCTGAACAGAAGAGATGATTACATGTTTCTACTTTATCCCATTGGCTCAATTTTCCAGTAAGAATAATTTTCAGAAGCCAAAATTTAGAAATAGCTTATGGTTTAGGCCTCAGTAGATAAAAGGCACCAAAGCAGTTGACTGAAACCCTTTCAAGAAAACCTTAATGCCTGCATTTCCAAAATAAACAACCAGCAGAGACTGGAATTAGTAGGATTGTTGTGGCGTGACTGGTGGAGGGTTCTAGCACTGCTCTTCAGTGGAGTAAAAAATTATTGAAAATACTAAATTTTTTACCATTACCAAGACATGTGACACTTTTAAGAAGAATCCTTCTCATTTCCACTCAAGCCTTTTCAAGTTGTCTTCAAGAATATATGCAAATAAGCATTCAGATTTATTTCCATGGTTTGTTCTTCATTGTAAAGACTTGATCAAAGTGGAATCTAAATTCCAAAATCATTACATTTTCAGTTAAATCATCATATTAGCAACCTTACTTTTAGCTTAAAAGATTTAGTATAATGGCTGTGGAGGGACTGGTATTGCTATGTTCAAATATTACATTAAGAAGTGGAACTACCCTCACAGAAGTTCTTATAAATGGGTTTTTCTGCTCAGTGTTATAGGTTCTACATCTTTTGACCTTGATAGGGAATTCATTTTGTACTCTATTTTTTCTTTACTTCTAAATAAAGCTATCCAAATGATTAATTTCACTAGCAAAGTGCTGTGGTAACAACCTATTAAGACAAATTAGGATGAGTGAGGAATGCAATGAGAAGACCCTTGGTACTTTACTCTTGTGTCTGTTAACGCCTGCATGTTTTCCCTGCAGAGTTTTTCCGCGAGCTCCTGGAGAACGCAGAGCGGTCCCTGAACGACATGTTTGTCCGGACGTACGGCATGCTGTACATGCAGAACTCCGAGGTGTTCCAGGACCTCTTCACGGAGCTGAAGCGCTATTACACGGGTGGCAACGTCAACCTGGAGGAAATGCTGAACGACTTCTGGGCTCGGCTGCTGGAGAGGATGTTCCAGCTTATAAACCCCCAGTACCATTTCAGTGAGGACTACCTGGAGTGTGTGAGCAAGTACACAGACCAGCTGAAGCCCTTTGGAGATGTTCCCAGGAAGCTGAAGGTTCAAGTGACGAGAGCATTCATCGCCGCGCGGACCTTTGTTCAGGGGCTGACAGTGGGCAGAGAGGTTGCCAACAGAGTGTCCAAGGTAATCTAAAATCAGGGTGAGGCTTTCTTAGCTTGAATTTGTCCTCAACTTGCCAGAAAATTGAAATCTGTCTGTGTGCTTTGGTTTTTTTCAGTGTAAGGGAGTGTGTAGGAACACACCAACAGGAACCACTGTTTGATTTGTTTTTACATCTACTGATACACCCACCCTAAGCTCATAAATAGGGGCACCAGTTGTTTTCAATTCCTTCTGCAGATATTAAGGCAATAGTGACTGTAAAGTATTTCTCTGTGCTTAGGACACAGTGAAATACCAATATACATCAATGTTATAGCATGGTAGTGATTGTCGTTTGTAATTCAGAACTGGCTACATATGTAAAAGATGGGGATTAGATCAGAATTTAAATGTTTTGGGCAAATTTATTCTGCTGTTCATTAGGAAAGTACAGCCTTCACAGCATTCATTCATCGTGCAGCTGGGTGATGGATTTTGTTGGGAATGTCTAGTCATGTTTCTGATGAGAAAATACACAAACAGTGACACCTCTGGAGCTTGAGCTTTCTCAAAGGATGGTTTGACTCACATTTATTTTAGTTTTAATTATTTATCTATGCAAATATTTATGACAATTATAATCCTTAAGAGCTTCACATAATTAAAGAAAAAAACATGGGCAAAAATAACCCATCTGGGTACCACAAATATACCTGAATGGTTTTCTCTTTCACAGTATTTCAGAAACGGGTGTATTGTTCTGAACTGGCGTTCCAGCTGGATACCTGCTCTGTGATCTCACTATTTCACAGTCTTTGTAGTGTGTTTGGACCTTGAATTCTGAAATACTCTCATGAGGTCCACTGTGAAATGCTCAAATACTCACTTCTGAGCAATAAGTTCATGAGTGATTTGGATGCTTGGCACATCCAATACTTTCCTATATTTACGAGCCTAGGCCACTCTTCTACCTCAAGAGGACCCATTGGGTTCATTTAAATCACAGTCAGAAAGTGAGGTAGAGCCCATCCATTGTACAGTAGACTGCAACTCAAGCACTCAACAAGATGGGGCTTTTAAACTTTTATCAGTCTGTATTATGTGATATTTTGCAAATACAAGTTTAGAAGACATGGAGCCACAAATATAGTCAGGAAGGGAGAGCCTGATTTTATGTCTAGGAGTCTGCATGGGAGAAAAAGATCATTTTGCATTAAATTTGAGTGGATGAGATATGTGATCCTTGTTAGTCAGCTAGAACAAAAGTCTCTTCCTCCAAGGTCCTTCCTGAGCTTCAGTGTTGCTTTTCTTTGACTCCTGGCACTGTCAGCTCCTGGAGTATTTCTGAATGGTGGCAGGGTATCATTGTGAAACCCCAGGCTGCCTAGTCTAGCTGGGGGCAGATGCAGCTTTTAGCCTCCAAATGTGCAGAATGCATAATTCTGCAGCCCCAGATTTCCTCTGAAGAGCGATGATGTCCCCATGGGTCAGGTTTTAAGTGAAAGTACAGAGCTCTGATGTCACTGTTGTCAGCAGGCCTTAGGTCTTGCTGGATCAGACTGTAGAGAGTAAGCTATGTAATTCATGTAATAGATGCATAATTTGTGAATCCCTCACAGATTAAGGTCTGAATTGTCTGCTGAGATGTCACTTTCCCTGTGTATGTACATGACTGTGCAGAATGTGCAGGTGTCTCCTCTCTCACATATCCAGGAAATGTTTTCCTCTCAGCCTCTGAGCTTTGGGTACATAAGTCCTTTCAAGAAAATAGTTTAAAACAAGATAACTAAATGATCCTGTGATCCTGTAATGAGAATTGCTAGCTCTGCAATCATGTAGTGGGTCCTTTTGTAGTGTCACTTGAAGATGATAGCAGTAGCTCAATAGTCCTTCCATTGTTTGGGGATTTTTTTTTTCTTTTTAACATGAAAGAAACATTTGAAATCATCATTAAAAGAGTTCAGTGGGTGGTGCAAGACACAAAACAGATAGCGTGCTTTATAGGCACTTAGTGATACTCCATTAGACTATATCTGTGTTCAGTTTTTGGCCCTTCACGTACCAAAAAGACATTGATAAACTGAAACAAACTCAACGGAGGCTGCCATCATGATCTGGACTGAATTACTTGTCCTGAGAGGAGAGCCTGTGGAACTGGGGCTTCTTCATTCTGGAGAAGAGGCTACTTCAAGGGCACATAGCAGTTGCTCCTAGTGCCTCCAAGGAGGTCATTAAAGAAATGCAGCAAAGCTCTTCACAGTGGGGCACAGTGTGATATGATGGACATGAGTAGAAGCATTTCCTCTTGTCCTGTTATGAGAGGCTCTAATAAAAATCCCATCCCCATATTTTTTATAAATGCCCCTTAAGTACTAGAAGGTCACTAATAAGCTCTGACTGGAGCTTCTCTTCTCCAGGCTGGACAACCCCAAATGCCTCATGTCTTTATAGGAGAAGTGCTCCAGCCCTCTGACCATTTTTGTGGCCCTCCTCTGGACTCAGTACAACAGGTCCACGTCTTTCCTGTGATGCTGAGAATTCCAGAACTGGATTTATTAATCCAGGTGGGGTCCTCCAAGAGCAGAGTACAGGTGACCTGCTGGTCACATTTCTTTAGGATTGTTATCCTACGATCCTGTTAAAAATTAATAAAATCGACATTTTTGCTTAAATGTAGAATATGCTTTGATTGCATGACTGTCTTTGGTATTAAAATCTTGGTGGCTGTATTCATACCCACAGCATATGCAAAACAATTGCTGGCCTTAGGGACTTTGTGTTACATGCAGCCTGGTGAGGCAGATATGAAGAACCCCAAATGGCACCAAATATTCAAGATTAATAATTGTCCTGTGGAAAGGCTGTGATTACTCTGAGAATGAATATTTCATTTTCATATCATAAGTATGGACTTTTATGCTGGTTTATCTACTGTAGAAAATGGCAAATACTTCTCTTTAAACGTAATTTTAAAAGACTACAACCATTTCTTAGAGTTAGCACATAACTCCAGCCAAAACTGAGGCAGGTAAACATCTTTTGTTGCTATTTTGAAAGTTGTCCAGATTCAGCACAGATTTCTTTCTCCTTGTACTCTAATGTTGAGAGATTCTGTGATACGGATGCCACATCTGGGTAAGTCAAGAGAAATGAATAAAGACAGAAAATGAAAGGAATAACTGTTGCAGTTCTTCTATAAAAGCCTTTGTCCATTCTCTGTGCTGGCTGGGAACAGAGGGGGATCTTCTACCTGCAACATCACAAGCTTGAAAGAGTTTTTTTGCTTTCTATTTGTGAACCCATTATTTCACTGAACCACCACTGACACAGAAAAATGTTGAGCCTACACCTCAAACACCATGAGAAAGAGACTAATGAGAAAGTTGGTAACAACATCTCCTTCCAGCCTCTACTGTCTCATCGTCTTCTGGACCGTTTCTGTAGAGGAGGGGGTGGGTCGCATACCAAGGATTTGTTCCGTCTCTAATGTGAGGGACACATCATTTCTAAAGATTTTTCCTCAGAGAGGTTGTAATGTCTGAAAACAATGCAGTCTGTGTATTCCTTGCAAAGGAGCTGCACTTCATTTTTTTTCCTTTTTTTCAAAGTAGGCAACACATATTGCAAACATTTTCCTCTTACAATGGGTTTTTGCAGTTTAGCAATTTGCTTATCAGTGAGATTATAACTCAGTAAATCACACTTAGATAAATGGGGAGGGAGGGTGGTTAGGACATCTTATTTTTGTAATTTTTGTAATATTATATTTCAGTTGCAAGCAGACATAGTTGCTTCCATCTGCCTGGAGTTTTATTACACTGTTTTAGTTGAACAGCATTTTCATGATCTCTAAGTCTAATTACAGTTTTTAATCTTCAGAGATTTTTAAATCTTTTTATTTCTCATTCTAATGCATTAAATTTGTCAGTGCTATGTTGCTATACTGCTTAAATCTCCACTCAGTGCAGTATATTTCCACTGGCTCAAATGGACCAGCTTGCTAAATTCTATATATATTCTAGTTGTATAGGCATATGAGCAAAAAGTAATTATTTCTTAAAGTGAGAAAATTAATTCTTAATTTAAATCAATTTATTCATTAATATAGAAGAATTCCTAAAATATCTCAAGTTGAAAGGGCCCTGTAAAGATCACTGAATCCAACTCCCTGCTGCTTGCAGGACAAACTAAAAATAAACCATATGACTAAAAGCTTTATCCAGATGCTACTTGAATTCTGACAGGCTTGTCTCCATGACTTGTTTCCTGGGGAGACTGTTCCAGTTACCAGCCACCCTCTCAGTGAAGAACCTTTTCCTAATGTCCAATCTGAACTTGTACTGATGCAGCTTCAATATATAATATTCAATGTGCAGCATCAGTACTGCCATTTTGGGTATGTCAAAGGTCTGTTTAGTTGATTTTACCTCAGTGGCAGTATTTTAAAGGTCAATATAGGAGCAGAGCTTTTCAGCTAGTATACTTTTTTAAGCTGTAGGTAATAGATGTTTATGGATATTTTGAACTACAGTTTCAGAAATAATTAGTTTAATTTTCTACTTCCTGTTTTTTCAGTACTTTGTTAGGTTCTAAAAACCTGGCTTTTCTGTTTTGATACCATTTGGTAAAAAAAAATAGTTCTGTCCTTCCCTGTTCCTCTGTAAAAGTATATCATATTAACATGTTCTTCTTATTAAATTTACTTGTTATGAATTTTTCCTAGAGAAAATAAATAAAGGAACAAAAACAAACAAAAAAACCCCAAGCCTTTCTGACAAGCTGTGATTTAATATCTAATGTTAAAATGGAGAAGCTGCTGAAAATATTTCTGAAGTTGCTCTTAGCTGTGATTACCAATAATGTGATAGAAAAGACATATGCATCCTTTTCATGTTCATCTTTTACTGTGTCTGAGCTCTGGACACTTTGTGAGAAAATAATGCTAAGTTATTCTCTCTGACTCTAAACAAAGCATTCTCAGTTATTGTAATAATCCCTTTGAACTGTCACTGGGTGGTGGGGAGCTGTAAGCAGAAAAACTCATGGGAAATTAAAATTTTTAAACAGGAGGATCTAGGATTTCCAGGAGCATGTTATTCCTGAAACACTTTTCCCAAATATATTAAAAGCTGAATTACAACAATTATAGAGCTAATTGTAATGGGATTTTTCTTTTCCATTAAATGAGGAAGAGTTCTGAACCAAACATGCCACGTGTAGAACAGAACCACTTCCCAAGGAAAGACCGAGTGAAGCTAAGGGTATTTCAATATTACCAGAAATATTGTACTAGTTGGTAAGGGCAGTGCTCTAGCATGGGTGTTATCCCATCAGGTCAGCATCCCAACTAAAGGAAATATTGGAAATATTTCCTGCAAATATTTTCTTTCCATATACTTTTAATGGAAAGCTATAGAAAACAGGAGAAAACAAACAAAAAAAAAACCCCACCCAACACTTTTTTCCTGTTTCATGAACCTAACTTCTGAATTCTGACTTGTGCTGATTCCATGTGTTGACCTGGGTGAATTCACATGGAGAACATGTGAATTTAGTAGGAAAACACAAATGGGGGAGTACAAGGGGTCGGTCCTGTCCAAAAGCACAGCCATTACCCCAGTGCTGCCCAGAGCTCTGACTCCATCCCAGGCAGAAAGTTACATCTCCATTGGCTCTTGCACTAAACCTGTCTCACTAGAAACAGCAAGTGAGTGCAGAATAATTTTATTTGCAGAGATTTAGAGGTTTAGTTATTGTTTGTTAGTTTTGCTTTTCTCTAAGTTTGGCCATTTTGAGGTTTGGTTTTTTTGTCTGAATTTGAGGACTCTCTTCCTATTGTATCCTGGGATAAGGACAAGAAGAATTGTTCTGAGTTTGGCTTTGACTTTCACACTTGAAAATTCATGCTACCGGCAACCAAAGTAGTTTTTATACCAGGAGTAAAGTGAAGCTTAGCTCAGGGGCATCATTAAGAGCAGTTAGTGATTTTGTTAGTGGCATAAACATCAAAGATTTGTGACCCAGCCACTAAGAACTTATTTCATTAATGCATTTAAATATTAATTATCATTTATTACAAAATAAAAAGAGGCTGTTACGATACTTTTCTCATTGTATGGCATAGGCTATATATCTCCTTCTCTTTAAACCAATTAAAGCCATTCGTCCCCTGAATATTATTAAATTATGTTAATATCAGACTTCTTATTAGGAACCTGGTGATATATGAGCAAAGTGAAATAAATTCAGTAATACAATTATAAGGTTAAAGCCAAGATTAGTAGTGAAAAGCAGTCTCTTGTAATTGCCTGTGATTACTTCTACTTGCAGAATGCCAGACCACTGCTTTTCTAATATGCTGAATCAATACTCTTACAAACTGTGCTTTTCATGGTTTATAAATAAACATTCAACATTTTGTGAGAGGCATAAATAAAGGCCAATATTGAATGACACAGTGATTCAGAATGTAATTATTGCAGGGGGGAGGGAATATGACATGGTGATAAGTCAGGTAATTAAAAGCCAAAACAAATTGTACTTTATGCCTGGAAAATGTGATTTGCAGGGTGTGACAGATAAGAGCTATGTGTCCTGTATATTTTAACTTCATTGGCTGAAGAGATTTGGCTTGTTAAAGCCACAGAGGAAAAGCAGATCTAAAAAGACTATGGTTTCCAGCAAACTTTAATCCTCAATTCAAATTGTTGGTTTAGGAACAGCCCAGCTGAGCAAGCAGAGCTTTTATGATTGCATCTCTGCCTGTTGTTTTAAAGTTTTTTAGGGTCATTAATTCTGTGAGTTTTCATTGAGTTAACATATATTTACAAGAATTGGATCACACTGTGACATGAATGGGGCACATTCTTTTTTCCTCTTCCTCTCCCTTGATGTTCCTCTGGTGGGGAGTCCAAGGATTATCCAGCCAGAGGAGTTTCAGAGCTCTAATGTGTCTGTGGCACAAAAGCAGGAGTGAATTGTATCCACACTTGAGTTCCTTCTGGGAAGTATCCTTTGAATTTAGGTTCTTCAGCTGTACTGAATATCTTTCCTTCTTTTTTTGAAAGAAGAGTCACATAAACTGATCTAGTTAATTGCACACATTTCATGGAGAAATAAAACAGATGCCTTCCAGACATCCCAGACATACTGCAGGTGCACTGATCTATTTTCCACTTTGTGTGCACTGAAATCATCAGATGTTCCAGAAGAGCAGTTCAGGAGAAAAGACCTAAAATGAAACAGCAGTTTCAACAAAAGGGAAAAGGCCGTAGGAGGTCTACAAAAGCTGTGTTCTCTGTCCTACCTGTGAGAATTGTCAGATCTAATCCAGCCTGGCCTCTCCATTTCATAGTTCTTTAAATATCATTCAGCTACCTCGGTATTGAACTTAATAACCCAAGTTTAACTGAGTCATGTTGCTCAGTAGACAGTCAGGCTTGCTGAGTATCCCTCTAGGTAGGTCTGCTGTTTGGGTTTATTGCTACTGTGTGCCACATCACATCTCAGAATCCAAAGCAGTCCTGCCTTTTTGGGTTTTTTGTATCATTCATAAACAGAGATCTTCTGATTACAATTATTTTGCTCATTTTGTGTTTTGGGTTTTGCTCAATGCAAATAACCCTTTAGTTCAGCTTTGCATGAAACTTCTAACTATAAATTAAGAATTGTAATGAAAGTGTTTTAGTTTAACAACATAATTAAACACTGTCATGACCCATTAGAAAATTAATTATTTTAATCAAGGTTTTGTGCAGGATTGCTGAAATGCACATTTTACACAAAATCCTTCAAAATTCTCACATCAGATGTATTTATCACCTACAAAAGATTTTGATATGGCACCTGAATAAAATATATTAAGACGAACTTTAGAACTTTTTCAGAGGCATCTCTAGAAAAAAGGATGTATCCTAATGTATATCAGGATACATGGTCAAGTCATGATAAAAATAATGGTGAAGAAACAAAGCTCATCTAGGAGCTTGCTGACCCCACTATAATTAGATATTGTGTAATTAATCTTACACCAGGTTTTATATTTTTGCTCTTTCCGTGTAGGAGAGTGAAAGAAAATCCAGAGGAATCAAATGGAAATAAGAAGGAGATTAAAAAGACTGAAGGTTAAGCAATGCAAGATCTAGACCATCTTACACCTTGCTGACTTTTTAGAATGACTCTTTAACAGATTGCCTTAATTCTGTTTTGAAGACAGCCTATGGAGGCACTATTTTCAATCATGGTTTGAGAAAAGCAATTAATTTTATTTCTCATGTGAGCCAGAAGCAGAAAACAAATCCTAATAGGTTATTTGGCCTTCAGCTTTCTATGGAAAACATTAGCCAAGAAACTATCTGATTTACCTAAAATGCGTCAGGAATACTAACTGGAATTTAAACTGGTATCTGCTTCAGTGTTGCAGTCAACAAAGTCATCAGGAAAATAGTGAAAAACTCAAATTTCTTTGGGACTTTCAGATAATTAAGTCTGAAATCAACAATGTAGATCTAAGTTTGATTCTCTGTTATTCAGGAGTCAGTTACAATTGGCTTCATTGTCTGCTTAAGTCTTGCATCTCAAAATATATCTCAGACAAAAAAAAAAAAAGGTGTGAACATAAGAATACGAAATGAAGAACTTAATTGTCAGGAAAATAATTCTGGTCATCTGTGAAATTTTAAACTTATCCACACACTCCAGTGTCTGCTTCTTATGGGAGATTTTATGATGCAAGCTTGCTGAGTTTTTTCCATAATCTTTTCTGGAAAAGATGAAATGTCACTTTCATTCAGTCCACATGTTTAAGAACATCATTGCTCTTGCTTCTTCTTCTCTTTTCTTCTTCTCCTTTTGTTTTATTTTTAACCCTTTAAACAGAAGTGAGTTCTTGAGTAAAAGTTAAATGTACCAGACCAAACTGGGGAAAAATAGAGCTTTGAGTAAGATAGGAGAATATAGCTGACCTCAGATGAACACCTGTCACCTTTAAGTGGCCAAGAGCAGAAATTAAGAACACAGAGTGAGGATTTTAATGCAAGACATGTCTGCTTGTTGTTTATAATGCTTTGGCATCCTTTGGCCACTGGTGTAAAGACTTTGCAGTTGCACAACACCGCAGTGCAGCTTTAGCCTGCAAAAAACTTCCCCATTCTTGAAAATTTTTTTTCTTTTAAAACTGCCAGAGATGTTTTGGTATTCTAGACTGTTCCAATACTATGCACGTCTGACTTCTGGTCTTTGTTTTTAGAAGATTTAGCAATTTTATATGAATACACCAGTGAAGAAATTGCTGGATTTTTTCAGGAAGCACATACAGATTCTCCACTTGACCCCTACTTACATGATCTTCAGTATCATCAAGCTACAGAATTGCATCTACACTTGCCTATTGTGTTCTCCATCCCACAGTTCTTCCATTCATGCTGATGTGTTGGCATTATCTGTGGATCCAGTAGCGAGTGTGTATAAAGCAATCTCTGGCAAGCTGACAAAGCTGAGCAGGGCTAGTACACTCTAAGCTCTCTGCGTACTGAGTTGACACATAGAACTATCAGCAGCTCTCTCCACAGAGAAGACACAATCTAATTGTCCTATTTTGAATGGTGGTTTTATACATCCAATTGTTAGAGAGAAGCCTGAGCAGCCAAAGATATTATCTGAATTTCACAAAGGTGGCCTTAAGTGTCGAAGTACCAGAACGCGAGAAATGATAAACTGCGTTCTTCTTCCCTCCAGCGATTTGCTGATTCAGGAGTATCACCACTCTCTGTAGGTGTTATGGAACACCAAGTCAGCTGCTATGAACCCTGTTTTTCAGACATGCCCAAAAACAAGTGAATGCATATGAATCTCAGTGCTCAGTCGTCTCTGTCTGGGGAATGCAATAATTGACCTGCTTTGGTCTGTGGCATCCAAGCTGCCTTAACTCACACCAGCTCAAGCCTAGCAGCCATGGAAACACATATGGAAACATGTATGGAAAAGCTGCTCAGCTCAACTGCCATCTACTTTTAGGTCTAAGGTCTTCTATGGGAATTAGGTTGGATCTGGCCTTGTATACCTGCCTATTTCCTAGTCAGTGAAAGAACTAGTAGAGGTATTTATTTGTCTGATTTCTTCAGGCTAAATTTATATTTTGTTGTTGCTGGTTTTACCTGGTTATATTAGAATTAGACTATCATAGAGTACCAAATAAACAAACCATTGTTTATTTGAAACAACCATTTAATTTTGTGTGCTGCTGTGCAAAGGATAGCACGAGTGGGGGAAAAATCAGTTTTCCTTGAAACTCAGTGTTAGTCTTGAATTTGCACTGACATTTTCTTTAGTAAGTAGTGGCTAGTTTAACACTTAGTTTGAAATCCAGCAGATAGCACGAGTGGGGGAAAAATCAGTTTTCCTTCAAACTCAGTGTTAGTCTTGAATTTGCACTGACATTTTCTTTAGTAAGTAGTGGCTAGTTTAACACTTAGTTTGAAATCCAGCAGAGAGACAGCTCATGACACACTGCTGCCTTTGGTTCTCAAGATCTTAAGGTAAGCCTATACCAGATAGGGCATAGGAAGACAGAACTAAAACATGTTCAGAAAGAATCTGGAAACCTACCCATCACGAGTAAGGTGTAGTTTTATAGGAAAAATAAGCCACTGTGTTTCTTTTGTCATCACACATCTGTTTGTAAGTAACAATGCACATCTGCTTTTCAAGGACATTGTGCAGAAACCAAAACACAGGACAAACTGCTTTCAGAAACTTTCACACTGGTCCTCCAAGCTGAAATTCTTTCATGAGCCCTCTGAATGTTTCCTGGCCATAAGTGCAAGGTTAAAGAAATCCCTCAATGCAACATTTTTACTGTTACATATTTTTTTATCTATCATCAACATTTACAAATGGAAATTAATTCACTTAAATCAGAGCTAACATTTTTGGGTGAAGAATGTTTGCAGCTATATTTATACCCTGCAGTCTCTGACATTAACAGAGGAAACTGGCTGCCAGTCTCTACCACTATGTAAATACTTTTTCTTCCACATAGTTGCAGAAATATATTAAAAAATGTTAGGAGTATAAAATAATAATTTACACAATTTTTTTTTTCAAAATAAGAAAAGAGGGAGAGGAGTAAGGACCCAAACAATAAAATGTTAATACCGAAATGGCTCAGCTGTCTTACTGTTATCCTGACCCCAAAGAAAACATCCTATGGTTGTATCATATTTTCAGTCTGATTCCCTAAAACTGCTGTTGAGAGAAATGTCTTCTACACTTAAACTAGTACTGAAGAACTGTGAATATACATATATTCCTACAATGCATATTTTTATATATAAAAGCCTATTCTCTATTTAGGATGCAGTGTGAGAAGGGTGTAGCCAGGTGAGAGTCAATGTCTTCCAAGAATCAATGGGATGAGAGGAAATATCCTCAAGTTGCATGAGGGAAGGTTTAGATTGGATATTAGGAAAGACTTCTTAATGGAGAGGGTTGTCAAGCATTGAGACAGGCTGCCTAGAGAAGTGGTTCAGTCATCGTGGGTAGATGTGGCACTCAGGCACGTGGTTTACTGGAGGATTTGGAAGTGTTAATTTAATGATTGGAGTCAATGATTTTAAAGATCTTTTCCAACATAAACAATTTTACGATTCTATCATTCTATACACACACACACACAAAATATTATTAAGCTTTGACAGATATATTGTATTAATAGTGCTGATGTAATGAGATAGAACTTATGCATTGGGGTGTGTAAAACACTAAGTTATTCTTGTTGCTGACTAAGATATGACATGGAAGAGATTGTCACCTAGTGGGAGAAGGAAACAAGTTAGCTAAATGTATTGGATTATTTTATTTTTTTACTATCAAAATTATTTCCCTGGTGATGGTGTATTGGTCTTTAGTAGGAGGAGGAAGTACCTATCAAGGAAAGATTAGATTTCTACAGAGTGGTTGAGCTTACTGCTTGATCAAGTGATAATCCATTTCAGCACTTCTGCATCTTGTCTTGTCTTCACATTCCTGCATGCACACACACTCACAGACACACATGCAGATTCTCAGGTGTCATGTTGGCAGGTAAAGAGGGGGAGAACTTGTGTATTGTAGGAGAGGTGAACTGGACAATCTTCCCTTGCACAGACTCATAGCTGTTGAGGTTCACTCACTTGTACTTATGATTATAATTCAAAACAGTAATAGAAAGAGGGGACTAAAGTGTATATGAGCCAATGAGCACCCAAATTAACTGCAAGTAATGGCATACAAATGTTGCTATTTGAGCTTGTAATGGCTGCCTTGTTATCACCTGACAGGTATTTATGTATATATCATTAAATGTTGATATATTTATACATAGATCACAGAAAGCACCACTCGATCCAGTATTTTTGAAGGCAATCTTAATACAGAGGAAAAAATACAGCCAACAAGTACAGAAAATGACTTGAGGTTTTCTATACTATGTAGATTTTGGGGTTTGTAGCTTTATTTTGCCTTTTTAGGTCAAAGCTTAAGCACTGTTCAGAGTCACACTTTCTTGCATATTTTTATCAGTGACTAAGGACTCAATTATACTTTGCTGCCAAGTTGACTTCCTATAAAAACAGTGAAAATAACCAAATGTATCCTAATGGAACCATTTTCCACTACTATCTTTTCACCTAAATATATCTGCAGCATGGTCCAAAAAGCCTCAGAAGTAAAATGTTTCCTAATGCTCTAAGATACTCAGATATAATGCTATGTTTAATGAGAAAGTGGCAAATGGACAGGAGTTGAGAAGAATGGAAGTTTTGGCAGATGAAAAAGCTTATAAATGTGTTTATTAGCAAGAAAAGTTAAGGGCTTGTAATTCAGAGAGTATTATATGAGTTGAGAAGTTGCTAAGAAGCATAAAGCTTGATGGGGAAAATGTTCTTGGAAGCTAAGATCAAGCATAATATTTAATAGCCAGAAATTCATATCACCGAGGGTCAGCACTTATCTGAGTAGCTAAGGTAAAAACAGAGTGACCTGATACTGTTTATATGATCTCTGCAGAAAATTAGGCATCTCCATGGGAAAATCACATTTTTTGCATGCTCAGTTGTGTTCTAGAGTGCACATTCTCTCACCAGCAAAGGAGAGGGAACAGAGAGCCACTAGAGGCCATTTAATGCATGGACAGGCCTTTAACTAGTCCAAGGTAAAACTGCCCAATAATGTGGATACCCCATGAACTTAACAAAACCATCTCTAAATGCAAAGATAGGAATTGCCAAAGGTGTTTTCCATTTGTCACAGAAGTCCTAAATCCTTTCCTTTCCTTTTTGCACAACTGTAGAAAACATACCTGTGCACTTTACTTCTGATTTTTTTAATGGACTTCTAGTTCGTGCTTTTAAATTACTCTGTAAGTTGATATTTATTTATTATGCATAAGATTTCATTAGAGAACTCAAGAATGGTGTTCACACACTTCTTAAGAGCCCAGAAGGTTAGTTTCTGCCTGACATATAGATCTATAGAAGTTATTCTTACAAAAAAAATATGATTAAACTCAAAGTTATACTTTCTTTTTTTTATAAACCCTATTCATCCAAGTATTCAATATCTCAGTGATCAGAATTAACTTTGCAGATGATGGATAAAGATTAAATAAGGCAGAATCAACCTTAATTTCTTTATATGTAAAATATGGTGCTTCATAATTAACTTAGAAAGTGGGAGTGCTGTTGAAATGAAATGGAAAATGTCCTCTTTAATCCGTTCCTCCAGATGTATGTAGATTATTCATTATTGGAATAAAGAGACCTTGTAACTTAAAGCATGAGGTGACATGAAGAGAGGAGAGGAGGTATATGTTTTATGGAGTTCAGCTGCTATGCAGACTTGTGACAGAATTGCAATTTGATTTACTTAATAATCACTATAGAAAAGAAATTCTGAACTGGTGATGTTAAAACATGACTACAAATGTAATAGCCAAAAAACTTAAAACAGTTGGTTAGTACCTTCCGAGATGAGCAATACCTGACTATAGAATCCTTTTCAGCTTTAATGTTATTATCTTACTCTTTTCCAAAGACAGCAATCTATATCCTAGAATGTGACTAATTTTGGTCTGATTTCTGTCAAAAATATATCCCAATTTTTTGGCATAAGTTGAAGGGAGGATTTTCGAGGCATCGCATCGATTGAAATGGTGGTCAGAGAGCAATAACAGAAGGAAAAAGTGAAAATCTCACTTCCCATCTCTTTACTGTGAATGAAGTGGGTCAGAAAGAGACTTTGGCTTGTATTAGCCATAAAGCAGCCAAGAACTGCCCTTATAAATATTCAAATGGTAGTGTTTGCTGCTGGTAGGATCTGAAAAGAGGTGTAATTTAAACTATTTGTAAGAGCAATTTCTTTCTAAAGGTAAGATTCTTTAAATGAAATACACACACTGAAAAAAAAGTGCCGATAAATTGTGCAGATAAATGAGTTACGTGAATATCAGTACATTCCTGCCTTAGTATTTTGTCTTTTCCAAATATTTACGCTCCATTTTGCCAGGTAGATTTGCCTTTGAATATTATTCACTTTGAGGAGAGTGGTTGTTTTTCACCCTGATATACCGTAAATTCCTTTTGGTATATCTTTTGCTTGTTTGTTTACTTTGGTTTTGGGTTGGGTTTTTTCTTTGTTTGTTTGTTAGTTTGTTGGTTTTTATAAGAGTTGATAGATTGCTGGGTTTTCCTTTTTTACAGAACATGAAATGAACCTGGCAAAGGAGTTAATGCCTCAGTAAATATGAACAGCCATTTTTGGGATGTGCTTGGAAATTTTAATGGGTCTCATCTCGAAGCATGTGGTTCAGCTAATGAGAGAATTGACTTTAGATTGTTTCATAGATTGTATTCTGGCTTAGTGAGAAAGGTGTAAACTGATTTACTGTGAGAGAAGCCTCTTTTACCTCAGGAAGCTATGGAGATTGTAGCCTGTGGAATATCAGCCACCATTTCCCTGTGTTCAAAATGGAGCTGTGGTTGGAGGTATCAGCCTACACTAGCTTGGCCATACTGTGAGAGGGAAGAATATGTTTGATCATGCAGGCTCATCTCCAGACCTTATCAGTCATACTGCTTCACAATGTAGTGGACTAAAAAGTACTCAGAAAATGTTTCATTGGTCCGATAACATTGTATATGTCCAATAATATAGTTTGAATCATTAGTTCAAGAGACTAAAACTTTGCATTGCACCAAAACTTACTTTCTGAGCTAGAGGTTAATTACACAAATTGAAAGATTTCTTACCTCTTTTTTTCTATAATAGGGAAGAAAAAATAATTCTTATTTCTCTTATACAGGTTTTATATGCTTTATTCTAGTTTCACTGCATATTTTTCATCAAAGAAAAAAAATTTCAGTGACCTTACTAAGCTAAGAAACAAAGACTTGTAGTTGAAACCTGACCTTAGTTGGCTTATTTATTTTTGTAGAGATTTATGCAGAGTCAAATTTCTTCAAACTTGGAGGCCCTCGGGATGGCCCAGCTAGTCTGGTTCATTAAGCCAAAGTGTATTACCTTATGTAACAGAATTTCAGATGATTCTTACTTTTGGTGAAGCAAGGTACCTTGGTACCAACATAGCAAGGTATGTTTGGAATGTATTTGTCACAGGCTTCTTCAAATAAGCAGGGAGAAGAGTTAAACATCTCCAAAAAGCAGTTCTCATCTCCAGTCACATCGATTAACTTTAGGATGTTGCTGTCTTTCTTTACCAACTATAGAGAAGAAAATAACTCCTCTTTACATTCTTTATCTGTATTCAGGGCATTAGATGGGGAAAAAATCCAGTCTGTCAATATTAATGTGCAATATAGTATTTTGTAGCTGTTAAATTAGAAATTGTTAGGATTTTATCATAGGTACTCACATTAAAGCTGTTCCTTCTTAATTAAATGACCTAAATACAGTTTTTAATTACATTTTATTCAGCATTTATTGGTTAGTCATTGTGGAAATTATTCTGAAATGAGAACAGACCAAGGTAATGATTTTCTGTAGAAATCGGCTGCTTTGAAGGGAACAAATGTACAGTTTTAATGGAGTTTAGTGTTCTGGTGTATTAATAGTTGACTGAATAATAAAAATAGATTGTTGAATATGTTTGAATAAAAGTAGACCAGTTTTCCTTTATGTAAATTAGTATTTCTGAAAATTCTCAGTTTTGTAAATTGTAAATGAGTTAATCACAGTATTTATGTGAGGAACCTGCTGTTAGTTGGTCAGCAGCTGAAGAATTTTGCTTTTACATAAGAGATCTAAATGGCTAAGTAGTCAAGCATAAAATTATCTAATTAAAATACACAGTCTGTAAATAAGTCAATTGTAAACATAATTTCCTAAATTCTGGTCACAAATACTACTGAATAATAATGACATCAACACAAATAGAAAATTATCAGGATTAGAAAAACTTCCTGAATCTTGTAACCTGTACAACTTGCAATTGTATTTCATCACATATCCTGATTAGGGCTGATATAGAGTTTGTATGTGGTTCTAGCCATGGAAGTTGTTTAGTAAAATATTTTCTGTGTTCATCATAGTCTGTATCTCACATTCTCCCTGTTGCTCTTCCACATACTAGATGACTCCCACTGTAATGAAGTTGCTTTATTTAATTTTTTTTAAGAAAGGGCCTGATAACTCAAACAAATTTAGATGGCTTATTGACTGGAAGCTCAGTTACTCAGTCAGCAGTATGGATATAAATCACGTGTAGCAATGCTGCAGGTAAGTCATGAAATATATCAAGCTCAAGACATGAGTTTTATCCAATTCTGCTGCAGTACCTCACTTGTTGATCACATTGGGTGTGCTTAGATTTTATTCATCTTTTTACTGCTGTTTTTTTGCTGTGCTTGTGGTTAACACTGCAATTAGCACAGAGGTCTTTGTAGCACTTACATTAAAAGCATAACATTAGCATGAGTGTTAAGTGTCCTGGGAATATAGTCCGTGTCTGTACAACTTAAGAATTTATATTGCTGGAAAGGTTTTTAAAATCCAACTTTAAAGAGTTATGTAAAAAGTTATGTAAGTACATAAAAGGATGCATAACTTTGGTTTGGTTGGAAGAAAAAAGTCATGACCAATAGGGACTGGAAAATTGACTAAGGTGAGAATATTGTATCAGCTGAAGCCTTTTTTTGATACCTAGTATCCCATAATCAGTCACAGCATGTGCTTAGAATTTTTTTCTCAAACAAATGTGATCTGTGAATCCTGTGTTCTTTTACTATAGCATATCAGTGCTTGAGAGAGTTCTGTCCCATAAATATACATATATGAGAGCTTGAAGGTTGTGCCTTTTGCTGGATATGCTGGACACCGGTGTTCTTCATGGGCTGCCCAAGGTATCCACAGTATTTCACCCTCTGGCAGAGTGAAGTGCCTGCAACCACCACATCATCCTCTCTTCTATTGTTCCTGTGTCTCATTTTGGCTTGGGCACCTGGCACTGGCAGGCCACTCTCTGAGAAAACAATGTTCTTCCTACAGATGGGATGGCCTTGGCACTGCCGTATGCTCTCACCACCTCAACCCACAGTTGACTGGCAGCTGTGTCCTGGAAAACTGGCAATATTACCTTGCAAGGGGCACGTTGCCATCCATAGACAATCAGGCACCTCGGCAGCAAAATGATCACAAATGAATATCAGCTGTTAACGTTCAAGGACTGATTCCAAGTCATTTGGGTTGGCTAGAAGCATGAAGTCTTTATTCCCTTTATTGCTAAATGCAGAAGTCTCTGTGCACACTGCCTGCTGTCTTTCCCATAAATAAGTCTAAATTGAAGAGTAATTCTCCATACAATATTTACAGCACAGATATCTGTGCTGTTCCATGAATAGATGGAGATAGGCAGTTTTCAGGAATATTTTGAATTGAAAAATCAGAAAATATACTGAACATTTTTGGCTTTGCTATCATATCTTACCCATGCTCTGAGAAGCATGTGGTCAGTAGTGAACTAGACTGTTCTCAAAGTTAATAAATGAATATTTCATACCACTGTCTTTTCAGAACAAAAGGTAGGACCGAAATGAATGATCTGACTCTCACCCTCATGACAGTCATGAGTGCAGACCATACCTTTCTTGACCAGGAAATCAGATAGTGCAATGAAATAATGCAATGAAAAGCATATATTAGGAGAACTTAGCTACCATTTGTGATTTTGATCTGAGAAATGTGGAGACATTTTGAATTAATTTTTCTTCATAGATTTATTTATTGTATTTTAACAGATTTCCTAAAATAAAATAGAAGCAGCTTTGAATTAGCAAACCTGAATGTTAAAATAAGATCTGTTTGGCTCATATGAGGATTTACTGAGCCAGGGTCCCTACATAGTTATGTCTTGTCTCCAGCTGAATGGGATATTTGCAAAAAAGATTAGGATGCTACACTGAAGAGTTATGGAGACCTAAAAGCAAGAATAAAGTTGAATTCATTCTCTTATATTTCTGTGCAGTTTGTATAGCTAAGAAGAGTGAAAAAGACTGGTCTTTGATTTTTCTTGCCAGACACTGGATGCATATAGCTGGCTGGAATACTAATACCATGATGACATTTTTGCATACTGTATTCTCAGATTAGAAATGAATTCTGATTTATCACACAGCTTTTAGGGCAATTTTATTTGACCTTTTCTAAATACTACCTCCATTTATCCCTGGGCAGCTGACAAAGTCTCTTTTTCCTGTGACATGGTATTTGTTAGAAAATATGAAAGTTGAGGTTGGTTTTAAATTACTGGCTTCACATAGTTTTATTATGAAAAAGGCTAATAAGGTGCCCTCTCCACCCCAATTGTTCAATATTGTTGGAACATTTTAATTGTGGGGTTTTTTATTGCATTATTTTTTCCCAGGTATTTTTAGCCAAGGTGCATAGATAAATAAAAAGGGATGGGGGACTGAACTCTGACGTCAAAGTGGCACAAATTAACTCATATTAACAGACCCCTGTCACTGTGTGGAGTGAACAATGTCTTACACATTTATGCACAAATTAGATTTCTTTTTTTTTAACAGGGATAAGTAACCTTGAATCCTGGGGGGAGAAAAGGTGGGAGGAATGATATGTGCCAGTTTTCAGCACCTCTGTGTCCTTTCACAGCAAAACGTAACTGGCATCATCATGTTGAATTTCGGCTGGGCTTTGTGCTGTATCTGCCAGCAGAGTAGTGATACACAATAAGCTGGCTGCCAGCTGGGCTGAGAAAACTCACAGCAGGGTGGGCAAGTACAGGAGAACCCCATGTGGAAGGACACATCCGAAATGCAGCTCTCATCCAGCCGCTCTGAGGATCTCTGGAGTGCAGTCTCTCCAGCTGCAGGTTTCTCACAAACACAGTGCAAACAGTATGAAATCCTTGGGCATTCCAGTAACAAACAAATTTACAAAGGGGAAAGCATGCTGTCAGCTCTTTACTCACAGTGTATTGGAGGGTTATGAGAAATCGGGCTTAAAAACCACAGGACTGTAATTTTTTGAAAATAACTCAGTAGGTGGAGGTGTTCAGGTTTATGCCCCTTTGTTTTATAAAGTCAGCCCACATCACTAAGCTCACAAGGTGAACTCACAGTGAGAATTAGCATTCACTGTTTGCCAAGTTTTCTAGGCCTTTATTTCAGGGAGTGGAGATGGTGCTAATTGCAGGGAGTGGGGCTGTGCACCCAAGGAGATACGGGAGTGATATTGTGTGAAGGTGCCTATTCCACATTCTAATGGGAAGGTTAAACATCCTCTGCTCCCATCATGATAAATCCTTGTCTGTCTGGACCACTGAACCGCTCCTCCAAGAGAGACATCATGCCTATGAATTATTCTGGCAACATTTTAAAGCAAATTACAGTATGGCTTTATGGCATTTTCCACACTACCCTCACACAGAAAGGATTATAGATGTCAATTATTTTATCTTTTAAGGAGGGAGATGAGATTCTCTGTACATTTCTTGATCCACTGCATAGATGGGAATACTGTTATGATGAGTTTACAAGACCTCTAAAGCTGATTAATTGCACATAAAATACTAGTCTGAGAGAATTCTGTTAAGAACAAAGAAACTATAAAATGATCCAGATGCAGCTGCATCTCAGCATTACTTCATATGCTGGCTGTTAAACATCTTGCAAATGCTGTTGACTCCCCTTGAATGCAGTTCTTGTTATCTGTACAGTAATCCTATTTGTATTCAGTGGCTATGTAAATTTCTTTCTGTAGGGTTGGGGTTTTTTTATTTCCCAGGAAAATTGCACTTGTATACAAGAAATCCTGATGATGTTATTCATATGAGGAACCAATATATTACACACCAAGAGGCATGATAATCAATGCAAAACAGTATTATGAATCTCAGGTGGATGTCTGAGATGATCTTATAGCTTAAAAGAAACACAATAATCTCTTAATAAAGGTATTTCCTGAATATAACATTCAAAACATATCTTATTACTCTATCCAATGAGCATTCTGTGGTATTTTGTACTTGCTGTTCTGTTACTCTTTGTGACATGTCTCAGTATGTTGACTTTGCACATTAGTTCTGACCTGACAAAAGACCTAGAAACATACTCATCTTTAAATCTGAGATACTAGTTCAAAACTAAGAGCATGACTTAAGTACTTTTCTAAATCACGGCCAGAGTCTCCACAAATAAAATAGATTTTTCCTTTTTGAAGTGAATAGGATTTATTACTTTTACACCGTGTTTTTGGAGTGTTTCACTACTATTTAGCAGAAAACACATAGAAAGAATAAGGCTTTTTCTACAACAAGTGAGTCATGGCTTTAGCATGCCAGTGCAAGATGGCATTGTTATCAGAAGTAATGTCAAATAATTAGTGCTCAGAGAGTGCTGTCATGCTCATTGTTACAGCAGATTAGTAAGGATTAGAGATAAAATATATATTTTTTATTACATAGATAATAAAAAAAAGATTACCGTGTCTAAATCCCTCCTATTTTAAACTATAACATTTATTTTTGAGGCTACTGTGTTCAAGAATTGGGACCAGTATAATACTTACAATAAAATGATTGAAAATATACATGATTGAATTATGTAACCTGATGTTTTGTTAAAAATGAGATTTTTCTGGAGTTTGAGAGAAGACTGCATCTCTCTGTTACAAGGTTTTGCTCTTTCCTTGTGGCATGGTTTAGGAATGGTGTTCTCCAATTTAGTGTTCCCACTAAAACCATAGTGCTGCTTTCTCCCTCTCCTTGTCCCCCCTTCCCACTGTGGATGTCTGGAGAAGAGAATTGGAGGCACAAAAGATAAACATTGTGGGTTGAGATAAGAACAATTTACTGGAAATAGTAATGAGGTAAGAAAAGCTCATGACATACAGAATAATAACAGCAACAATACTAATAGCAGAAGTGTACAAAAGAGAGAGAGTGATTCATGTGCAAAATGCTCACCTTGGAGCCCAACCCAGCCACACTACCCTGACTGGAAGAGACCCCTTCTGACTGAAAGAGACTCCACCCCTGCCAATAACCTGAGGTGGGGTAGAATAACTTCTGTGTCATAGCCGTGCCCTCTCCTGGCTACTGCAACAAATCAACTCTGTCCTGGTTGGAATAAGGACACATTGCAGTCACAAAATTAAGATTCACTTTTGGATATTACACAGATGCCATTAAGGCTAAGAATATTAAACCAGGTAGAGATTTGGGTGGTTCAGTTTGAGACACCACTGAAGTGGATTTCCTTGCATTCTGAATTTACTCAGTTTCTAAAAATTAGGACACTGAAGTGCTCATTCTCTGGGCATCTGTGTCTTCTTATTGCACTAAATTACTGTCTGGAGACAGAGATGATTTTTTTTCCTAGAATATGTAAACTTTACTTTAGGAAATTCTAGACTAGAGTACAGCCATGCTTCTGATCCATATTTATTTCACTAGGGCTTGCAAGCTGACTTGATGTTTTGGGAAGTTCTCTTTCTCCTTGTTTTGAAATGATTTGTGTATTTACACCTAACAGTCTCAGAGCATTCTTCTCCCAGAACAGTGAGGTAACATGACCACTACATTGGGATATTTTGAGTACCAGCAGCCTGGTGATTAGAAGGGGAGGACCCTAGAATAAAGCTGGTTTTGACTGATATGTCCACTCTGACTTCTTCCTCGTTTTTTTCTCCTACATCAAGCCAAGCGAAAACCATAGAATTCTTATTGATTAATTATGAATTGTTCTATCTATAAAAATTGGTCTGCTGCCCTTAGAAGAACAGAGTTGGATCTCTAAGAGAGAAACCTTATGACAGCATGGGTATAGTGAAAGAAACCCAGCTTTTCAAATGATTGTCTATAAAATATAAAGAAAAATTGAGAAGAAGCATACGACACTCACTTCCTGTGTGGAAAGTGCAGAAATTAGAATTCTATTCCTGAAGAATAGCAGCTAACAACGTCCTGACTCAGAAAGATTGCTCTAGATGAAAAAAGATTGAGTATTGACAAATAAACATTAATTGATCATAAAATGAAAGGATAAAATTCCTTAGATATGAGTTGGTGAAACTGGCTTGTGTTTAGTCCACTCTGAAAAAGATCTGAGCACATCCTAGATTGATTTGAAAAAGTGTTCCAAGTTTCCATGTGTTCACAATCCAAGAAAGATACTTAGAGGGTGATGAAGAATGTCATAATGATATTTAGAAGTAATTAAAATATGTCCCATAGGAAGAGAGTGAAGGAGTGAAGTCTATTTCTTTTGGGGGAAAAAAACGCATGAAAGGTGGTTTAATAATGGCTTTTACACACACAAGTATGGAACAGCATTTTGATGATGGAATAGGCTTTCTCTTAACTGACTAAGACACATAAAGGTCCTCTGGCTGGAAGCTGAAACTACGCAAATTCCGGCTCTATTCACTACACACATTTTTAATTGCGAGGGTAATTATCCATAGAAACAGCTATTGAAAGGCTATGATGGCCTCCCTAGCACTTGAAGTTTTGAATATTAAATTGTATATTTTTTGAAATAGCTTTCTCAAAAAGCTCTGCTGTGTTTTTAACCTAGTTATTTTTTGGCTGTGTTTTGCTAGTCTTGACATCAGATGGCTGCAATGACCCCTTCGGGGTTCAAAATTCTACCAATATAAAGGGAAAGTACTGAACTTAAATGGAAACTTAGTCTGATCAAACTAATTTGCTGAATAGTATGGCCCCCCTTGGAGCACCTAGATAAGACAGCACAGAATAGGTTCAGTGAGGGAGATTTGTCTTGAAGTAATTTGTATAGGATTTTGATCCTATGCTCAAGGGAACTGAAAGACCCTCACAGAATATTTCAACATGTCATACAGTAGTAGGTATGTAAGCTGTGTATACTGACTGATATTATTACTAATCATAGAAACACATACTGTGTTTGGTTGAAAGGGACCTGAAAGATGTTGTAGTTTCATAACTCCTGAGGTAGGCAAGGACACCTTCTATTAGGTGAAGTTGCTCAAAGCCCCGTCCAGCCTGGCCTTGAACACTTCCAGGCATTGAGCATCCACAGCTTTTCTGAGCAACCAGTATTTCATCACCCTCAAAAAAAAGAATTTCTTCCTAATATCTAATATAACCCTACTTTTGTTCAGTTTAAAGCCTTTCCCGCTTGTCCTATCACTACTTGCCTGTATGAGAAGTGCTTCTTCATATTTCTTTTAAGCCCCCCTTTAGGTACTGGAAGAGCCTTTTCTTGTCCTGTCTGAACAATCCTAACTCAACTCTATTAATGCTGATAATCTGTAATTTTATAACCTGTATGAGAACTCAGTCCTAGACTACAACACCATGTGTTGGGCACTATACAAATACAGATTTTTGTTCCACAAACTCTATGGGTGGAGGTACAAATCTCCTTCTTGCTTTGTCTGCATACCTGTACCAGGAAAAACCATGTATCTTCAAACCAAAGCCTATGCTTCATGTTGTTTCTAATTCAGGGATATTGTTTTCCATCCAGGCTAAGTGGATTCTAACAGCTGTGCCCATGGCCCATGAAATAAAAAATCCCTTCCTATTGCTTTTAATTTCATAATGTAAAACAGTTCTTTAGATCACGGGAAGCATAATCTCCAAGACCTCATCCCCAGGGAAAGCCTGGTGATAAGATGTAGGGCCTTCCTGTTTACTGAACAGGAGCTGTGGAGCTGTACTGCAGAGTATAACTTGGATTTATGCAGCAGAATACCCTGCTGGGAGCTTCAAAGCACACACAGGATTGGAAAGTGTACTGCATTCTCAAAGAAGCATTAGAACAATAAAAACTTTCTGATTTTGATATAATCTTTTCTTGAATGAAAAGAAAGAACAGTAACTCCTCTTTCAGTACAGTTAAACCTTTCCAACATTTCAGTCAAATGGGAAATGTCTTTATTTAAATTCCTCCCTTTTTCAAGGGGGCTGGTTAAAAAACATTTTTTTTGTTGGAAAAATCACCTTGATACTTGAGAAACCCCTGTGCTATCTAATGTATACATATTTCTTGTTCAGTGAGTCAGTTCTTGCAGTGATAGGCGCTCAAGCTGCGTGCTGGAGTTAAAAGGATAAAATGATTCCAGAGTCAACTGATCTAGGAAGATGTCTCCATGGAAAGCAGATTAGTTTAAAAAGATACTTTGAATATGCATTTAGCACTGGTGACTAGTCAAACATGGATATTTGAATCAGAGGAACAATTTGTTATTTATGAATGTCAGATTACAAAAATAATTTGAATTTATGACACTAAAGTGTAAACAAACATCAACCTAATGATATGCCTGAAAGTCCTTATGAACATTTAAATAAATGACGCCATCCTTGGTACTTCAGAAAACCAGGTCACTTATTTTTGCACCAGTAATGATACAGGAGATTTGAATGAGGCGTTTTTTATTTAAAAGCTTGCATAGGGTATTAAAATGACTTATGTAAATGGCATTTGCAAATACACAGAACCATAGAATGGTTTCAGCTGAAAGGGACGTTAAAGATCATCTAGTTTATTAAAAGTAAATGCAATCCATACTGCAATGTGTGCTGATCTATCAAGTTGGAAGCATGTAAAAAACTTTGTCTCTTTGCTTATTCTTTTTAGCACAAAAAGTACATCATAAAAATGATCGTATTTGTATTGTTTGCTGAGAAACAGCAGGATTTTTTAAAGCTGAAAGCAAAACAGAGACAGGGTTCTGTGGGAGACTGTAGACACTGAACTATCATATATTTGGAAATAATAATCAGTTGTGTGCAGACTTCTCT
Organism: Brachypodius melanocephalos; assembly: GCA_013398615.1. Classification (NCBI taxonomy): domain Eukaryota; kingdom Metazoa; phylum Chordata; class Aves; order Passeriformes; family Pycnonotidae; genus Brachypodius; species Brachypodius melanocephalos. The sequence goes on from VZSR01003803.1 coordinate 43,032,449, forward strand.
AAAGGTTTTGTGAATGTTCTAGGTGCAATAGCAAGCATAATTTTCAGTCCTCTGCTCATTATAAAAGAGAATAAAGAGTTGAAATTATTGAAAAATATGCGGTTGTCTTCAAAGCAGTTACTTTTCAATGCATTTAAAAGGCTAGTATTTGACACGTCATTAAATATCAGCAAAGTAAAAGACCAGTTGTTCTTTACAGGGTGTTTCTTAAGTAATCCACACAAGGTAGGAAGAAAGGCAAATAGGTAACTGTCTTAAAGTACTCAGATAATGTAATTTCAGAAACATTTATGATCATTACATGTTTGTTTATTTTCTTCTGAATTTGTAAGTCTGAAAAGTAGTTCTACTGAAATAGATGTTAATGTAGGGAAGAGATGCTGGCTGATTTGATGTAAATCCCTACAAACATACAAATAAGGCTTAAAACTTTGGTCTGTGCTAGTCACAGAGCTTGTGGGAGGGTTATTTTCAACATCAGCACCTTAAAAAGCAGAATTGCCATGTGCTGTCACCTTGTCCACCACAGGACATGGAAAGAGTACCAGGTAACCCTTAATACTGCAAGATGTGATTGCAGTAGTCCTTAATGAGGTTCAAGCTGAACTTTCTTAAATGACCTTGGGACCCGTTACTCCCAAGCTGTCTCTGGACAGGAGCACTAATTTTGTTTCATTATCCTAATATGTGGCTCTGTTTACCTCCTGCTTTTCAGCAAAGGTTCAGCTGTGGGCTATGGCCCTACCAGGTGGAAATGCATCCAAAGTCAGCAGGGAGGCAGATGGCAGCAGATTCCCAGGGTTGTGGCAACCATTAGTAATTGTCACTTTTCAGCTCAGACCTGCACAGTTTTCTGTTTCCAGATGGCTCTGTTAAAGCATTTGGGTTTGTTGCTGGTTAGTCCTCAAGAGCAGTGTGGGAACAAACCATTTGCACAATGAGGCCATGGTATCAGCCTGGGTGCTGTAAAATCAGCGCCTTTCCAGGACAGGGGCATGGTGACACCCTTCCACTCTTCCTCTGCTCTGTGCCTGAGAGACCTTTCTCTTTAAGCAGCAGTCTCAGGTTAAGGAAGCAGTTAGCAATTGTCTCCCATGAATGGAAATGCTCCTGTAGCCCTGCCCTCTCCTCTGTTGGGAAAAGACAGATAAGAGCTGAGGTCAGAGGAGAGCTGAGACTTTGCATTTGTTCTGTGTATTAGAGCTAGACTGGGTGGCAGGTTTGCCTTGTTGTCTCCAGACATTACAACATACATGCTTAAGTGCCTAGCAGTCAAATGGTGTGCACTCTTAACAAATTAGGATCTAAGCCCAAACTGTGCCCACTGTAAATATATTATACTGTGGTAAATATTATAAAACTATAAATGTATTTAAATAGTTATCTAAATTATAACACTGCAACAGTCAGCCTTTAGTTCTCAACCAGGGCATTTCTCCCTTCTGACATATTTTTTCTTGCAACCACCACCCCCTTCCCCTTTTGCATCCTTGCATCCTCTCATGTGAATTTTCTTGGACTTTGAATCCTCTGAGAATATCCTTTTCCTTACCCATTTCATTAGCTGCACTCCCAGCCTTATCTCCAGCCTCTGTTATTTTCTCTGTCACTGTATTGCCTCTTGCCCTTGACTGCAAACGCTTTGTTTGCAATTGAAGAGTAGTTTGGAAAGTATCTTTCCCACTGTGAATAAGCTGTGTTAAAAATTTTATTTTTCCAACATAATGTCCCTTGACGAAGAAGGAGACTGTTTGTTTCTTTTGATCTGGTAATTGGTCATTAATATATTTATCCAATTAAATATCAGGTGGCTTTTATGGCAAGCTGGACATCCTAAAGTCAGTAATAAATTCTCTGATTTCTGTTCTCCAGTGTCTATACTATTAACATCATCTTTAAGTCAATGTTTTCCTAATCACTTTTTGAACTATGAATATTATTATTTTCCTGTTTTCTACATATATTTTCACTTAGCAAAGTCTGACTTTTTAAATTCCTTTCTTGTGGACTTTTCAAGAATTAACCTCACTCTCAAGTGCTGGATTCTGCTCTTAGTTTCAAACACCAGATATCACTTCAGAGTTTAAATCAGTATTGCTATTCTGTGCTACAGATGCACTCTCCTCATGCTCTAAAGGTTGTCAAGCTTGGTTAAGAAATCAGAAGGCATTGCCAGTATCCGTAGATAAACTGTGGACTTTGCTTCTCTGAATTTCATCTGGTCAATTGGCAATAGATCCTCTTTCCAGAAAACTGATCCTGCTGTCCTCACTGATCATTTGGTGTAAGTGTTTTGAGAGGACTATTCTTTGTGGTTATCCTGTGTTGAAAACCAGTGCTATTTACAGGTTCCTGCCTGGTGCTTTTCTTAAGGTTAACAAAATTGAAGCTACTTCGTTTCAGTCAGAAGAATAGTGAAGATACTCTTTCTTAACTTTGAGATAAAACTCTTTGTACAGTATCAGTGTGAAACTCTTCTGGTCTCACTTCATCATTTTTTGCCTTTCTGCACAAGGAGAAAGGGCAGCTAATGTAGTATTGCTATCCTGTTATTCCTTCCTCCTACAAAACATCTATTTCTACTGGAGGTGGCAGTTAACATTGTTTGTCCCACTTTACCTCGATTAAAGTAGCGGGAGGAAATCATGTGTCCTGGGGAGCTGCTCTTTCTCTATTAAGCAAGTGAGTGGGTTGCACCTGGAGTTATAACAGGCTTTCTTTCTTCCTCCTCAAGGTCAATGGGACTGCCTGATTGATAAATAATATCTTTGTCCACTGCTGTCATGCAGTTCAAAATGCAGCTTCTCAGAGGAGATGAAAATCAGGAGCAAATTGAGTTTACTTCTCTTTTTCTTTTTCTTTCTTTTTTTTTTTTTCTTTCCTCATGAAGAACAGTAAATTATTATAGTAACATTATATGACCATTTGTTATATTAGTGCTACTTGCAAAGCCGATTGCCTCAACAGGAATGGCAGAATGTGATATATTATTTGCAGAACGGGAAATACATCATGGTCATTATGAGTCTGTTGAAACAAACCTTCTAGTAAGTAATAAAAGATACACAATGAAATTATGAAAGTAACTTACTCAGGCAAATAATCAGAGAGATGGAGCACCTCTCCTACCAGGAAAGGCTGAGAGTTGTGTTTTTTCAGCCTGGCAATAACAAAGCTCTGAAGAGACTTTATTGAGGCTTTTAGGTATTTAAAGGGGACGTCTAAGAAAGATTGGGTCAAACATTTTGGTAGGGATTGTAGAGGCAGGACAAGAGATGATGGTTTTAAATTAAAAGAGGGTAGGTTCAGGAGAGACAGAAGAAAGGAATTTTTATTATGAGGGTGGTGAAATGCTGAAAGAGTTTGCCTAGAGAGGTGGTAGATGCCTCATCCCTGGAAACATTCACGGTCAGGTTGGATAAGGCTCTGAGCAGCCTGGTTTACCTGAAGATGCCTCTCCTCATTGCAGGGAAGTTGGACTAGATGACACTTTCCACTATAACCACGTTGCTTAAAGCCCCATCCAACCTGGTCTGGAACACTTTCATCCACAGCTTCTCTGGGTAACCTATTCCAGTGTCTCATCACCCTCATAGTAAAGCTCTTCCTAAAGTCTAATCTAGGTCTGCCCTCTTTTAATTTAAAATCATTACTCCTTGTCCTATCATTACACCCCCTCACAAAGAGCTCCTCCCCATCTTTCCTGCAGGCCCCCTTTAGGTACTAGAACGCTGCTTTAAGATGTCTCTGGAGCTTTCTCTTCTCCAGGCTGAACAAACCCAATTCTGTCAGCCTAGCTTCGTAGGAGAGATGCTCAGGCCTCCTGATCATCTTCATGACCCATCTTTGGACTCATTGCAACAGGTCTTTCTTATGCTGACAATCTCAGAGCTGGTTGCAGTACTCTGGGTGGAGTCTCATGAAAGCAGAGTAAAGAGAGATAATCTCTTCCCTTGACCTGCTGGTCACTATTCTTTTCATGCAGCCTGGGGGCTGATTCACTTTCTGGGCAGTGAACACACAGTGCTGGGTCAGTTTTTCATCCACCAATACCCCAAAGTCCTTCTTCACAGGGTTGTGCTCAATCTACTCATCACCCAGCCTGTTTGGGGTTGCCCCAACCCAGCACCTTACATTTAGCCTTGTTGAACTTCATGAGTGAAGTTGACCTTTACTCTTGAAATTCACCTGTCCAAGTGTGCACCTGTCAAGGCTGTCTGGAATGCATTCCTTCCCCCTGGAGAATGAACCACACTGTGAAGCTTGGTGTCACCTGCAAACCTCACTGAGGGTGGACTCAGTCCCACTGTCCATGTCACTGACAATGTTCTACGGCGCTGTTCCCAGTACTGACCCCTGAGGCACGCCACGCCACGCCTTACTGGTCTCCACCTGGGCACCAAGTCATCCACTAAATCCATGAAAAATACAGAAAAAGGATGTTGTGCAGAGAAATGTCAAATGCTTTACACGAGTCCAGGGAGACGGCGTCAGTCACTCTTCCATTATCCTCCAGTGCTGTAACACTGTCATTGAAATTTGCCATAGAATTTGTCAAACACCATTTGCCCTTGGTGAAGCCATGTTGGCTGTCACCAACCTGTCACCTCTGCTTTCCTTGTGCCTTACCATCATTCCAGGGGGCTGTGCTTCTTGGACTTGCCAGGCACAGAACTGAGACTGAATGGCCTGTACTGTTTTCCTTTATAAAAATGGGATTATATTTCTTCCTTTCCCATCAGGGGAACTTCACCAGCATGCCATGACTTCTCAAGTATGGCTAATGGCTTAGCAGCTTCATTACAAGTTCCCTCAGGATCCTTGGATGCATCTCATCAGGTCCCATTGACTTGTACACATTCAGGTTCCTTAGGTGGTCTAGAGCTTGATCTTCTCCTATGGTGGGCAGTAATTAATTCTGCCAGTCCCAGCCCTTCAGTTTTCTGAACTGGATGATGTGGCGAGGGCATGGGCCAGTAAGGAATAAAGGGAAAATAATTTTTGAGTCTGCAAGGTTTATGTCCGCAATGGACAATAAACAATTCCAGTGATGGTTTCTTTTCTGTGTATTGTCAGTCATATGTCTACTCACTGAATGTCAAACTTCTGCAGTTTGGAGGGGGATCTCGCCAACTTAGAAATAATTTTTTACTAGCTTTATCTGTTTTACTTGTTGATTGGATCCTGTGCTGTGACATCTGGAACACTAACCCCAGCTATCTTTGGAGTCAGCACCCAAAATTAAGGAAAAACAAGCTTATTCATTTGCATATTTTGCATATTTATAAACCCACCATTTTTCTGTATCAGTAAAAACTGGTTCCAGAGACAAATGAACCTGGCTCCATTGATTTTAAAGGACCTGACATGTCTGACACTAGCAGAGATTTTGGCCTGCTATGTTTAGCTCTGGTTTACACCGAGTCACATAAAGCCAGGAAACATGATGTTGCAAGTGCTTACAAGTGTTTTAAATCTTCTCTTGAGAAGCTTCTGCACAACAGTGCTAATTTCAAGTCTGTGAAACTTTACAAGCAAAAGAACTGAGATCAAGTGAAAGCAGCACTGGACCTATGAAATGAGCCTGAAAATTATTTCTAGCAGAGAGTATTGGGACGTAGCTTGTAAAAACTGCCACAGGATCTGAAGTTACACGGCTGTGCCCACTGCATAGGAGGAGTGGGACCTCCAAGACACATTTATGCTGGAATATTATTTCTTGATTTATTTTTCATCTTCCCCTGCAGCTGGAGACTCTCCCTCAGCTTTAATGAAAATAAAAACACAGCTGGGTAGGAACACGATCTCCTGGAAAACAATGAATTCTTCACACTTCATGGAATAACATAAGTGAAGAGAACCCACAGTAGGGTATCAAAGATTGCACAGAGGAGTCAGTGACTGACAGAAATAAAGCAAGGAGCTCTGGCTGAAAGCACAAGCTTGGGGAAACACAGTCTCACAGGAGGTTTTTCTGAGGAATAATGAGGGTGGCTCCAAGCACAGTTTCCTGGGGAGGGGAGGAGGTGAAGTGTATAACTGCAGGTGCCCTGATGTACAGGCTCACGTTGTTGTGGTCACCTGCCAAAGCCAGGACACCCCTGAAGTGTGTGGTAAGGGATTCAGGAATGGTAGCTGTTGGCAAGCAAATGACTGATCCTCACGGACTCTACTGCAGATGTTTCCATGTGCATGCATGTGAATGTACATGTTCATTATATACAAACATGCACATGTCTGTTGTTTGTATGACTATCAAAGGATTAACAGTGTCATTAAATGGGAGGACGTACTGTGAGTGCTTGACATATTAATAGATTTAAGCATTGTTCTTGAGGACATTAACAACTTGAAATCTCACCTTTGATATCTCAAAGTATTTTTTCTGTTTAAAGGCATACATTAAGATATGACAGCTCTAAGGTAAAAGAGCTTGAAATATTTCACCTGTTGTTCAGTTTATTTAGCATGTGTGACAGCATTTCATATATAGTGAGTTTTCCCAGCTACTCAGTGTCACCTTTAGTTGCAGAGATCTTGTTCAAAACAAAGAGGAAAAACATTCTCAAGGGGAAAATTTTTGTGTCTTTCTCTCTTTACTACCTGTCCTTGATCTGGATTTATTTTAAACCTGGCTCTAAATGTAAGCATAAAAAACCTGAGAAAAATATATTTGCATGTTTCAAAAAATAACATTTCTGTATAAAGTTCTCCTCTAGATCAGGCCCATTGCCAGGGTATTTAATGGGCAGATGCAGTCCTTGGAACTACTTTTAACTCATCTCTTGAAACTGATTCAATTTTAATTTGATGATCTCCCTTTAATGGTGCTTACTGTACAGTCAGTGCTAGTTAATAGGAGTATTCCCTTCTTTGCCAGAAAGTGGTTTCATATAAGGTATTTAGGGATATCTCAGACATCGTGTCAGATATTATGATACCTGAGAATTTATTACCTTGTTAAATGCAGTGGTCCCTTGAATAAAATTCTTGAAATTTGAATAAAAAAGGTGTTTTATTATTTTTCAAATATGTGGAGATATCACAGAAGAAAATAGCACTATCATTATGTGTTTAACAGTGCAGCTCACCTTTCTTCCATTTTTACAGCTGAAAATGAGCCTTGTTCTATGATTATGGTATCTTCTGATCCTTTTTATGTGACAAACGGGCGTATTTAAATTTTGTCCATCATGATTAACTAAAGTCAAGCCTCAGGAAATGCTCATATTTGTTAGAGGTGACCCTTGGTTTACACCAGGAAGAAACTGCAGCTTTGGTTCTCCAAGGCTGGATTGCCTTTTGGAAGCAGAGCTGACTCCATACAGCTGTGTTTAAGATCTGGTTTGAGTGTGGTAATGATTCAAAAATGTAGAGGAAAGGAGGCAAGTGATTCTGAGAAGGAAATGGGCTGAAGTTTATTTTTTCTTGAAACAGTGTGAGATTTGGCTCTGCTCTGTATCTCCACAACAGAACCTTTATTATACTCTCAGGAATGGTGGTTTTACTGTCAACTTCCCAGACAGTTTTTCAGCAAGATCTTTGGTTAGTTTTTCTCTTCTTTCTCATTTTTAATGACTATTTAAAAGAAGACCGCTAACATTCCTAGCCATATTTAAAATTCTTGGGTTAAAAAATTAGAAGAAATAATTTATTTTTCCCCGAATTATATCCCTTATATGGAATTTTTTGGCTCAGTTTAGGCAAAGTTTTCCCCAAATTATGGAATATTACAATGTTGCTTGTAAATGGAGCAATTGTAGTTTGTCAACCCATTTGTTGTGAGCAATTTGTTCAGTAAGACTGTGGGAGGAATGACTGTGGAGTAAATGAGCTGCATGGAAGAGAGTAATGGGAACAGACTATGAATTACTTGCTGTGAACAGAAAAGCTTCTGTTAATCTTTTCAGAAAAAATAAAGCAGCAGTCTGTCTACTTTCTACATGTTTTATTTCCTTTCTATTTGAGTTGTAGTTCACATCTCAGAGACCATTTGCCCTCTTGGCTTTAGTTAATGTCTCTATTTTATCTCTGTATTTAAATAATTGACAAATCTCCAGAGATCAGGGTAGTTAGGAAGGGTCTTGAACTTATGCTTCAGCTTGGCTTCAAATAATAATATTAGAAAAGTGCAGTGTTTCATTATATAGCAGTCAAACTACTGTCAGTCAGACAAAATATGAATTTTGTCTTGCAGGTTCAATTTACGTAATAAAGAAGAGGTAGAAAGCAGGAAATAATTTTTAAATTATATTTTTATTTAAATGGCACATCTTAAAAGGCTGTTTGCTTCAGCAGATTCAAAATATAATTTATACATTATGTTTGCTTTATAGCATTAGGCTGCCCACAGCAATAACAGCCAACAGCTGAAGTAAAATGTGTTGTCAAGCAAACAGTGAAAGAGGGAATTAAAGGGAACACCTGTGTCTTGTTGATAGAAATCACATTCGTGCTGGACATGTAATATCCTAAATAATACAAATTGAGCTAGAAGTAGCAAAGCAGATGGAAACATCTGTATATTGTACGCAATGACAGTTATTGGTAGAGTATCTGGCCCTGGTTTTCCTCTCAGTAAACATTATTTGCATAGCAGTTTTCATCCTTTGCATCCTTAACCCATGGAAAAAAATATTAATATCTGATGAAGACAGAATAGTTTATATTAGAACATTAGTACAGGGAGACAGACTGGTCCTGATACAAATACACAGGGACAGATGTAAGTCTTGTAAATGTCCAGTACGGACCTACAATGAACATTCTAATGGGCATAAGTGGAAAATATTTAACCTTTCTTGAATGTACTACTTTCTCACTAAGTAAAAATCTTACGGGAAGGTGTTGCAATGCCAGGGATTGCTGAGATGTCAAAGAGCACATCAAATGCAGCCAGGTTGCCACATCACCATAAGTGAAAGTCGAAGGAATTTAGTTCTCCCTAACATCAAGTGTCTGCAGGGAGGCACAGACCATGAAAGCAAACACTTACAGACACATAGGCAGTAAGACATTTTAAGCTGAATGTCTGAACCCCAAAGCTGAATCTTACTTTTGTAGTTCCTTTACACACAGATTCGCTTCCTGATATGACAGCATTTGCAGTATAATGCCACCATAACTCTATCTTAACTTTTAAGAGAACTCAGATGTCACCTGACTATGGTTGGAAAAGATTTTTTTCTGCTAGTTATTTTTGTACCTACACTTTTTTTTTTTACCTTTTTTTTTTTTTTTTTTTTTTTTTTTTTTTTTTTTTTTTTTTTTTTTATCTTCTCCAGCCAAGCTTTCCTTGGAGAATGGGAAGAAACCCAACAGCATCAGTAAAAACAGACCATATGCAAAGGCAGAAGCGTACAGGACCTTTAAATTAAATTTATAGCTCTTTGTAAAATCAATTTGAGTGAAAATTCTGCAAAGGAGAATTCTTAAAAGTCTCTCCTCTTTACAAAATACTAAAATATATCCAGTGCAATGAATCTCTTAGACCCTTATTTTCTTTTTCATCCTTCTAAAATGTATCATAAATATGATTTTTTTTTTAGTTGGAAGGTGTTCTGTCATCAGCTTGAGATGGTTAGACACTGGGTACATTGGGCCTATGTGTCTCTAAGATGCTACAACGGTAGATGCTAAGCCAAACTTTGAGATAGATGAGGTTAACAATATATGCAATTATGATAAAATACTTTTCTGTGAGTGCTTGATGACAAGTATTGTGCTTTTTGGGACGTGAAATTTTTCCAAGATGATGTATTTGGATTGTGATTCAGTACTGGCTTCTTGCCTATATGGACAAGTAAAGCTTTTAAATTGCTCTTCTCCTTCACTCTAGGTGGTTTACACCTTATGCTTCCAAACAAAATGTTGCCTAATGCACCTATCCAATTGTGGAACTTGTGAGAAAATTTCTTTCTCAGATCATCCATGCAACGCATTATTGCTTCATCTTTCTGAATTCATTTCTGTAGCTTTTTGAGCAAGTGTAATGTTTTCAGAACTTACTGCTGTGTCTGTAAATACCAAATCCTTTTTAAATTGTCCCAGTGTAGTTTCCTCAATGACCTCTTACAGATGATCTGCAAAGATTGTCTGTTGCTTAATTTGATGCTTGCGGTTGCTAGCTGGGGATATCTTTGGCTGAGCACACTCACTGTTAAGAGATTCTTGTGATGCAAGAAGAACAGTCATTGAAATTGCAGAAACAGTAATTTATTTTTCTATAGCTTTTCCCTTAATTCTGCTCACTTTATTAGTAAGATTGTCATGCACTCTTCTATTCTTCATCCAGCTATTGAGCATGTTATATAATAAAAAGGAAACATTCTACTAATGAAATTACATTTCTTAATGCATTATTCACCAACCTCCAGGGTTTTAATGCTATTTTGTATTGCTAAACACTCACTATATTCATTATTTAACATGCAACAAAAATGCAGATAAATCAGGCCATTTAGTCAATCAGAAGGCAGAGAATATGAATTAGCCAAGAAATGTCTTTTCATATCATATCTTACTGTGCTCTCTCACCAAATTTTCAGAAAGTCTGCAAAGACAAAATCTCCGTTTAAAATAAACAAAACCAAAAAGCCTTGCATTTGTTGTATTCTCCCCCATTTAGCTACTTCCTCATTTGAGGGTAGGCATGACTCTCTCCCATCATTAGGTTCAGAGACTAGCTCTCTTACTCTGCATTTCCAGGACACTAAACACCTTCAGAGAGCTCTTATTCCCTGCATATATGTTGCTCACACATATCAATGGCAGTTGTCGACAGATTCTGCCTGTAAGCCTCTGAGTATGTTCTCTAAATCCTTGGTGGCAAACAAACTGGTAAAGCAATTAGGCAGGAAAACTAGAGAAAAGGAAGAACTAAGAGAAAACAAAGTTAGTACTTTCTCTAATCCAATGAAGGTTACTGTTGGAAAGGGGAAAATTTATGTCACCGGTGTTTTGTGTCACTTGTTTATTGTAGAACCTATGATTCATACATCACATGGTGCCTAAAAGTCTGCAATAATGACACTATCCGGTTATACTTTTTATGGAAAAAGTATACTTTTTATGGGTTTCATCCAGACCCTGTACCATTGGTTGTGGATGGGCTATGCTCACTTGCAGCTTGAATAACCAATCTTTATGTTTCAAGTAGGGTGTAACACTCCTCTAAGGACTTCAGTCTTCTAAAGCTTAAATATTTTGAGATTACTCTTGTCCTAGAAACTGGTGTACATTTTTTT
>VZSR01003803.1:43043794-43150979 GCA_013398615.1 Brachypodius melanocephalos
TTTATCCAGCTGTGTGCTGGACATTTTGTCCAGGAGGATCCTATGTGACACAATATCAAAAGCTTTGCTGAAGTCCAAAAAGACTATATTTACTGGCTTCCCTTGGGCAGTTAAGTGGGTTATCCTGTCATGGAAGGAAGTCAGGTTCAACAAACAGGAAGTTGTGCCAGGTATGACCAATGACTGCCTTGCCCTCCAGGTGTTTTTCAACACCTCCCAGAATAATCTTTTCTATGATTTTACTGGGCACTGAAGTGAGACTCATGGGCCTGTAGTTTCCAGGGTCCTCCTTCTTATCCTTCTTGAAAATTGGGACAATGTTTACTAGCTTCCAGTCAGCTCTCTTCACTCCAAAGACTGCTCAAAAATCATCAAGAAAGGTTTTGCAATATCAGCCAGCTCTTTTGGGATTCTCCAGTGAATCCTGTCAGATCTCAGAGATTTCTAGAGATCCAGCTGGAGCAGTAAATCCCACATAAATTCAGGAACAGCTGAGAGCTTATCTTTCTTGCAGTCATGGTCATCCATCTTAGAGCACTCAGACCTGCCTCTGTCATCAGTGTTGAAGATGGAAGCAAAGAATGCACTAAACACTTCTGCCTTGTCTCTGTCCCTGTTTGCAAGGACACCCCATCCTGTATTGACCTGATGTTATTTCCACACTGCCTTTCACCATTAAGATATTTGAAAAAACTATTTGTTGATATATTTGTTCCTGTAGTGCTCTGAATTATATTTTATTCCTCTGTGTGCCCTTTTCTGCCCTTGGTGTGTTTTCTAAAAATCCACTGTTTGTTGATCTATGTGTCAGAATATTAGCTTTCACCTGAAAATATTTTTTTAACCTTTGTAATTAATGCAGGCAGGTGAGGAGGAAATAACCCCAAACCACAAATTTTGGCCACTCTAAGGCCCAGAGATTTCAAAATTCAAAGAGGAATACCCCCAAAGCCATCACAGTCTTACTTACATTTACCCAAATGTAAACATAAAAAGCTGTTGAATAAAAATGAGCCTGATTTTGGGGGAACTGACTCACAATTGCTGAAGGTTCCTCCTTGTCAAGGCATCAGTGGGAGCACGAACAGTGGAGCCTCTGCTGTGCAGTTAGCCTGCTGCCACTTCTTTCCCCGTGTGGAGGTACCAGCAGAACCTTCAAATGCTCCACTGGTATTCCTGCTAGGTAAGTGTCAATGTATTTCATTTTGCAGGTGAGCTCCAGAGCAAATTATGTTAACAAGGATTCCCAGAATGGGTATTTGGGAAGGACAGCATTAGAGCATAATGAGGGATATTGCGACGGATATGCTAATATTTAATTAGATAGCCCACTTATAGATATCTCTATAGCACTCATTACCAGAGCAGCTGTGATCTGATTATATCAGCAATCTGAACTTTATCAAATCATTAACTTATGGTATTAGTAATTTCAGAAGAGAACCACAAAATAAAATGGCTGGCATGGCTGTTATTGTAATACATGACATAGCACAGTTGCAACTGATAATTAACCATGTGATCAATCCTTATTAAGACTAACACCTGTATGTTTGTCAACCATGGAGCACTATAGTTTTAAATAACTCAACACTTAGGACTTGATACTCTGGCTGAAATATAATCTCTTGGGAAGAAGCTTTATAACTGTGAATAACCCTCTTTGGGAGGCAATGTACACTGCATGGGTTACCATGTACCTTGTGATATAGTTGCAGGTGGTACATGAAATAACAGAGCTCCTGTTTGGCGATGTCACCTGGAATAGGTGTCAGAAAATTGTGTGCTTAGCAGTCTGTGGAAGAATTCACACAAACCTGGTGGGATTCATGTGTTCCAGAAAACATCTAAAGTGTCTCTGACATTGCTATTAATTTAGGAAATCTGAAAGGATGTGGATTGGAAAGCACACTTCCTTTCACTTTCTGTCAGCTGCAGTGAAGAAGTTGTGTTTTACTGTGCTGATGGATAGTGCACTGGACTGGCACTTTAGAAATTCTCGTTAGTACCTACTGGCATCAGGTCTGGAGGGCAGCACTCAGGTAGGGCTGCAGTCTGGTGTTTGTTTCTCAAAATCCATTGTGTTGTTATTCAAGAACATTCTTTTCTCCCTCACTGGAACTGAATTGCATCATTTAAGGTTACAGATTGAGTTAGCTTTCTGTTAACATTCCCTGGGTGAAATGTAGCACTTCTGAAAGAGTGTTAGACTAACAGCAGTAGAAGATGAAGCCATTTGCTTATCCAGAAATGTTTCTGTAGAATCAGTGTCACCACGTTTGCTAGCATATGTGTCTGGTCATGGTTTAATATTTATTTTTTACACTTGGAAAACACAATGTCTAAAGTACAGCTTAATGACCCGTGACCTGCTGGTCATTCAACTTCAAGTCTACAGCAATCTGCACCTGCTGTTTGGTTTGGGGCTTTTATTGTTGTTTTGGGGTTTTTTTTGGTTTTTGTTTTGTATGTTTGTTTGTTTGTTGGGGTTTTTTTTTAATAAAACAAAAGAAGCTGATTTATTGAACAGAGACCATCAAATAATTTTATGTATGTTCCCAAACATGCCTTGCTCTCAAATATCATTAAAGAACTAACCTTGTGAAGGATAAGCTGGCACATTATTTACTGCCCTACTTCAGCAGATCCAATATTTTTCATGTTGTCCTCTTTTTAGCCTTTCTAAAAGAAGAATCTGAAAAGGACAGCATGATTGTTAGCATATTCCCAATCTACATCCTCATTCAGTTCTTCTGCATTTAATCTTCAATATCTATACTTTTAATCCAGAAAGAGACTTTTTTTCCTGTCTGCACTTCCTGAAAGATATTAATTCAGAATCACATTAAGGCAAAAAGCCCAGGTTACTCAACAGGAATAAAGATATGAATTTCCACTAATCACATTCTCTCTTCCCAGCACTGTGGTTCCCCAGTGAAATGGAAAGAACCAGACATCCCACTGGGTCTTTTGTAAAACTGTGCTAACATTACATAATCCCAAAGGCACAGGAAAATGTGATAAAATTGTAAGATAAGGCCCATGTTTTATCTGTTCATGAGAAACCCCCAGGTGCCTAGGACACTCAGGCTTTTCTCTCATGCTTGAAAATCCTTCTTTCCTTGGAATTTAGCAGAAAATTTCTAACCATCATTTTGACATCTCAGTATCCAACTGAAAACATGATTTCCTTACACATCTCAGGCTGGCAGAGAGAATTTTTTTTTGGGTTGTTGATTAGGCAAAAGTGCCATCATTTGTAAATTTGCTATCTCATACAACAAATGGAGAGGGTGTCTTGCAATTCTATTATTTTTACTGAGTATTTTGTGAAAGCTCTTCAGTTTGAGTTAACCAAAGGCAGTCACTGCCCAGTGGATGTTGTGGTGCTTGCAATGATGCTAGCAGGTTTTTGTGACTGCATGGCATAAACATTCATATTAAAGAAACTCTTAATGGCCTTGAGCCAATGAAATGTTAATAAGAGTCTAATAGTAAGAGCCAACATTGTCTTAGTGATTTCAATAAGATAATGCAACAATTCATTGTTTTATGGACTGAGACTGGAGTGCATTACTGCATATATTGGACTGAAATGCATTCTCCAAAGTTAATTTTTTTTTTTTAATTATCAACTCTTTTTGTGTGCATTTCTTGGGAGTGGAGAACATTTCTAGATGCCTATGGAAACATTTTGTTTTGCCTAATATATTTTCTAAGAAAGGAAGAAAGATCAAAACTACCACATCCCAAGTTAAATTTGCAGTTACTATTAAAAAAATGCAAAAGGATAATTTTTGTGCTTTTACCACTCAATTAAAAGCTAATCTCTCCTCTGCCCTATGAATACCTATTACCTCTTCACGTGGAGTAGGTGACTAAAACCATGAAATTTGAGGGAAACTGCTTTAAAAAAGAAGGAGGGTGGTAGACTGCCTGAGTACCAGAGTCTTAGTGCCATCCAGATGCCATAAACAAAAAGAAAGGATATCTATGCTCAGGCAGAATATCTCTTAGTTTACACTCCTAAAACTAAGACCAGGTTCCTCTTCACATTTCATTTTAAAAAACAAACAAACAAACAAACAAAACCCCAAATAGTGAAAATTATCCTTTAGCATCACTACGGACAGAGTATTTTGGTTTTGCAATGAAGTCCAACTCCAAAAGGCTCATTCCAGAGAGTATTTTGTGCATACAGTTATTCCCATTAGCAAAATAAAACAAGGTCCTTAAGTTCATCAGCTTACTACTGTGCCAGTTTATTACTTTGAGTCAAAATTGAGAATATTTGAAAAATTCCTGAGCAGGATATGGGAAAGAAAGTTTTAAAGTTACCTTACATCCCATGAATGTTCTTCTAAAGATGGCCCCAGCATCACTAAGGGACATTGTAGAAAAAGCGAGCATCCTAGGTGTGTTTGAGCACTGATGTGAGGGGCGTGCATGGACTCTCAGCACCCTTCACACTGATCAGCTTTGAATTGTCCCTACTTTACAGATATAATAGGAAGTAAGTTCACCACATACAACCACAGCAACTGGTTGACCTGTTTCATAGCCTTTACTCCAAAGAAAAATGAATCATCTTGGAGCAAAAATGACATTTGAGGGTGTGGGTTCTCTTTAAAGATGTCCAGACAGAAGAAATGCTGTGCACCATTACTTTGCAACCAGCTTTGTGGGTTTTTTCACTTCTAGCATTTGTATTTTTCTTGTTGGTCTGCCATCCATCCCAGGTGCCACTGCAGAAATGAACAGTTTGTGAGTGAGGAAAAAAGAGAAGTTATCATCAGGGAGATGGCACAGAAATCCAAAAATATGGGATGGAATAAATGGCAAAAGCTTCTCTTTGTTTACAAGCCAAATTCTAACTGAGGAAATCAACTGCAGCTTGAAAAGATTCCTGCCAGAATTTTTCTGCAATCGAATCAAAATTCAAACCTTGTCTTGGAGACCCTGTTATTTTATTGCCACTCATGTGCATCCCAAGTAAGGCACCAGTGTCTAAACATTTCATACACCTGGCAATTTGTCAGATTCTGAAGATGATACCATAATTCCAATAGCATATTTTTTGTACTTTGTAATGTTCTGTGCACCTCATTCAGTACTGTATGTTCTGCATACAAGTAAGCTCTAACATTAAATGCTTTGGTGAAGTGCTTTTCACCTTATTTGTAAATAACTTCAGAGCAATAGGGACAGATGGGGGAGAGTAAAGGAAGGAGCTTTTGTTTTCGGTAAGTAAGATACGAAAAATGCAATAATCTCCTGGCTTTCTGGAGGCAAACAAATTTCTTTTCATATTCTCTGAATACCAACTTTGAGCAATACTGGTACTGGGACAGGCAAGGCAGATCAGAAGACCCCAAATAGTAGATAGGAGGGGACAGACCCTCAAAACTCCATGAAAAGTGTTTTTTCATATGGAGAAGGAATAAGATTCATGTTAAAAATCATAGATGTGCTATGTGTTCCTTCCTTTAACGTCAGTTGAAATATGGCCTTTAGACAGCCCAACATTCATGTGAATGGAACATAATTAAAGCACATTTTGTAGTCTGTTGCAGACATCTTTGGTTTTGAAGGGATTTATATTGCTCAAATAAGGAGACAAGTTTTAGAAGTACAAGGAGAGTTGCATTAACATGTCTAGTTTTGTAACGAGTTTCTCCAATATCCCTTTCAAAGGATGTCATAAATCTGAGTTACCTCTGTTAAAGTGTTAAAATTAAATTATTTAGCCTCATGACTGACCCACAAGATGTGTCTTTGCATTTTATCATGTTTCCAGCAATTTACCCTTCCACCTTGCAGTTGTAGGACATGGGCACATCATCTTTCTTCCTTTAAGTAGAGTAAAAGTCAAAATTGTTTCAGGTTATAGAGTTAAATAAAGACATTATTCTTTCAGTTGTGGGAATGTTTTCTTGCAAGGCTATGGTAAAGGGAAGTATATAGTCTTCTGAAGTTTACAAAACTGCTTCCTGTAATTGAATCTATTCAGATTATCCTAAGCAAAATTGTTTTCCTATATTCTAATATCAGAAACAATGAGAAATTGTAGTTGCTAGGACCTTACACATGTGCATATAGTGTTCTAGCATTATTTAGTTGTTTTAAAAATTGGAACATCCAAATGGTTAGGTATTTCATATGACACAGGTGGCAGCCATCTTAAAATCTTTTGCATTCCTTCAAAAATGTATGGTAGGTTTGGAATCAAGTCTGCTCAAAACTTTGCACACGCAAGTAGAAATCAAAACCAAAGTGCTTACACTGTGCAGAGCTGAAAAACAAAAGGTTAGTCTTGTTTGTGTAAGAGAGCTTTAAAAACTCTGATGTTTGATTGACCAAAAATGTTCCAGTTTTGTTAACCTGTATATTTTAACAAAAAAAATCCTCTAAGGACTGCAGTTTTTTAAATTGTAAATAAAAATGTTCATAATGAGAATTAATGTAGTATATGTTACTATGGATACCGTTTGAGAATAGAGGCATTAAAATACAGTTTGTTCTCTTCCAGGAGTTGAAACAAATGCTTATGAAAACTTTTAAAGGAATTAATACAACTGCAGTACTTGAAAGAGTAATGTAACAATAAACATGTATCTACTTATTCACAGAATTCACAAAGTGAGGAGATCTTGGTGACAGAATTATCGTTTTGGTGGTGGGGAAAGTAGGCATCTTTTATTTGTCTAGCTAAAGCTGATGGAAGACATTGATAGTCCACAGAAGTGGAGTATTCAGAAACAACTCACAGAGAGAGGTTTGACAATCCAAATAATGCATATAGGAAATTGTATCTGGGACTATTTTCAAAGCTCATTTATTTGCTGGATATGTATGACTGCTTTATGTGCTCTGAGAAATTCCTCTAAATGGATAAAACCCAACAGTTGGAAGAAAAAGTAGACAAACTTTTTTAAGGCCCTTTTAAAAAAATAATTTGTATGCTTAGCCTGTCCTTATTCAGTGGCTAAAGAGGTTGCAAGTAGCATAATATATCATTTCACATTTTTGTTTTCTCATTAGGCTTGATAGAGAAATATCCCACTGTTCACTGGGAATGTGGTGTGGGAACCAGTAAGTAGTGTAGAGAAGGAATACATGTCTGAAACCAACACATGCTGTTATGAAATGCAATGGTGTGAGAAGGGAATTTGGAGAAAAAATAAAAGTAAAAAAAGAAAAGGGAAAGTTATAAAAAAAATGCAAGAGCAAAAGTAAAAGAAAGCAAGGGAAAAAGAAGATAAAAGATAAAGATTTATTGAAAGTTATTTCAAATCTTCACTTCTGCAATGGTAATTTCTAGTCCTCATTTGGTTTCAATTCTTTTTTCAATGGACTTTCTCTGTGCCATTTTTCTTTTTTGGCTGTTCAAATAGCTCAGAGATGCTTCTCTGCTTTTTTCTTACTATGTTTTCTTCACATTTGTCATCTCTTCTCTGAAGAAAAGATGTGGCTCCTGAGGGTATTTCTTTACTTGTTTTTCAGGATTCTGCTAATGAAAGGGTGGTTTCTTAGGAGCGCTGATAACCAAACCTGATTGTTCCTCTGCCAAGTTTTCCACCCGATTTTAAACATACTTTCTCTCTGAAGGTTTTTTGGGATCTGTGTTTCTGTTATTGAGTGTATGGGACTGTATTTTCTGTTCAGGCTAGTCTAGCATCTTTCCAGTCGTACAATCTTAGTAATTTTGAAAAGGACCTGGGTAAGAGTGCCAACCTTACTTGTTTGAAAGCCACATATTGAAAATTTTAAGCCTGCCTTCTGGTTCAGACATGGTTAAAGGCCATGGGCACAACCCACATGGGGCAGGGAAAATAAATCTCCACAAGGATTTCCAAGCTAGAGAGAACAATGATTCTTGTGTTATCATACCTGAACACTGCAACAGGGGCTGAGGATTAGGCAGGGGTCTCAGGATGACTGACCTGAAACGTCATCATCAGAACCTTCAATGTCTCATGTTCTCCTACAGGCATAGGAATGACTTTATGCAGAAGCACATTGCATTAAAAAAAAATGGGAAATTGTGACAAGTGAAGAAGAGCACATACAAAAGGCTTTATATTTTGGCTGAAGTTTCATCATTTTAGATATTTTTGCCTACTTGGTAGATCAACTGAGCTGAATTGACCTCAAACAAAGTCATATAGTTTTGTATATGCTAGAGATCAAGTGTGCATACATGCACGTGGAATGATAATGAAACAGCAATATAGTTTTACTTAGGTTAAATGTAATTTATTTTGCATTAACTTCAACATTTCCCTCGTCATAAATGGAAACAAATTCAGTTTGAGCCAAAACATACCACTTTAGTTACTTGGATCACTAAATTTATTCCTTCGGCTTCTTTATTTCTAATCTTAAACTAGGATAGCTCAGCATTCTTTTGAGAACAAAATGGTAGTCAAGAAGAGAATGAATTGTGAGGTACTTGAGAGGGAAATAACTGAAACTATCTATTGAAAGCATAGAAAAGGAAATGCAGCACAGATGAGTGTGAAGTACTTTACATTCAAAGCAGAGATGAAAGCATTGTGAATTTAAATTAGTGTAATGACCTACAGAAACTACGTCAAGGTCTCTGGAATTATTGAGCCCTGGCAACCCGAAGGTGTTCAGATTTTATTTTATCTAGAGTCCAAATTAAGCCCAAGCATTGGTAGCAGTCATTTCACCCTTTGCATGGAGGGAGCATTGTGGAGAACTTTAAATATCTGAGTGGAGCCTGTCGCAGTGCTGCACTTTGTGCTATTGGAAAATTATGTTGCTCTTCCCCCTATTTTTTATTTTTCCTCTTTTCCATTGTATTTTTTCTCTCTTTTACTCTGTTTTTTTTGGGGGGTTTTTTGTTTTGTTTTTTTTTTGTTTGTTTTTGTTTGTTTGTTTGTTTTTTGTTTTTTTTTTTTCCTCTCTTTTCTATTACTCTTTCCTAGAATCATGGAATCAATCACAGAAAAGCCCATGTGGAAAGGACCCCCAGGATATCATTTGGTCCAGAAATCCGTGGGAAAGACAGCCTAGGTGGGATTAATTAACACCTAGTGCAATCAGATCTTGAAAACCTTCAGCAATGGGGCCTCCACCCCCATCCCTGGTGAGGTTGTTCCACTGACTGACTCTTGTCACAGTGAAAATTTCTTTCTTGTGTCAGTATGAAACTTCTCCTGGTGCAATTTCTACCTGTTGTCCCAGGAGTTCTCCAGTCGGCTCCTTGTGGAGAGAGGACCTCTGTCCTCTTTGCCCTTTAATGCTACAAGACTGTGATGAGGTCCTGACTTATATTTCTGTTCTCCACAGAGGAAATGCCTAACTCCTTCAGTCTTTCTTCATAGTGAAGGTTCTGCAGTGCTTTGATGACCTTCATGGCCCTTCTTTGGACCCTCCCCAGTCTGTACACACCTCGAATTGTGGGGATCAGTGTTCCAGGGGCACTCCTCTTTCTTCTTTCCCTTCATTTTATTACTGAAATAAGGAGCTATGCTTGATGATTATTCTTTAGTTTTATCTTTTCAGAGGGATAACTAAGACTTTTAAATATCTGAAGATGGATAAATAAGGCCATTCACTCATTATTTCAGCAGTCCGTTGAATTCTTGTTAAAAGTTGTGGGTTTTTTTATGTGGGTTGCAAGTCTCTAGAGTCTAGTTCAAAAAGTTTAAATGGATAAGGTTGGCAATACTGAGAACTAAGCTTTTGAAATGTTTCAAAGAGGATGATTTGTCATTTATTATGGTCTATCATTGAAGTAATATGAGAGATGTTCTTTTTTGAAATAAAGCAAAATATATCAGGCTGTTATGATAAAATAATTATTCTTTGTTTTAAGCCTAAAAAGTGCAAGTTTTGCATTGAAATCAAAAAAGACATCTTGATTGGGAAAAATTTTAGAACTTAAATATGCTTTTTTCACAAAAAGATGTATGCCTGTGTAGCCAACTTGTAATTAGCAGCATTAAGGGGCACAGTACCCAAATCAGTACATGTGAGCTGTTTGGGAATGACATCTACACTGTTTGTACATGTGATTAAGTTCTGAATTAGCTGTAATCTCACAGGGAAAAATAAAATAAAATGTCACCATAGACAGTTCAGTGAAGACATCTGTTCAATGCACACCTGCAGCCAAAGGAGAAATGTTCTGTGCCTTTCATTTCAGTGGAAGCCTTGCAGATGAGATAATGACAGGAGCAGGCTCGGGGTCCTGAACACCTGCTTGAGAGGTCTTGTCTTTGCTCTGGTAAGAGAGAGGATATGAGACTATGTGACCCATTGTTTTGTCCCAGGATGGCAATTTTTATGTTCCCATAATGAAAGGAACACAATCTTCTGTGTAAGAAAAAGCAGAGAGATCTGTAGATGATAGCCAATTAGTGGTTCAAAGGCTAATTAGGTAAGTTCTCAAACAAAGTTTTGAAGGTGATACAGTCAGCTAAGCAGGGAATTATCATCAGAGAGGATAATGATGCTCTCTGAACACTCAGGAAAGGACGATCAAATACCCTCAGTGATGCCTGAAATGGTAAGAAAAAGAAATATGCTTAAATAAACATCAAAAAAAATCCTTAAATCAGTTGTTCTAGGAGTCACTGGTGACCAAATGAAGGATGAGACTGATCTATTTGGTTTAAAAATAACTCATATTCTGTTGCTTATTTCTTAATTGATTTGAGATTAATCACCAAAGAGTGGAACATGAACTATTTTTCACTTGTAAATATATAGAGAGACAGACATGTGTGCACAGATACACAGACACTCACATACACACCTTGCCTGTAGTTATTCTGAAGTTTATTATTTGAGACTGAAGTCCTAAGGCTCAGCTCATCCCTACATTAATCGCTAGATGATAGGTAACATTTAGAAAGATGCTCCACTCAAACAGGAAGGTAACTTGCAGATTGATTTGTTCAACTTTTACAGAATCTTACTACTTTAATGCTTTGCAAATTATGAAATATCACCTTTATGTGTTCTTCCTTCCTTAGACTCCTGAATTTACAAACTTTTGTCCTTTGCATACTCTGATTCCTTTTCCTTACATGCAGCCAATATTTGGGTTTTCATATGATAATCCCATTTATAAGAAGCAAATAATGGAATATATAATATTTATGAGCTTTTATAGTCTGGCTCCAAAAGTCACCATGTGAATTAATGTCCTCTGTGGTTCAGTGCTACAGCATGAACTACCAAATTGTTAAGATGCTAACATACATCACTTCCATCAAGCTAATAACCAGAGATAACAAGAGAGCTAAATTACACTCAAACATGCTGAATTTTTCACTGACTGGGATTTTTAAAACCGAAGTCTTTCCAAAACTTCAGGTGTTATAAAACTTTGCAAAATTGGATTTGTTAATTTTGTCTTTGTTGCTGTGTTTTGTTATTCACATCATTACTGAGTTCATTCCTTATTAAAGAGTGTGTTATATTGCAGAGTGTGTGGAATCACTATTCTTTCTAACCAAGGCAAAGACAGTAACATGATCCTGGGCTCACCAAGGACAGACAGTGCTTTTAAGATGTGGCCTCCTGCATCTTGCCAAAAGGTCCTTGTGACTGTCAAGGATAACTGCTAAACTGAGTGTTTTCTTCATGTTTGGTGAGGGTTTTTGGTTTTTTTTGTTGTTGTTGTTGGTTGTTTTCTTGGGTTGTTTTGTTTTGAGGTTTTTTTGTCACATTCATTCAAACATAAGAAAGTATTTGGCATTAAGGAAATCTTACTGTCTGAGCTCTGTGCGTGCTAAAAATTTTTAGCATTTTTTATATGCTTAAAAATATATCACCCACAATATGTTTATTTTTTATTTAAAATACGTCGTGTGTCTGTTTTGGGGTTACTTTCTTGAAATCTGCATTCCCAAAAGCGGAGTTTAGAAAAAATTTATGGGTTGAATGTCATATCAATGCAGAAATTTTTTCCATAAAATTTTACCCTACAAATTGCTCGTGAACATAGTAAGTACATATTCAGATTACATATTCCAATGTATATGAGCAAAGCTATTCATGTAAGAGAAAGCCTAAATGCATATATTGCTTTGCATTCTTTATATGCTGAGAAACCCCCTAATATCTGTTTTGAGCTTTTTAATGCAAATTATAACACCTGCATAAGTTCAATGGTTCTAGCCTCATCCAGTAGTACTACAAATTATTTGTTCACCCCTCTCAGAATTACAACAGGTGCACTGAATGTGTAATCGATTTTTCAAGGCCCTGCACAAACTTTTAAAAGTGAATTTGTGCACTCTTGAAGGTGATGCAACTGTGTGCACCAAGGATGTCCCATAAAAGATGCCATTATCCTTCAAAGTTAGATGTACATTCTTGTCATAAGAAAAAGAGGTACATGCCATTTTTAATATGTTGCTCAATCCCAGTGATTTTATGGAGCATTGCAACTGTTTCAGTGTAGTGCTATTTCATTCTGAAATACTGTTTTCTTCTTTATAAATACCCCGCTGGTGGCCTTTCCACTGCCACCCTCTTTTCTGGACCAGTCATAATTACACCTCTCTTATATGGAATGATTGCAACTATTATTGAGATTCTTATGTAAGCTGTTTCTCTTTTCTTAACCAAACATTTAAACCTAAATTTATGTGCCTTACTTGAGCAAAAATAGGTGAGTGACACCTCTTATTTTAAAAGTTTTCTTTTAAAGTCTTTTTTTCCTGAGTTCAGACTTAAGAAAATTCACCTGAAAAACCGATCAGAAACATAAACCCTGAAATTAAAGTCAATGTTTAAGCAGCTCAGGTTATAAGGCAAAACTAAAAAATAAAAGGCATTGTTTCTGTTTTAATCACTGGACACTAACCGAATTTTTAGAGATACAGTGTAATACTTTAGTAAGTTTATGTAGAAAAAATTACTTTTAATTTGGTTAATGGGACCATGTGTTTTCAATTTTCTATTTGAAAGAAAAAATAAAGGTAGGATCAAAAATATAATTGCTTTTGATTTTTATTTCAAATAAGACTATAAAGCTTGTTGTAAAGCACTGTTGATACAAAGGAAAAGTAAAAATAAAGATAATAATTTTTTTCTTAAGACAGAATATTTAAGTGAAAAGGAGAACAAGGTAATTTTGAATTCATTCTGGAGAAAAATCAATGATGTGGCTTAGGTCAGTGCCACATTACATATAGGCTAATGATCTGGATGAGAGAGTAGGCAATGAGGTGGATATTTGCTAATAACAGTCTTTAAGGTTTTTTACCTAATTAGCATGATTTGGCAATTAAAATCCAGAGCTATGCAGATGCAGACACCCTGCCCCTGAGCAGCATGATGCCTATGAAATTCAACCGAGTGTAAGGTTCGTGGGTGAAAATAACTGAAAATAATTGATCTTTTGTGGGTTTGTTATGTAGGGTTTGGGGTTTTGCTTTTTTAATCTAAGAGATGAGAAACTATGAAAGGATAGAGAGAATGGCTTTTCTAGAGAAAAACTTTCTTGTGGGAGTTTTCTGCTTGACATTACCTATGCTGTTAGTGATAGTTTAGCTAAAAACATAAAAACCCACAGGGGATTTTCTCAAACAAGAAAATAAATTCAAAAAAAGACAAAAAGTGATAAAGTCATAATGATGACATTGTGAATGAAATAATATTACTCTCTTGCTTCATTATGTCTTATAACTTTGATCCTATAATTTTAAGGGAAATGTTGCTGTGACTGAAACGATTGTCTCACGAAGATGATATAAAATAAATAGTATCACCGAGGAATGCCCTACTCTAATGAGGAGTTATTATCTGCCTGAAAAAAAAAATAAAAATAATAAGAAGAAAACTAAACTAAGACTAAAAATTAAATTAAAAAAATAAAAAAAAATTAAAAATCCCATCATGTTATTAAAGCAGTCAGAGGTATGGAAAATGACAGGGAGAAAAATGAATCATTTATATTCTTGAGTGGGAAGTGGAGCTGTTACCCTACCAAAAGAACAAGAAACCCTTTGGTAAACTTGACGAGGACATGGTGAAGGCTACAGAAGAAGGCACAGATGACACTTTGCCACAGACTGTCCTCAGATCCTGCATTCATTGATATGAGTGGTTTTGATTTCTGTGAATTTATGCATGAGCTACTTCACAACACTTGTTTCCACATCGTGAAAGAATAATCAGGTTGAATAAAGAGCATGTCTCTGGTTTTACGTATAAGCATTTCTGACTTGATATCTATTACTTTCTTAGTTAAAGAAGCAAAACCAAGGCCATAATAAAATCTTGAGCTTCAGGGGAATAATCCATCACCTACAGAGGCCAGGAAGGAATTTTCCCTCTGCTAGGAAGAATATTGCCTTGGGTACACCAGGCATGCATCATCTTGCTCAGGAGCATGAAGCGTTTGATCATTGCCAGTGGCAGGCAGGGCACTGTGAGAGACCAGTTGTCTGATCCAGCCTGACAAATGCTGTGTTCTAGGTTTAATTTATTCAGGTTTAAAGTTTGCTTATGGAGTTGATAGGGGCATAGCAACTAGCAACACAATGTTGTTTAACTTGTCCTGGAGAAACGGTTACAGAATTTCAGAACACATGGACTCTAATTAGACTAAATTACTCCTGATGGAATAAGCAATCTGAGAAAAGGAAAAAGAAAAAGTGAGTGTAATTTCTAATGCCAAAGGGAGGTCTTGATTGCACAAAGCCTGTCTTTAAATCTTAGGAGATTTGCTTTGAAGCAATAGCTAATAGTGCAGGGCAAGAAATAAGCCAGATTAACATTTTGTTAGTAACTTTAACCACAAAAAATGGACTTTCAACAATAGCCAAGACGTACAATCTTCAACTGAACTTGACATTTATTTAAGAAAAAAGTAAATTGGTGTCATTAAAATGGCATTAAATAAATTACAATGTTCATTCTGTATATTGCTTATCATTTTCTCATTTAAAATAATGCATTTGGAGATCACCAGATCTAACAAAAAGGGAGGAATTTCCAGTGCCTTTAACAGGTTGTGACACATTTATATATATATGTTATTCACCAATTAATATCAATTCATATCACAGCAATTTCTGCTGTGCTTTAATACAGCAAATCAATCTCCAATATCTACAATAAAAAGGCTGGGAGAGATGTATTAGGTCTATTGCAAACAATTTACATCTTTAACCCCAAGGCCTTATTCCACCAGATTGATTTGAATTCATTGCACTGCACAAGGCAGTAGTTATGATTTTTTCAGCCCTACAGAGTAATTCAGTGTAAATCTTGAATGTACCGCATCTTTTTCTGTTTGGATTCACATGGTACCACTACAGCACATAATTTTGAATGGATTTTTGAGGGGAAAGAGGTTTTCTTCTTGTTGTCGATTTAGATTTTGGTTTTCATATTTTTAATGAGAGCATTTCGAAGCAATTGCTCTTCTGTTTGGATTATTTGTTGTTGTTCAGTATCTTTTAGCTCAATTTTGCATGGAACAGAGAAGACAACGAGGGAAGTGACACGACATTGAAGAGAAACAATATCTGCAAGTGAAAGAGAATAGTCCCCTCAAAACCTGTAATCAATATATATCCAAAAGGCATAATCTTCTTGTGAGCACACTGCTTAGTTTTAGATATGGGTTTTCAGATATTTGGGGAAGAAGAGAAAGATTTAGAGATTTAAATATATTTAAGAATATGTTTTGCAGACTTTTGTAGACAACTCACTTTTCTGTACTGGAAATTTTTAAAAGCTGGGAAAAAAATAGAAGGTTGAAATAGGTGGACAGGAATGGAAGTAAAAACCCTGGAGGTGGATGAACACTAAGATATTCATCACTGTGAGGTTTTCTTCCTGGGGTTTGGGGGTTTTTTTTTACTTACTGTTTTACAGTTTTCTGGTAGTTTTGCTGTCACATGGGGTTTGCTCTCCGTTTTTTTCAGTAGGCTGGACATGACTAGCTGATTCCCCTCAGTATTCCCAATTCCCCTGGCTGCCCAAGAGCCTCTCATTTCTGTTTGGAAGAGGTGTCTGAAGGCTGAGGGGCAGGAGTAAGAAATCCATTTTTGCAACCAGTAACAGGCAGCTATGTACTGACAATAATAGGTATGCATTCCTCTTTAATGTAAATTTCAGGCTTTATGTTTTATTTTCAGCCTTACATATGCATATTAGCATATGAACTACTCCAGGAACTTCTTTTCTAGGACTCTCTGTGTTTCAGGTGTGCAGTATGCTGACTCTGTTCAAGTCCCCAGACACTGGTTTGTTTAACCTAATCCTCCCATGCTCAAATATGAGCTCTTCTAGGCAGATGTTTAAATCTGTGGCTTGAAACATTTAATAGGACCTTAGAAACTTTTTTCCCCCAAGTATTAGCATTCCTTTTATTTAAAATTGGTGTCAGGGGGTTTGTAAAAACACTGACTACTTCAGTTTCAAGCCATTAATTATTCAAGTTTCCTCCATTTACCTTATATTTCAGTCTGAAGGAATTCTGACTTCTCAGTGAATAAAGGGATCACAAAAAAAAACCAAACCCAGAACTGTAGGTATAAACCCAGTACCTTTTAGTACTCAGGATTGCAATCTATTCAGAGACGTGTGTACCAACTTCCTCCTCCTAAAAGAATTCACAAAGCATACAGCCAGTTAACTCCTGAAATTTAATTTTTTTGTGATACAGTGTTTTTCAGCTCTGAATAAATGATGTTCAGAAAGTGCATATGGGAATATGATCATTAGCTGGCATGTGTACAGTATGTGTTTGCTGCCCTAGGGCTGGTGAAATTTTGGTCTCAGTCCCACAAGGACACTTTTAAACAAACTTTCCAACTGACTCATTTCTAGTCTCAATCAACATCAATTTTGCTCTTATATTAAGAATTGCCATTATAAATAAAGGTTTGCTCTACTTTTGTATATCTTTATTTAAAAGATCAATGTGGAGCTGGAAAGCCAATAAAATTGAGTCGTTTTGACTTGATCACACAGATTGTAGATTATACCTGCAGACACAGACCAAAGGCTGTTTTCTCTAGTTTTAGATTTAACCTGACATATCACTGCCTTGCCAAAACCAGCATTCTAATTTGTCAATATGTGAAGTTTCGCACAGTGATAAATGCAAGAGTGTCTGTGAGCAGGCTCTGAAGCTTCAAAGGTTATATTAATTTCTTAAGGGGAAACAAGTCATATTCAAATGGTTCTCCTAAAGTAATGTGTTTTGTGTTGTGAAACAAGGCAGTAATTCTGTATTCTGTCCTTGTCTATTTCAGTTGAAATGAGATGCTTGAAGGGAATAAGATTTCTCCTTCTGACACTTCTTCTCTTATCTATAGATTTTGTAAAGTATTTTTTCCTCTGTATATTTTGCCTTTTGCTGCCAGCTCAGTTGTAAAAAGAAAGTCAGACTATGACTGCAAACAGGCAAACCTGCCTTAAAATCTTCAAGAATGCTTTAAGTATTATGTTGCAGAATACTTGTAGCCTAACTTGAGGCTAAAACCTGCCCTGGATGAGGTGATAGAGACTAACTGCACCAAGAAGAAGGAAGGATACAGCATCTGCAGATAATGGCCCCTGCATTGACATTGTTTATTGCAAAGATTCTTTTTCTCTGCCCCTAGTCCATAGACCATAGATCTCAGGGCAGGCTAATTCACACATTTCCTTCCTGGATCTCTGTACCTTAGGGCACAGAAATGTATATCCACTTCAGGCAAAGTATATATATTTTGCACTGTCCTAAAAGGGAGAAACTCCTCAAAAGAGGAAGTGTGCAGATGCAAGTTTGCATTGAACTGCAACATTTAAGTGAATACCAGGGTTACCACTGAATTAATGATTCTCTCAATACTTTTTAATGCTCAAACAAGAGGATTCCTATTTGGGGCAATTTGTAGATCTCTTGAATTATGAATGCTGGAAGTCTCTTACACCAGTCCTAACTGGCAGTTATGCTCTCAGATCAGATGTGCCCTGGGGTCAAAGTAGAGTGAAAGGAATGTTTTATTCCAATATTTCAGAAAACTAGAAGTTGGACTTGTTTCTGAGTTTGACCTTTCAGAAGAAGGAATTGGCTGTTCTCATTACTGACTGGAGGATTTTCTTAACATGGATCGGTTGGGTCAAAAGGTGAGCGATACCAAGGCATACAGAACATGGATGAAAATCAAATATCATCATTGGCTGCTTCTTTCTGTTCTATTGCCTTGAATAAAGAAATCAGTCAGCAAAGAGTCTATACAGCACACAGGGCTACACAATTCTGGGGCTATGCTCTTTTTGTTAAACCAAGTGTGGGAAGTATGAGAGAACAGGGAATCCAGATTCACTCCAGTTGCCATCTTGGACATGGTAGTGTCACCTAATCTATGCCTTGTTGTACCTGCTTGAATAGTCCATCACTATCCCAGACGAGTTGAGATGATTTTTCCCATATGTTAATGCCAAAATATCTTTTCTTGTATACTATAAATGCACTCTAGGATTGAAATTACCCTGTAAATTGTCTGGATTGGTTCTCTGAGTAAGCCAAGAAACCCTAAAAGCAGGTTTTAAGCTTGCATTGCGTGGTGAATTCTGGAGCAGGGATCTCTAGAGCCAGGAGCAGCACACGGGTGTAGCTGCAGCCCACTCTGAGGCAATTAATCTATGGAAAGGAGAACTTCTTTCAAAGGAAGCCACAGCATCAATTAGAGAAACACTGCTGGGTTTGGGGTTTGATTTTTGTTGTCTCATGTATATATAATTTTATATATATATAAAATATTGAAGGTTTCTTTAACTTAGGCAGACACTACCTGTTAGCACTTATTTATGCAGTTCCACAAGGGCTGGAGTTGATTCCCCCTTGTATTCTCTATATCATAACTCTGCTAAAAGGTTTGGAAAAGCTTTTCTCTTCTGTTTGTCTCTCTTGGTGTTAATAGGATTGATCTTTTCCTTGCTTTTTGGACATTCAATGAGCAGCACTAAAATCAGGGGGAGAAAGAGGAGAGTGTAATGACATGAATCATTTCCTTCCTATGCCTATGGATGAAAAGCATTCTCTTGATGACCTGGAAGGTCTAATTACACTGGAGTACATTGAAAAATATACTCTGCTGAGGATACTAGTCTTCTTTGGAAAAAACAATAAAATTAAAGAATTGTCCCTAAAACTCTCTCACGCAGAAAAAAACTAAATCTTATTTAAAAGAAGTAGGAGTCCTCATACTAAAATGGCCCTTCCCTCTCCAATCACAAGGTTACAACTGATACATTTTTCAGTGGAAGTGGAGGGTAGACAGATCCAGACTGTGGACTCCTTTAACTTTACTTTTGTAAGAATGTGTTTATGAAACCGTTTATTCTTGTGAATGTTTGCACAAACTTGTGTGATAGTGAATGTGTTATGCACAGTACAAAGATTAAATAATGATAATACTACAACACTTAAGTTTGTGACTTGATCAGGAGTCACAGAGGATGCTGAGCACCTTTGCACATCAGTAGCAGACGACCTGTTGTAGTACAAGGCAGTCACCACTAGTGAGATTTCTCTAGAGCCATAATGGCAGTTCTAGGGAACTTCGTAACTTCATATACAAAAGGAAGAGAGTGGTAATTCTGTTCTTCAAGTGAAACTGAACTGAGTTTAAGAATTGAGATTATTTCTTTTTGTGTCTTTGACTACTGCCTATTTTAAAAGCGTGCTTGAAGCAACCAAGAAGGGTTGGTTTTGTTGTTTTTTTTCTGTAATGCCAATAATACTTGTCTCAATCTCTGAGACAAACCTGCTTGCACTGGTCAAGCCTTGATGAGAGCTGGTCCAGTGTGTTTATGCTTGTCCTGTGCAGGTTGCACTGGTTCTGCATCAGTACTGAGCACAGGGTGGGGCAGTGGCTGTAAAGAAGGTTTGAGAAGCCTTCCTCTTCTTTCCTGTGCTGTCTGTATAATCCTGATGTAAGTGGCTCAAACTGAAAAATATGAGATGCTGCAGGGGTGCCTTGGATTTTCCATTGACCAGACCAGATGCAGGCATTTACACTGGAGACATCAGAAATGAGGAATAGTAGTCTGGCACTCAAGTGAAATAGATAGATAAAACTTTAATCACCCTTAGAAACAGCAGACAAATATTACTGTGTCAAGCAACCTGTTTTGCTCCATAAAGCAAATAAAAACAGATTGGAGGGAGAGGACAAAAGTAGGGAAGAATGGAATTAAAACTATGGGAACAAAAAATACAAAGTAATATATATCACAAGCTCCACAAAAGAATAAAAAATAAGCTAGAAGAGGACTCAGCTTAGATTTATATTTTACAGTGCAAGGAAATATAAGCAGGCTGTAGAGCTGTTCTCTACGAAGCTCCATAGCTGTCTCATATATTTTAATCATACCTAATTTTGGAAAATATTATGTCTTATATTTAAATGAAACTTTTTTTTTCTTTTTTCTTTTTTTTTTTTAATTAGCTGCAATGGCTTTAATTGAACGAGAACAGGAAGAACACAAGATCACTGCTGAAATGAAACAGTCAAGTCAAATTTGGCTGGTGCTTTGCCACCAGTGTACAAAAAGGCAGTCTGCAGCTAGGCAGGGGCTGCCCCTAATGACATGGTTTTCATCAGCAGGGCAGAAAGTTCTGCAACAATCACCACATTTCAGGCAGTTATGGAGGGGAAAGAGAGCTTCAAAAGAATTGGTATAAATTGTTATGTTCATGTAAAGCAGGCAGAAGCAAAAGTGGCCTTTCAGCTGCACTTTGGTTGTGATCTTGGGAGACTGAGGTCCCGAGTGCCTGTGCCCTGAATTGAAACTGTAAAAGGCATCCTTGAGCATTTAGCCCTTAAGTGTCCTTTCATTCCAGCCAGACTCCTTTTCTTGAAATGCTCTTTATGCATTATACATCATCAGTACTATTTTTGTTTAGACACATCAGGAATCATCCCACAGTGATTAAAAATCGTTATTCCATTAACTTTCCTGCATAGAGAAAATTAATGACTCCATGAATCATAATTAAAGCTTCCACTTCTTTCAGCAAGCAGAGAACCAGACATTCAACAGACCTTCTTGTTATCTATTTTGGCTGTTCTAATGCTTCATTTTTCATCTTCCTTTCATGCTTACTGAGATCTCCATGCTTTCCCTTGATGTTTGTTTCCCTTACGTGGCTGTGAAGTTTGTTGAGCTGCAGACCACAACTGATGAAGGAAAAGATGGCTGTGTGATAGGCAAGGTATTTTGGGCATTTTTCTAGTATTTTGCTGTAGTGCAAGAGCAGGGTTTTTTGGTGTTTTTGGTTTGTTGGGTTTTTTTTTTTTAACTCATTTTATTTAATATTTAAATGTAAGGTTGGAAGATTTTTGCTGTATTTTGCCAGATGAACAGGCTGATAATTCGTCTTGCTCTTGTCCTGCCACTTCTCTCCAGCAGTCAGTGTTTTATTAAATACTTTTGTCAGCAAGGTCATAGTTATATCTAATGAAAGCATGTGCTACCACCACTTGTGTGTGAGCGGGTAACCAGCAACCTTAAAAAAGTATTCAAAGTTACTGGTTTAAAATATTTGCAGATATTTGTAAAATATAGCTAAATTAATTAGAGGAATCATCAACTAAATATTAATCAAAAATTTCTTGAAGGTATTTTGAGGAAAATTAGCTGTGGTCCAATGCATTGACATGTTTTGAAGTTCAGAGAGAAAAGCATGTATATTCAATTTAAAAACCCCCAAAAGATATTTGTCTATGATATCAATCTAGGGAAGAGCGTAATAAATTCTAATCTATATAATCCCTGAATTTTCTAAGATATTCTTCAGAAACAAACTCTTGTAAATCATTGGCCCTCAGCTATAACCTGTGCAATGATCCTTTCCTCTTGAACCTTCTTTCCTTTCCACTTACTTCTCTGTTTACCTTCTGCCTCTTCCACCATTTCCTGGTAATCCTGTGAGTCCAGCAGCCTCAGCCTTCTTTGAGGGAGTCACTGGTGAAAGTCAAGCACTGGTGATGTAACACCCAGCATGATGAAGGACCTGTAGTTGCTTGTAAGTAGTGGTGTTGTGCTTCTGAAATAGCAGTAAAAACCATGGTGCCTGGAACTGATGGACCTGCTCTGCTGAGGAGGCATCAGGCTGTTACCTGCTAAAGGTCAACTTGCAATTGGTATTATTGTGTTTTTCAGCTGCAGTGTGGGGCTATTTTTCCCCTCAAATATTATTATTATTACATTGCACATGTATATATAATTAAAATTATGATTATGGAATTTTTACACAAACTAATTAACTATGATAAGACATTGGTAATATTGGCAGAGATGGGGTGTCTTCCTTGAAGCATTTTTCCTTGTGAATGGCAGGAATCACTCATTTATCTCAATTACCACCCTCTTACTGCATTTTTTCAGCCAGTGTAGCAGTTCAAGTCTAGCAGCATGGCAGATGTATGACACTACCCTCTGGTAATTGTCTATTTCTTTTTCTTCTTCATATCTAAGACATTTGTGGGTTTTTTCAAACTAGCAACAGAAACCATTCTGTGAAGATACTTCCCTCTACTGAAGAGGAAGACCTCCTTCGTATGCTGTGCTGCTACAAATCCTTTTTCAACTTAAATTCCAAAGAAGGAGACTGCTGAAGAACTGTGTTTAAAGAGTGGTTGTTTTTTCATCATTGTTTTAGTTGGTGGTGATGCAGGCTTTTTTCCTGCAGTGCTCTCAGATGTGAATACAAATTACCTGTGTTCTTTTTTCCCAGATGCCCACTGAATCCACAGTAACAAACTCACTTTGTCTAGTCCACCAGGAATTTACAGACTTACTTTTGTAGCACTGTAGTGAGAGCCATCTGTGTCCAGGGTGATGTCCATAATTCTTCTCTGGTTGAGGAGTTTTACAGAGACATTCAACATGTCATCCATAAGTCTTAACTCCTGAGTGACAAAGTACAAAGAGGAGTTTGACTCACTTACCATCTGGCAATACTTTTTATTGATGAGGTAAACGAGTGTTGCCAGCACATAGAAGAGATCAAACCACTCCAGTGTCCCAGTGAAGGTCCAGTCTGGTGACAATACAGTTCACTGGGAGGTTTGGATTTTTTCCTCTCTGTTGTCATCTATCACCATTTTGGTGGAAACCTTACACAACATTTGGCCTCTTCATCCCCCTTTCTGTATTTCTCAGAATTATTAACATTGTTTAGAGTGATGTTCAGTGAAAATTTAGCCTCAACATTTTCTTTAAACTTAAAAAGAGAAATTAAATTTATCAGAGATAAAACCCAGTAATTTATTATGTCAAATGTGGAAGTTAGCTGCGACCATAGTCAAATATCTTTTCTATCATCTAGAGTTGCCACTCAGAGAACATTCTTCAGCAATAACTTGAATAAACATTATGAGCTGCCAGTTAGAGTTTCTTACCCTTTGGGACACAAAAATCTAGTGAAGAATTTACCGTACGTATTTCTATAAGAGGCTGTTCTGAAGGGAACAATATACTCTAAATTCTTTGGTAGATAAAACAATGGCACAAAATAAAAATTAATAGGAGACCATTGAAAGATCCCCCATCCCCTGCCTTTTCTTCCTCCCCCAGTAAAACTGAACATTTTCTAACTTTCATCACAGCAGCTTTCAGCAGAGATGATTTCTTGCCCAAAGGCACAGGAAGATTAACCAACTGTATCCAACTGCTCAACCAATAACTCATCTGAAAAGGAGTCTAAAGAGCATATTGTAAGCTTCACAAATGCAATCTGTTTATCAAGGTCAGATAAGGACAAGAGCATGAAAAGATATGATTCAGGATAAAAACTGAACAGATACTGATACTCTGCAATTAGAACCCAAATGAGGCTACCTGCTGAATCGCAGGGGTGAAATACCACATTCTGCAAAAATTCACTGTCAGTAGAACATACACCGCCTGAAATCCCTGCTGATGAGGAGAAATTAACTTTGTAGTCAACAAATTTATTGATGCTTTCCTTTTACAACTGTACGGTGGAATTGGTGAGATTAGGAGGGAATTTGTAATGCATAAATGAAGAGCTTTTATGCACATTTTTTATCACATCAGTGAAATGTCAGTATGTCTCTGACAGTGACCTCTGCTATAATCATCATTAGTGATGGAGCAAGATGGCATCTGCTGAGAGGCTGACACCTGACAGGTGAAATATATGTATTTTTTATGGAATATTTTAATGGCAAAAATGCTGCATAGATAAAGTCAGAAAATCAAATTTCTGTACAATCATGAATGTGTAAAACTGGGAAAGAAGTAACCTATTGTTCAGAAGGTACGAGGCAAGAAGGAAGGACAGAGAGAAGAAAACCTAGAGACAAAAGAATGTATCATGGCCAATGTACCATTCAGCAACTGCAGAAAACAACCATCAGGCAAAGGAAAGTTAAAAATATTTCTGATCTTTGCAAATCTCATTTGTAAAAATCAACTGCTTCATTTTTGTTGTCACTTTTTAATTTGTAATTCACAAGAACAGATGGCTTGGTATGTCCTAAATAAAGGTCCTTATCCTTAGATAATATTTTTGCTGTAGAGTTGATTGTCCCTTGAGACAGTTGCGAATGAACATGCAAGCTGTCAATTTGCTTTGGTGCTGTGCTCATATGTGTGAGGCACTAGATCTTCAGGATTCAAACTGCACTTTACTTACTGTCAAAAAAAAAAAAAAAATCCCAAGGAATCTTTCCCTGAGGCTTTTTGCCTTTTTGAGCACATGGGTGTATTGTAGCAATGCATGAGAGAAGCTGACTCAACATTTGAATCAACATTGTCTTTTTTCCACCCTGCTGCCTGGGTGCATAACCACTTGTATTCCCCAAGGCATTTCAAGATTTGGCAGAAAAACACAGCTAAAGTCACCTTCACATGGTGTCACAAAGGTCTCTTCCCTGGAGATGTGTGACTCTGACCCCACTGAGATTGCTGTGAAAGAAACTCCTCTTCAGTCCAGTGTTTGGTTAAAGCTTACAGGGTTTTAGAAAGTAAAGGTGAGGTAGCTGCTTGCCAATGCCTCTTACTGTTTCACATTAGAAATGTGCCATAAAAATGTGTGTATGGATAAAAGCTTACCGTCTAAAGACAGGTTTAAAATAATTTGATTTGTTCTTACTAATTAATCTTGTGAGCCAGCCATCAGCGAGTAAGCATTGAGTACAATCAACATCTTTTTATTGCTTACCTACTAAGTTTCCTTAGTTTTCTGGAAGCACTGATAGTAACCCTGTGGTTTCCTGTTACAAGTTTGATCTCTACATGACATGTTCTCAGTCTCTCAAAGACAAACTGGCTGCATGAAGCTGTTCTTGAATGCTCTTCAGCCAGATTTGCATATGCATACACATCATAGGTACAGTACAGTGAGGCTGAGATTGTCAGAGATTAGTTTGGCAAGAGCTTGTTGAAATCAGAGGCATAGAAGGAAAGTGTTTGCTTTTCACTATTTGGTTCAGATGCTCAATTTCCTTTCCCTGTCAGTAAAACCTAGGCTGTTACAACATTTTAGAAAATAATGCTATTTCCATTTATATATCAGCTGCAAAAGATTTGATAGTTCTTCATTCAAAATGAAGTTCTTACAAATACAACAGAAACCCATGTGAAATACATTGTTATTCTGACATCGAATGTGTATTTGTAGACACAGAAGACAAAATCTGAAATTTGGATAATATTGCTGAAAGAAAAAATTACATTAGGAGAACACTATGAAAAAGAACCGTGTATGCAATTTAAAAGCCAAAAATTGAAATTTTCTACATCTCTACCAAAAGGTACAGTCGTGAGAAAGACATTCTTAACTGTAAAGGCTGCATAGTTCAGTCAGAGATTTGAAGATGTATTTCAGCTACATTTTTATAGCCTTCACACTTCAAAGAACTGGTGCTCTGAAAATTTTCATAGAAGCAAGGTTGTTTCAAATACTTGATAACATAAAGCGATATCAATGAGGAGTTGCACCAGTGAGAATTACCACTGTTGATAAGATTTTATAGATTCACCCAGTTCACTTTCTGACTAAATTTGATGATTTCTGGAAAAATACAAAGGCAATGGTTTCTTTCTCGCTGGATTCAAATAATTGCAAGCCTGTATGGAAACTGTTGTAACCTTAAGTAAAATAATTTTTGTCTAATTTAGTTTTGAAAATTCTAGATTTTCTAAGACAAGCAAAAAGAAAAATTCAATTGAATGAAGATCTGCTGCCATGAATAAAATATTAGGAATATATTAGACCATAAACCCCAAAAATTTTGGAGTAAACACATACTGTTTAGAAATACTCTGGCTTTAAAAAAGCTACAAATCTTTGAATGTTTTCTCATTGTCATGTGGATCAACCCTTCAGCAGAGCTGTGAGAGGAACACTGAAGCTTAGCCCTTCATTTGCAATAGGGGCAAGGTTCAGAGCCTTTTTCTTTCTTTTTTGTAGAGGTGCAGATCAGGCAGAGACAAAAGCAAAACAGATATGACAGTTTCAGTTAATAATAGAAGTTGATGCTTTGTGCAGTGGACCAATGCTGATATGATGGTACTCAGGTGTCAGACTTGTGCTGTGCTAGGAAAATCACTGCTATGCAGTTAAAATCATTGCAGTTCTGTACAAAAATGGTATATAATGAAAAAATAATGTAGGAAACAGCCCCTTAAGTGCTCATAAAATTTGCAGGCACTGCAACAGCTACTGTTCAGTGTGCTGTGCATAGCAAGGGTGCTTTGGTTTCCAAAGTGGATCAGTTCAGGGCACCTGAAGCAGACTGGATGAATTTTGCAGCAGCAGGTGGTCAGGTAGTTTTTAAAATAAAAGATAGTAATAGCCTAATGTACATATTGTTACAAATTCTCTTTGATTATTATCACTGTTTTTGAGGATTAAAGATTTTTTTTCTTGTGCACAACAGGTATTTCATCCCTCTGTCCTACAGCCACTCTTTATATGAAGAGGGAAGGTGGTTAAAAAGCATTAAGAGAGGCAGACCAAGGGTATAGAAACAAATAATGTAGCTATTGAAACTTGTGCTTAAGTTGGTGAAAAAAAAAATCTAATAGTGGAAAAAAATTCAGGCTCTTTAGTCCACTTCCCATGGACATTATAGTCAAAGCCAACTCATGGAATAACATGGAAGAGGAGAAAGCAATAACCTGAAGCCAGATTTACATAGATCTTTGTGGTAGGATTTCTCCCTTAATTTGTGCATATAATTGCTCTTTGTCTATGTTCCACTTCAAGTCAATTGAAGCTCCTTCCAGAGTGTGATTCATTATCTCTTAAAATAGATCTGATAAATTATCTAGAAAGAGAGCCTAAGGTAAGTCACTCACAATTAGATGTCTAATTTTTGAGCAGCTGAATCTCACTTGATGCTGACAGTAAAGTAAGATCACAGAGTACATGCTTTGCAATTGCCTTGTTCTTTCCTGTAACCTCTATCCCACTCTAATGAAACAACCCTCGTGAGAATGATTTTTCCAAGCTGAATTATGCTATAAGGATTAGTTTTCACCTCCTAAATTTTCCTCTCTTAGCACTTCTATCTTCTTCTTCTTTTTTTTTTTTTTTTTTTTTCTTGAAATCTTTTCAATCTCTCCTACCAGGTCTATGTTCTTTTGTTATTCTTCGCTTCTTTATTTCCTTTCCAATATACTAGTTTTAGCTGAAGGTCCTCTAGGGTCTATAGAGTCTGTCCATTCCCTCCTTCCACTGTGCCGTACCTCAGGTAAGCTCATCTAACAGCAATCTAATGTACCATTTCTTTTTCTACTGGGAAGGCATGTAATTTACTATCAATACCTATCCTGTTTCCTTCCATTCAAGCTAAAACCTTGTTTTCCTGATACCTCCAGGTAAGAACATTACCTGTTCTTAAGTTTACCTGCATGACCTATCTCTGTAGGAGCATCTCCTCTTTTAGAAAGTGTTGTATGAACTGCAGATATCAGTCTCTGTTTGCAATTTCCTCCAGACTACATCCAAATATTTTAGACTAATTGTGCTTTATACCAAATAAACCCCTTTTACTTGCATTGACACACTTTTATCCAGGCTCCCAGTATCATGGGTCATCCTTTCCTGACCCGGACCTTGCAGTTTTGCTTCTGCTCAGCAGTCTTGATAATGTTTTCAGAATGCTATAAGGATTGTTTTTCCTTTGTTTTGGAGGTTTTTAAATTTCCCTTTGCAGATATATATTGGGTCTTCCTTTTTATTAAATTAAAATAAGCTTTCTTTAAACTTCATAGCTTATCCCTTCTTCTCATTTCAAAAAAACAACTGTCTCACAACCAGCCTCCATCATTGTTCTTGATCTTGATTCTTATTAGGAGCATCCTAATGCAAACCTCTTTCATCACTTTGCTGAAATGATGTCCCCAAAGAAACAGCAAAATTGTCGTCATCTGTGCTATTCATGTGGTACATTTTTCTATTGTCTATTATTCTTCCCAATTTTAGTTTCTCTTCTTTTGATCAACAGCTTGTCTCAATTCTCCCATAATGCTCAATCTGTGTAATTTCTTTTCTCCTCTTTTTGTTCTCCCTGTTTTGTTGGTTTTTTGGTGTTTTTTTTTACAGCAGGGTCTTGATTTATGTTTAGAGTTCATGGTAGTAATATTAAAAGAAAGAAAATAAGGAACAACTGCAGGATTTGGTGTAGTATAAATTGATACACTGTTAACAAGGTGGGACTAGAAACAAATTTATAGTTATTTTACATAAAACTTACAATTATTTACCTTTGATGGCCAAGGAATATTTAAATGATGTTGTAATACTGTAGTTTCATTTTTCTCTATGAAAAATTCTGTTGAAAATCTTTACTGTCAGGAAAAATAGAATAATGAAAAAAAGGAGTGTATGCAGATTTACAGTCTTGAAAATGAAAGGTTAAAAGTGATCATATGGTAATTTCAACATCACAAATTTGTCCTAACCCTCATAGCTTCTGAAGTGGCAGTATCCACTCTGGTTGGTTGACAGTGGATTCAGGATATTATTCTATACAGCTCAGCTGTGTTGTGTTGTATTATTATAACTTGAATCTTTTAGATTTCTGTGTGCATTGCTATATAGTGCAACAAGAACTCCTCCAGTCAAGAAAAGAGTTATTTCTGAATTACCATTCTTCAATAACAGAATTCAGCAACCATTCTTATTAAATCAAAACTTTGGAAAAGGAAACATAAACCCAATAGTCCATAGAGATGAGAAATATGTTTCTCAATATTTGAATTGCTCAGATGTGGAAATCAGTGCAAGCTACACAATCACTCTTACATTGTGCTTATAAAGGGATTTTCATAACAATTCGATCTTAGCAATTGCATGGTTTATTTCTTCAGGATAACAGTACTGACTAATTACAAATTATTTGTATAAGGTGAAGATACAAAGCAGAAAATCTTATATCCTGTGAAGCACAGGAAAGAGTTCCATAATTGAAGCTGCTTTACAGCAATGGGCTACTCCATCAAATTAGAGAGGTTTTTTCACCCCCAAGATTTGAAAGGAAGCTGTTGAAATAATTTGAAGTTTTGGCACATAAACCTGTGAGAGTTAGATACTCTGATCGTAGTTTGATCAATGGAATGGACAAACTCCTTTTCTCTATGTCTGATTTAAAAGCATAATTCAACTTCCATTTTTCTTTCTTTGAAAAGCCACTTTGTATTGGAGTAAAACAGCAGAATTCAGAAGGCCTTGGAAGAAGGCAAAACAAGATAATTCATTTATTTCATAAACTGCCTATGAACAATAATTCCAGCACATGCAGACTGAAGGCAGGCAATTCTCCAATTTCTCTGGGAAAAAAGTAACTGATTTATTCATGATCTCAATTAAATTTTATAAACTCTTCTAGCTCTTACCTAAAAGAGTTTTTAGCTCTTTTTTATATATATTACGTTTACTCTGTAGGCTTGTTTACATAAACTCATATCTCTCAATCAGAATAATGCTATGTCTAATTTAGTATTTTAAATTAGAGATGTCATTTAAATAACTCTTGTAATCTCCTTACTGCACTGTATGGTTACTTAAATTCTCTGCTATAGTAATTTTGCTTCCCCATCTAAGGATTTCTTTGCACTCACCACTCTCTTAAATCTGAGGATTCCTTAATAAAAAATAACCAAACCAGAATCCACCTCCACCAAAAAAGAAAAGGAAAACAAGCAAGCAAACAAAAAAAAAAAACCCAAACAAACAAGCAACAACAAAACCACCACATGTGCGGCTACATTCTCTGTGAGTTTAAAATTCACGTGCTAAAATGTAAAGGTTCTCACTGATAGTGTATGCCCAATGCATGACTCTAGATAATCATTTTCTAACATATCTTATCAATACAAGTGCTTTATAGCAATTGCAGTTGCTCAACCACCTAAATGTTCACAATGAGCTAGCACCAAAATGCAAAGGAACAGCAAGTGTGATAAAGGCTATATTCCTGCAGACACCCCGTTTCATTATTTCCCTCCTGCCTCCCCTAGCTCCATGCCCTCAGTTTGTCCAGGTGCAGGCTGGTCTGCAAAAGATACTTGTCCTAAGTTCTTGTCCTATGTGATCTGAGAAGGTGGCTGAAGCCACAAGCCTTGTGGAACATCAATCCCTAGCCCTCTTCTATTTCCCAAACCAGAGAGCTCCCAAACCTCTCTGCTCTTGTAGCAGAGCTGACCAGATTTGCTGGAATAGGGAAACATTTTCAGGGAGTGTCATGGTATAGGGTGGAAATGGGGGTAGCAAATGAAGTGTGAAGAACTGCAGGGATAGCAGTTTTACACTTTTGATGC
The DNA here is from genome assembly GCA_013398615.1 of Brachypodius melanocephalos. NCBI lineage: Eukaryota > Metazoa > Chordata > Aves > Passeriformes > Pycnonotidae > Brachypodius > Brachypodius melanocephalos. The sequence goes on from VZSR01003803.1 coordinate 43,074,590, forward strand.
ATAAACAATTTAGGAGGCTTCCCATATACTTTGTATTTTTCTACTGCTCTGGACCTGCGAAGCACCAGGAGTATGACCTGTCTTCTGACTGACAGGTTAGCTCATTGCACAGGTAACAAGCAAATGTGTTGGGAGGACTATTCCAAGCAAACACAAAAATAGAGTACTTAACTTTGGGGTAGGATGATAACTTTAGAGAAGCTTCAGGTTTAATTAATTGCAATACCCTGAAAGCAAGCAGGAAATCACAAAACATTGACTTTGGTATGTTTTGTGCGTTTTGTTTGCCTGAGTCTTATGCCTGTGGTTTTTAAAGATGCATGGAAATGTTAAACCACAAACCAGCAAAAGCAGTGAAAAAGTCATTCTGAGGAATGAATGTGCTCTCTGCTTTCCTTTCCCAAAGAGAGACGTGTTTTAAATTGAATGGCCCATATTTGAGTTCTGAAATTTGTACCATAATGGCTAACTACTGCTAGCAACACCAAATACTCAAGGACATTTCTCTGCTTTTTGGACTGGGTTGGGTAGTTTTAAGCTTATATTGTTCATATTTATAGACAAAATGTTGTAGGGAAAAAAATTAAGCAATCAAGCCAAAAGAAAAAGCACCCAGTTTTGTTTCAAACTGATTCTTCTTATGAATTTCTGTCAGAGGTTGTTTTTTTAATAATAAAAAGGTTTTAATTCAAACTATTTATTTTTTCAATTAATTTAAAATTAATTTCTAAACAAAGAGAAAAACAAACAAACAAAAAACAACCCACAAAAACCCCTGTGCTAAAATGCAGAAGAAGCACAAAATTTAGACTTTTCTAAATTCTTTTCATAATGTACTTGGACTGTTGGTACTATTTACTAAATAACATGCATAGAGATTAGGAACCTATTATTCACAGACATATCTCCTAATGAAAAAGTAACTTTTGGTATTTAGTACAAGCATATAGGAGGCTAATGCAGTGTTTCTGCCAGCTATCTTGCCCAGGGATCAAGCAATCATGGGAACTGAAACCATTTTAAGGAGGAATTATCACAGCTGCTATACCTTCCATAAGAATAAGGACAACTGTCCCTTTCTGACATTACTCTGCTGGGTGACAGAGTATTATAAGGTCCTGAATGCTGTGATTATTAAACTCTACAATCCTATCCTTACAGGTCACTGAAAACACTTTGAAATGCTTCTTTATAGCTCAGTCACAGATAAATGAAGCAGAAAATGTCTGTGTTAGAAACTTGTCAATTAAAGAAGAAAAAAAAATCTTTGCTTTTTCTGCCCTTGTTTTGACAGATTTATTTTTATTTCTCTAGTGGAGGATTTTTTTTTTCTTTAGCATTTAAAAGACTGAAGCTTATATGTGGGAATGAAGCCTTCAGTTTTGAACAAGGGAATAGAATTTCTGCATAGTACAAGCGTGTGAGATTTGCTAAAATATTTTGCAGTCCTCTCAGTGGTAGTGTTTTACCTCTAAATTGTGTTGCCTGGTGCATTAAGGAGTAAAGTACATGTGTTCTGTGCAGTTGCTTTGAATCTTTGACATACAAGTGAGTATTTTAAAAAATGTACCTTGGGCCAATGTCTATTAGGACATGCACAGGACTAAACTACATTCTGCACATGAACTGCAAAGGAAAAACGCTTGTACAGATAAAAATAACCCTCTCCTCTCCTCTCCTCTCCTCTCCTCTCCTCTCCTCTCCTCTCCTCTCCTCTCCTCTCCTCTCCTCTCCTCTCCTCTCCTCTCCTCTCCTCTCCTCTCCTCTCCTCTCCTCTCCTCTCCTCTTAATTAATTAATTATAAATTAATTTTAGTAAAAACACTGACAAAACAGGTATTGCTGGTGTAAATCATTCCCATGAACTGTACAAGTAGTTCACAACTCATTATTTATGCTCTCTTGTTAGTATGGAAAACCCCTACACTTTCCAGTTTGAGTGCATGGATCTGGACCTTGGGATCTTATGACTGAGGTTGGGATAGAGCTTCCTTCCTGATTTTGAGCATGAATTGAAGATGTTCTGCATGATATGACCTTTACACCAGGTTGACTGGTTTATCAGCTCCCTTTACAGTGAAGAGGATTTTTAGGCCCAAGTTCACAGTAATTTGCCATGTTAAAAATAAAAATATATTATAAAAATAATATTACTGTCTGTTCTACTACATCTGAGTCATATTGTGCTAGATAACACTGCAGTCAGAAGTCCACATATGAGAAATTTCTTTTCCAAATTGAGGCTTGAGGGATACTGAAAACAGTTACTGCAAGGTCAGGTTTCTGTAGTTTCCTGCCTGCTCTCCCTTTTAAAATGTGTCCTATGCACCAGTGCAGTAAAATTCTGTCTAACAGGAGACTGTAGTTTTCATTAAGAAGAAAAATTATTCCTCTCCATGTCTGATCATGTGTATTTTCTCATATATGTTTGAAGATCCTGTGATGCTTGACAGGATTTAGTGATTAAAGTCTCACTAGAGAAGTTCCACTGAAAACAGGAAGGACAAGTGACAGATTTTAGTCTGTTTTCAAGAAACAGAAGATAACTATAGATGGGATTTACATGCACAGTTTACTCTGTTTTCTTTCAAAGGTTGGAATGACAGACAGAAACCAAGTTTCTTGCAACAGACAACTATCTGTTTCTCCTCACTTCAGCCTATTTCTATCCAACTGAGGTTATGTGGGTGCATTATCTATACATATTCTGTATTAAGATATCTGTGTTCTGCATGTTTCTCTAATCAAAGAGGGAGGAAATCATTTAATAATACTGCCTAGAGCTTTCCATTTAAATTTTCATTGCATCTGGGAAAGCTGCTAAGTGAACGAGCATTGACTTTCTGAGATAAAAATAAACCCATAGTGCTTTAATTTTTTTTGGCAAAGAACCAGCATTTCATAATTTCATCCTTTTGGTTTGTTATGGGCTATAACTCAACTTTAATGATCTGATTCAGTGAAGTAATAAAATCCCAGCTTCACTTCAGCTTTTTTTCTTTTTAATAGCCAGATTTATTGGTTCATACATGGTTTTTAACATCTGCAGGTCAGAAACTGTCAAATTGCTTAGATCAAGGTATGGGTTTGTTACTTGGGCACAAGTGAACACAGATTTCTGTATTAGAATTATTGAGAGACTGATGATTGTATCACTAGTGACGTATGACTCCATGGTTCTGTGCCAGGTTTTTAATTTACTTCTTAGGTACTGTCACCCATATTTTAGCACAGAAGAAAACAGTTCAATCAGAACCAAAGGATGAAGAAGTGTTTGAGGAACTGATAAATATTTATAATATGTGAGGAAGGTGAAGGAGATAATATATTGAATATTGTAGTTTAAATTATGCTCGTTTAGGAAATGTGATAGAAATGAGAAAAATGTCTAATATTTCAGTCAAATATAAAAAAATAGGTAAGACAAAGGCACAGAATAAACTGGTTTACAATCAAAATTGAGAGGGAAAGTGTAGTTGCCAATATTTACTTCCCTCAACTAATTTTTTTTGTTTTCATCAAATTAGGGGTATATGGGTAGGGTGGAATTAGAGGGGAAGGGTCATGTCCCTTGTCCTGCTGGCAATGATTCTCCTAATGAAGCCCAGAAGTGTGCTGGCCATCTTTGCCCCTGGGGCACATCCCTGTCTCATATCCAGCCTGGTCCCCAGGGCCTTCTTTGCAAAGCTGCTTTCCACCTATTAGTCCCATTACTGTATCCTGGTGCTATTCCTTATACAGGCAGGACTTTGCACGCAGCTAGAGGGTGGTCAAACCTGGAACTAGAGAGGTTTCCTAGAGAGCTGGTCAATGTCCCAAACCTGGCAATGGTTAAGAGACGTTTGGACAAGGCCCTTAGTAATACACTTTAACTTTTAGTCAGCCTGAGGTGGTCAGGCAGTTGTACTAGGTGAATTTCCCTTCCAGCTGAGATGGGGAAATACAGTGGCAGAGGATGAGGAAAAGGCTGGGGTGCTTAATGGCTTCTTTGCCTCAGTCTTTAATAGTAAGACCGGTTGTTCTCCGGGTACCCAGCCCCCTGAGCTGGGAGACAGGGGTGAGGAGCAGAATTATGCCCCCATAATCCAAGGGTAAATGGTCAGCTAATGGAAGTTGCTGCACTCTCAGATACACAGAAGTCTGTGGGGCTGGGTGGGATTCATCCGGGTGTGCTGAGGGAGCTGGCAGAAGGACTCACTGAGCCACTTTCCATCATTTATCTGCAGTCCTGACTAACCAGGGAGGCCCCAGTTGACTGGAGGTTAGTTAATGTAGCACCCATCTACAAGAAGGGTTGTAAGGAGGATCCAGGGATATACAGGTTTATCTGTCTGACCTCAGTGCCAGGGAAGCAGATCATCTTGAGTGCCAACAGGCAGAATGGGCAGAACAACCAAGGGATCAGGTCCAGCCAGCCTGGATTTGTGAAAGACAGGGCCTGCTTGACCAATCTGGTCTCCTTTTATGACAAGGTGATCCACTAATCAGATGAGGGATGTTGTCTACCTGGACTTCAGGAAAGCCTCTGACACTGTTTCGTTCACTGAATGACAACCTTCTCTCAGAGACACTGGCTGCTCATTACTTGAATGGGTGCACTTTTTGCTGGATATAAATCTGGCTGGATGTCTGGGTCCAGAGAGTGATGGTGAATGTAGTTACGTCCAGCTGGCGGCCAATCACTGCTGGTGTTCCCCAGGGCTTTGCACAGGGGTCAATCATGTTTAATGTTTTTACTGACCTGGATGAGGGCATTGAGTGCAGCCTCAGTCAGCTTACAGAGGACACCAAGTTGTGGGGGAGAGTGGATCTGCTGCAGGGTAGGAAGGCTCAGCAGAGGGATCTGGACCGTATTGGATCCATGGCCTCAGACCAAAGGTATGAAGCTCAGTAAGGCTGAGTGCTGGATCCTGCCCTTGGGTCACAACAACCCCATGTAGCACTGCAGGACTGGGGGCAGAGTGGCTGGAGAGCTGCCTGGTGGAAACGGACCTGGGAGTGCTGGTTGGAATGCACAGAACATGAGCAAGGGTAGTCTGCCAGATCAGCTAAGGCTGTGGTCAGGAAGAGGTTTATGGTGGTTTCCAGTGGCCTACAGCATGACTGTGCTTTGCCTCTCTGAGTGATCACCACAGTATACCTTTCTGGATATTTTTCCCCGTTAAGCCAAATAAGCAGCGTGATTTGACAACTTTTAGAGCCTGTTGGATTCAGTGGACTTCAGTATGCAAGGGGTTTCTCCAACATCAGTCAGTTGGAACTAGCTTTGGTGGTTTCTAAGGCACAGGGGGGGCAGCTGGGGAAATTTTGAACAAATTAGGTAAAAATGTGGTTAGTTGTTTGGCTCATGCCTGATCTAAACTTATTTCATACTGCTCTCATGATTCAGCAATGCTTAGACTTGGTATTAATGTGCATGGAACCATAATCTTAGCCTCATCAAGACTTCCCTTGACCCTCTCCAACAGGAAAAACAGCTTTCCTGGAGCTCTAGAGGCTATTTGCTCCTAAACATTTAAAAGTACTGTCCAGGGAAGTGGTGGAGTCACTGTCCCTGGAAGTACAAGAAATGACTCAGTGTGGCACTTAGTGCACTGGTCTAGTTGATATCGTGGTATTCAATTAAAGGTTGGACTCGATATTTTAAGTATTTTCTAACCAAAATGATTCTGTGATTCTGTGATTATATATCAAGAGATGAGATCATACTTACATTCCCAAGGAAAAAGATTATGAAAGGAAAAGCTTAATGAAACACATCATAATCATATAGTCAATATAAAGAGGGGCCATGTTGTTTCCATTCTTTTAATGAAGCAGTTCACTCCCCTGTAATTTCTGATTCACAATATCCAGTTGCTAAAAACATAATAAACATGGGGTGGGGTTTTTTTTGCCTTGACTTGTAAATAACATTTGACCAAGGAGGTTGTATGCAGGAGCAAGGTTTTATGCACAAGGATGTCTGGGTTCAGAGAGTGATGGTGAATGTAGTGAAGTGATGGTTGCATTTGATCTTCAGATGGTAGAATTAAAACCTGAAATCCATTTTCCTGCAGCCAATGAAAATCACGTGTTCAGCTCCTACAGTCAGCACCTGCATGTCCAAACTTAGCAAACATTTTGAGATAGCTACACAGATATCAACGAATCGTGTGTCTAATATCTGTCTTTCATTGAGCAGTATTTTATTTTTAGCAGGCTATTCTTTTCTCTTTTCAGAAACAGAATTTCAACACAGGAGTCATAAAGATTCCCCATTTGATGGGTGCAGACACCTGTGCACTTATGCAAGTATGCATATATGCAATTAACACTCACTAGGCACACTGCATACAGTTTTTTGTCATTCAAATAAGAAACAGAAAAGAACGTCAGGAGGGATGCCACTCAATAATTACCTATTGTTGAATGCAGCATTAGTCTTTTCCCAGAATTTGCTCGTGGATAATTCCCATCTACTCTGCAAGTATGTGAGTTCTCCAGTAATTTCCTTCTATGTTTTTATGCACATCATTCTTTAAATGGGGGAAGAAACAGGCATTTTGGGAGTCCATGCTGGGGTCCATTTAACAGATTCATATTTGAGGAATCAAAGGTTTGTAAGGTTCAATTGCCATTTGAAATTCAAAGTCAGTTTCATTCTTATGAAATAAGTATTGATTTTCTGCAGAGAAATGCTAATCAGAATGCTCCTGAAAAAGGAGAGGAAATTGAGTGTAGAAGAAAGGCACTGTGAAAGAAGATAGGAAATTTAGTGCCTCCTCTTTTTCCGAAGGGAATATTCTTTTTGAAGCTTTGAGCTTGATGTCTAAGATTCTCTGCAAAGCAAAGTCTATGAAAAGAAATACTGAAATTTCAGATATTTTTCTTGATATCATGCTTTTGTTGTAGTGACATACTTCAAACTGCAGGGATTATTGTAACTGTTGAAATTATGAGTGCTTTTATGAGACTTAAGACCAATCCTTAAATCTAGTCTCCTTTCTCCAGGAGCTTTGCATAAGACCTGGAAAATATTATGAATTCTTGAGTACTAATTCAAGAAGATGTAGGCAATTAACAAAGGTCAGAGTGAGAAGAAACAACTGAGATCAATGGCGTTGGTCCTGGAGCCAAGCTTCCATAGAACTTACATCTTGTGATGGATAGAGTCCTGTTCAGCCTCTCCCTTCTACACAGAGCAGGGTATTTTTTTTTAAGATTACCTTCCAGAGGTCCTCCCGTACCTAATTTTTTCCTTGATGCTATGGTAACCAGTGAAAATAAAGCAAGAGGACAACCCAGCAGAGGTGTCCAACTCTGCATCCCTAGTCTGCATCCCAGCTCCATGTCAAGTTAAATTTTGGACATGCTTCCCTCTTTCCTCCATTTCCTGCCTTTCCAGTTTCCACTTGTAAAGACCCAGTGAAAGCAGCAGTGTGACCCAATGAGTTCCAGCTTGACAGGAGCTGGTTTTCTTTAGCAGAACTAAGTTTGTCTGTTGACTGTTGCCTTAACGTAATGTATTTGAGCTACTCTATCTAAAAATTATGACTTTCCCAGTGGCTGTAGGTAGACAGTGTTTGTAATCACGGTCATCAGCAAAGAAGTTAAAAGACCAGAAAAATGCAAACTGTCACTCCACCTCCCCTGCCACCAGCAGGCTTTATGAATGGTCTTTTATGGATGTTGTTAGCTTTCCAGCTACAAGACATTTTAAATGATGGATGAACAAAAGCCTCATCTGTGCAAACACTGGGATGTTTGAACCCAGTGGAAGGTTCAATAATTAGTCATGCAGAATATTTGTAATGCCCTTTGGTCATGTTCCAGGTTCCTCCTGGACTACAACACAATGTCACAAATCATCAGCTGCTGCAACTGGTGTTTTCACAAAGGAAAAGCTTCCTGGGGGTAATACTGAATCGAAGAATAATATTTAATTCTGCATCTTTCCTAAAAACTGGTAGTGTACAGGGACCATTTCACTCTACAAACAGCTTTTTTTGGTTATACTTCTGGAAAGTTGACTGATTTTTATCGTCTTTCCTTTCCAATGGTGTCATCCTTACAGAACTGAATGTGTTCAGCAGTAAAAAGTTTTCTACAGTTTTCTACTATAGCGTAACTATGAACAGTTAAATATGCAGCGTCCTCTCTGTTAGAGCTTCAAACAAGCACTAAGAAGTATCTTTCCAGGCCCACTGTGGGCCCTAGGCTACATGGAGGGAGGTAAATGAGGGCAGAATTTGAAAGCAATTCTTTGTCTTTCACAGTTGTACCAGAAGGAAGCATTTTCTGAAAACCCCAGCAGAGGTGTTTTCAGATTGTATTGTGATTATAAGAAACAACATAGTTTACTTTCCAGACTGCTGGAAGGTTTGCAGAGCAGATGCATAGAAAAAAAAAATGACATTTTAGTCATCAAGCTAAGAAAATTTGATCTGGAAATCATTGGGGTATAACAAAGAGGTAATTTAATGCTGACATTTTTTGCAAAAACACTTTTAAAGTAGGACTGCGCTTTAAATCATTCAGTGTCAAATCGAACTAGACTGTAGGGACAGTATGGAGATAGAGATTATGTAAAGAGCAATAAAAAAGGTTAAAATGCCTTCCTCTTTAGCTCTAAGGTTCTCCAGCACATAGCAGATATCACAATCACTGTTATTGGCAGCAAACGCCCATATGGTGTTAAAGATAGCCATACAGTGCTGCACATTGCTGAAAAAAAAATAAATCCTATTCACATAACATTCTACCTTTATACTGGATCATTGTGCACTTAGTATCACTTCAAGATAAAAAAAAAGCAGTTTGGGCAGACAGGTTTAAAATGGAACTCAATGAAGCACACTTTCCTGGATGAATCAAACTAACTTCAATGTGCACACAGCTGAAACCTCCTGTGATTAAATATTGGGTATGTACAGCAAGGCACTCTGGCTGTGACTTCAATTGTCTGTTTTAAAACACAAGCCTCCTGCAGAAAAAAATTATTTAGTTAGCTAAATAAAGTGCTTGTTGAAAATCCAAAGAAATCATTTGTGTGATAAATAAGGTTGCTTATTACCAAGCTAGGATGATTATAGCTATTTTATGAAATTTTAATTACATTATGTGGCTGCTCAAATATTGGTTTTGAACATTAATCAAGTTACTTGGGAAACATTTCACAGAAGGAAAAATAAAAATGAAATGGCTTATTTACTTACCCCAATGTATTAAGAAAAAAATTCAGTGGGGAAATCATGAAAAAGCCATCAGGGAGAAAGCACCGCCTAGAGTGTTCACAGTCAATAGAAGTCTGAAACAAATTTTCACTTGAATGATTCTCCAGTCCTGTCTCAGTAGTGTCTCCATGCTACAGACAACATGGTGTACTTAAAAAGACACATGTATAATTTTATAGGTAACTTTATAGCCAAAAGCATTAAGATTTTTTTTTACATATTTAGGAAACCATAAGATACTCTCATGTTAATAATAAACAAGATGTCTACCAATTTTGCTATTCAAAATATATGGCCTCTGAAAAATCCGTAAAAATTCTTCGGCAGCAAGAAAGTTTGCAGTGAAGAAAAGAGAATATAAGCCTGAATTAATTAGACAGATATGGATTGATGCTGAACTGATGTGACAAGTGTCCATGTTTTGCCATTGCATATGTTTTCTGTCTCAGTGATTTATTTCCTGTGGTAAATTACACAGGACAGAGATGTCACCTGAAGTCTGCTGAATTATTTCATTTTACATTTTTATTACCCTTTAGAAACATTCCAGATTTGTATTAACATTGGCATCTTGAATAGCAATTCAAGGGCATTATCTGTGCATGCAGTTTTACTAAGTACATATCAGCACTGATGGTGCTTCATCATCGACATCCACAAACTCGTGGTTGTATTCAACAGAGCCCTTTACACAGAGATTCAGGGGAGCATCTCTTCTGTGATGCATGACCTAGCTCTGCTTTTCCCTCATCCATAACTGGAGTGATGTGGGAAAAAAGAAGCTTTTTCCCTTCATTTTCTCCCTTGCAGAAACTCCATAAAGGCCCAGAATACTTCTGCTCTGTCAGCCCAGGAGGTGCAGCTTATTTGTTTCCGCAAGTCCAGAAGGAAGAGAGAAAGGACAGAAACAAGGCAGCAGATGCTGTTTGGCATTTCTGTCCAGGTGTATGAATAAAACATGCCTTGGGTCCTGAAGCTGGTGCTATAGTACACATGCTCTTTACTCATCAGGAGCCTCAAAAATTGTTGCTTCATTCAGTTACCTTCACATCAAACCCTTGGACCTCCTTTTCCAGCCAAGGGCTCCTTTTGAAACTCTACAGTAGGATACTCTTTGTACTAAAGGGATGGGACAGCATGCAGTCAGAAACACAACTAGTTACTTTGCAGTACTTTGATTTCAACTTAAAAGAGCAGTGTTTAGCTTTCCTGTGTAAATAGCTCTGCAAAAGTGGTTGGTCTCATCAACAAAAGTGATGAGAAAACATTAAGGAAAGTGTCGCAAATTTTCTCACATGATAAAATCTAAACTATATCAACGTTATTTCTTAAGGCATCTCTGTAGTTCTATCTCATACTAGTTGGGATTTTAATATAGATCATGTGTTTCAATGAAGAAATAATAGCACTACATTAGATTTTTAGCAATGAGAATTCTCCATTGTTACAAGCCTTGTTCTCAGGCTCTTTAAATGTAAGTCAATACTCTTCCCAAAGTATTTAACTTGTATTGTGCAATACATACCTTATCAGGGTAAAATATTTCTGTGTATTGCCAATGACTTCAATACTAATGACTTCAATACTAATATCTGATATAATTTCTTATATCAGATTTATTTTCTTTTTTGCTTTTCCTTTCTCTTTGGACAAGACAGAACGCCTGAGAAGAGAAAAAATAAAGTGGAACAATCTGGGGTCCAGATAACCAGATAAAACTTTGAGTCTGAATATTTTTGTTGCAGCAAAGGTTGAGATAGCATGCAAACCCAAGAGACAACCTAGTTATTCTCAGCATGTTTTATATAAATATTAAACCCAGAAAGCTCTATTTAATCTCTATCCAAGGGCTCACTGTCAGCTGCTTGTTTATGTAGATCAAAATATTATCCAGATCACTTCTAAATTTTGCCCATTTCCTGTTGCACTTTCATTAAATATCAGCTCAGATCTTTTCTACTCTTAAAAATGGTGGTATCCAGGGTTGAACACTTCTATCTCTAAAGCATGAATATGGTCTAAGTGTACGGTGGGGATAGTGTATCTTTTAATGCCCAAAGACACACATTCATTTTACTTCTAATTTATACAAATTGCCTTAAACTGACTAGTAATCCATGATCCTTTTAGGTCACTTCCAGCTCAGCATATTCTGTGAAATATTCATCCTTCTTAAGAAGCCTTTACACAGATATAACCACAGAAAAAAATTTTGTTCTCATCTGGGTAAGCTTGTCTCCTTAGTGGACTTATTAATTCCCAATATAAAAGTTTTGATTCTGTGAGATCCAATTAAAATTTTCTTGGTTTTGTTGATTTATTTTTAGTCTAAATTGTTTACTTGGGTATGTCAAGCAAACTCCACATACTTGCCTGGATTATTACCATCAAACATTTTGACTGCAGGAGGTGCAAAAGTTTTGAGCACTTGTGTGTATGTGTGTTTCAGCTCTTCATATACTTATTTAGGCAAAGCAAAGCATGATGAATCTTACAAGGAACAGTGAAATAGATTTACTGAAGACTACTGAATGCAGCATTTCATAACTTTCAAAGATACCATTAGAGATAGTACTTGTTCCATTGCATTTCAGCAGGGTATGCCTTAAATTAACTTTGAATAGAGGGACATTGAGGGAAAAGAAAGACCTTCAAAGAAAATTAAATTTTCAATGCAAGGACCATCCGTGTCCAAGGACATCCACATTACTGTCCTTTGCACTTTTCAAAGTTCAATTGACTAAGAATTGAGTAAGAGTATTTTATGTTCAGATAATTATGTAATTATTTTGTTTTATAATACCTTTCATTCTAAAGAATCCCATGAAACTTCAATATCCCTACAAAAGAACTGGGAGTTATTTTGCTGAAGGATAACAGAGTATAGCTGGAGAACAAATAGCTTTCTGCCAAGTCAAAGTTTCAAGATGTAAAAAACTTTCTGCAGTCTTATCCTCTCATTAGATTAGTGACCAGTTAACTTTTATGAATAGGAAAGACTGATTTGTAGTCCATGTACTTTAGCCTACACCTTCTTCATTCCAAATGAAATGCATAACCAGGGAGGAAAGGAAATTGCAATCTCTCCCCTTGGAACTATTCCACCTTGGATAAGTAATGAACCCTTTCCTTGAAAAGGCATTTGAGCCTTTACTTCCACAATTCAAGATAACTCTTTAGCTTCTGAGAGTTAGGATTAATTTATCCTATGTTTTCTCTGCACTAATGAGTGTTTAGCTGAAGGTATTAACTAGAAAAAAACACCAGCAAGAGAGAGATTGTCAGAATTGACTGGAAAAGGAATAATCCCTTGTTTTTATTTCACTACAAACTCTAATCTTTGCCGTCAAAATGTCCTTGCTATAACCATTTTATCAATGTGGTGGGTTAGCCCTGGCCATTAACTCACCACCCACTCAGTCACTCATCCACTAGTCCTCAATCAAAACGGGGACAACAGTTGGAAGAGCAAAAGCAATAATGCTTTTGGGTCAAGATAAAGACAATTTAACAAGTGATGGAAATATTAAAAAAAAAATATTGACCAAACATAAAGATTGAAAAGAGAATCACTTCCCATGACACAGGTGAACTGATGCACAGCCAGTCCCCAAATATCTCTGAGGTCAGCTGTTCTGGCTGTGTCCTCTCCCAGCCTCTTGCTTGCACCTAGGCTGTTTGTGGTGAGGCAACATGAGAAACAAAAGATGTCTCAATGCTGTGTAGGCACTGCTCAGTGATAGCTGAAACTGGTGTATGATCAACGCTGTTTCAGTCCCAAAGCCAAAATACAGCACTACACGGACCACTGTAAAGAATTTTGTCTCCATCCCAGTCAGATCCACTATAATCACCTAAAGCAAGACATCTCAATTTTGATAGCTCAGCATTTCCTGATGGAAAAGTTAGTTAACTAGAAAAATCCCAAAATTGAGTAAGAGCTCCAAACATTCCCCGACAACTTGCTAAGGTCTCAGTCCAATTGAAATTCGGTAGAAAGTAAGCACTTTTGTTTTTAAGATACTTCTCTATCTGAAGGTATTTTTAAGTGATATTCCCTTTTAGGCTATTTTCCAAAATAGTGTAGTGCCTCTGAGATTGGAGACCTGTGATCCATGGTGAATTCCTTTCCAGGCTGGATTATCATTAGGCTAATGGAATATACTAACACAACAATAAAAACTAAGATATGTTTTCAAATACTTTTAAGTCCTAAAACATAGAGCTGAACAAATTGCTGATCTGAAATAGTGTTTAGCCTGGAGAAGATTCTTGAGCTTTTCCATCAGTTGATTTAGATGTCCTAATACCCAACTGGTACATCAAACCTGGACTTCTCCATCTCTCTCATTTGATATTTAGAGAGTTTCAGGTGCCTGAATTAACACTTAAAATTCTGGTCCAATATCAGCACACTGATTTTGCAAAGTGAAATTCAAATTGCTTCCACTTTGTTGTCCAATGAAGTAGTCTCATTTCCATTTTAAGCTGTCTGCCCTGAAATATCATTATCTATTTCAACATCTCCTCCAACTTGTTTTTTGAGAAGAGTCGTTGTGTTTCCTTGAACTAAATGTTGACAGAAAATGCCTTTAAATTCTTCCTGATTAGTATGTGAAACTTTGTTGGCAAAAAGAAACATAATGTGCCTAAAACACTGGTGTTGAGAATATTTTAGCAGTAAATGGAGAAATTCAAAGAGTGAAAGACATAATAAGAGGGAAATGGGAGACGTGCAAGGACAGAGAGGATTAATCAAGATTCACATTAAAGCTAGTGTTGTCCAATTTACTAATTCCATTCCAAATTTTGTTTCTTGAAGAATGACATTTTTCATCTGTCCTTATATTTTCTACATTCTTCTGAAAAAGACAGTGGAAGAAAAATAAGATCGTAGTTTATGGTAAAGCAGAAGAAAATCCAAGACCGTTGTGCTTGTTCACATGTTAAAGATTTGTGTTTGATCCTGCAATTTAGGTGGAGTGTGACAGTTATTAGACAGCCTTATTTCAAGAAAATTGGAAAAAATTTTGAACAAAATGATCTTAATAGCTTTTTATGCTACCTTAAGCTTCTAAAGCTTTTCCAAATATTCTATCATGGTGGATTCTTATGCCTTCAAATTTGAAGGGGCTGCATTTGCTGCCTTTTGAATTTCCTTGCATGACCTAATGAAAGATGAGGCAGCTACCATCCCAATAAATTGTATTTATTGGAGTAATGGACACTTTTCTGACAGCCCTGCTTTATTTGGTCTCTAGAGCAGTAGTCATTCTCGTTGTAGAAAAGAAAGAGAAAATACTGTTCTCACGCACTCAGATGGAAAGGGAACTTCTTAATTTAATTTCTTTAGGCAGCATGGGATGGATGCACGCAATGTAACTTAGTCAGAAAGAGCAAACAGCATCAGTGATTCAGCATATTCTTCTTCTTAATCGTGTAATTTATTCCCTTGGTAGTAGTTACATTTTAAACCAGCTTCACTTCCCAATCCTCAAGGACAATATGAAGTCTTATCCCTTTAGATGTATCTCTTATATTATATTCCTATGTTGAAAGGACACCTATTTTCTATGTGAGAATGATTTTTTTTTTAAATCATGAAAGTTTCTAGGTTGAGCTCCTTTATTACACATGCATTTGCTTTTGATATATAGTCATATTCTGTATCTCTTCTGAGAGCAGTTGATTTCATACACTTGCTTTTATTTTCTGAAGAAAACATCTTCTCAAACCAGGACAAACAAAGCCTTTGAAAGAGCTGCTTAGTTTTCTGCAGCATGTCATAGAAGAAGAATGCCAGGCCATCTATCAATCCTACCAACTCAACTGGATCAAACCATTATGGGCAAGGGTTCCGTACTTAGCAGAATCACTTTGGCAGGTACTGATTGGAGCTGTTGATACTCCTTTTGCTGAGAAAATCGGTATGAACACAGCAGAGGGAGGTAGAAGGTCAGATTGCATGTGGCTGTCTCTGCCGTTTCAATTGGGTTTATTGCAATTCAATCTAAATCACACGCTTTTTTCCACGCTCTTTGCTATTTCAGTTTTCATTGTGTTCTCTGTTGTAACTTGTAAGGTTTTTTTTCTTTACTTTATTACTTACTTTACTTTTTTACTTTACTGATATTAAAGACCTATTCCATATAGATCTAATTCATGAACAAATTCAGTATTACTTAGTCAATTATCGATGAAACAAGAATTAAAGAGATTCTTGGCCGATACAATAACAACTTGCTCATACTTTTTCCAAAATAAGATTTACTGTGGATGTAAAGGACAGTACTTTATTACACTAGAATTTTTATAGAAACAGTGTTTCAGCAGATTTTCCACATAGTAAGGGTTTTCTTTGTTTCCCTACACTCCCATTTTTTTTCCCTTGCAGGCTCTTTAATTTTTCTTCTATCACAACTTCACTCATTCTTACAGCACAGTTCAGGGTTGTCTGCAGTATTTATGGATATATTTCACATTGTGTGTTAAATTTAAATGTATTTTCTATAAATCCCCAAACTCTGTATAGGTTTGTTCAGATTATTTATATTCTTGCCTGGACAGTCTTCTTACTTTTTGCAGGACTTATATTTAAATGAGTGATAAAATTATATGAACAGATTTCAAAGATGCTGAGCAGCTGAAAGTTTCTATTGCCTTCAACAGCAGCTTTATGCAGGTTCTTCAAAAAACCTGTCGGTTTGGTCCTAGTTGAACAATGTTTTACTACAAGTTATTAAAAATTTCAAGACCATATAGATGTAGTATTTGAATGTTAAGATCCTCAAACAGGTGATTCTTGTAGTTTAAGAAGGAAGGTGAAGCAGTACATGTCTTCAGCAACTGCAGTAACCACCAGAAATGAAACGGTGTTTTATTTATGTGAAATTGGAAGCTGGATGGGGTTTTACTGTGTATGTGTAAAATAAGTTAATGTTATTGATAGACCTATTTTTGACATCTTTTTGTTGTTCATCTTGTTCCTCTCCATTTTGTGGCAGCCCTTGACAACGAAAATTGGTTTTACTTCATCCATCCTTCATATCAGAGAAATGAAATAGCAAGTACTGACATGTCCAAGACGAGTTTATCTATGTGATATCACTTCTCCTTCATTTTGATCTGAAGCTTTGTTTTCATTCCACACTCATCTTCACTCCCAGTGAAGAGACAGACATAATGCCATAGTTCTGATAACTGAATACAGAAACCAAGATTTGTCATCAGTTATGCCTCATTTAGCTCCAATGATGAAAGACCTTTGAAAACATGATTTGTGTTCCATTTTAAAATATGTTTTTTTCTAAATGTGTTTCATTTCCAGCATGCTTGCTTAAAGACTACACTTTGATGGGTTTTTGGCTTTGATGCTGGTCTGTTTATGGCAGGTGAATGTTAAAATTGTAGTCTATTGTAGCAGTCATTGTATATATGTGAAGGAATTGTTATATATTTCATCATATCTATGACTATTTCTTCTTTATACCTAGACTCTTTAGGGCTGAATTTTCAAAACAGAACATGTTTGTGTAACTACATTTATGTGTGCATGTGGCAGAGAGCAAGAGACAGAGACTGACCTAGTGTGCACTTTCTGACTGATGATAAATACTAAGTTTCTCATCAGTAAAGATCTTTATCTTTTAGGACACTAACATTACCACAATTGTAAATATTTTCTGTAGCACCCTCTGCAGAGAATTCAGCAAGAACAAGTGGGGCTTAGTTACCATTAGCCACCTTAAACAGGCTTAAATTTTGCTATATGGTCATAACACATAGTTCATAGTACATGTGTTCAGAGTCAGACTCAAAGGGATTGGGTTTTTTCTTTTTCTTTTTTTTATAAATGTGGAGAAAATTAAATTCATCTTAATAAAATCTTCAGTGTAGTCTCAAAATTTAAATTGCATTAATATCAGTAATTAGTAATAAATCTCTGTATGAGTGAAAATCATTGAACTAGATGTAAAAGGACTAGTATGTGGCATGGTATTTTGTTAGCAATTGCTATCATAGCATAAGGTTATATCAAGAAGAGTGTCCATTCAGGAAAAAAATTAAAAGTTTCATCAGAAGTTACTGAAAGAGAAATTGACCAACTTGCAATATAAGCAGGACACTCAGTCAGAAAATGCCTTTGCAACAAGTTGTGGGTTTGGGTGGTTTCAGTTTGGGTTTGTTTTTTGACAAGTTTTTTTTGGGGGGGAGGGGTGTGGGGGTAGTTTCAATAAAGTTCAGTTGTATGCTATATGCCCGTGTGAACACTTGTTTATATTTCACTTTATATCCAAGTAAAAGCAAGTATAATTTTTTTTTCACTTCTGTGCCACAGAACACTTGAATACTAGATGAAAGACAGACAGATAAACTGTCATATATTTTAGACAATTTTAGCAAAAACCAGTAGCATTTAGTTTCTGCTATATTAATCATCAGAGAAACACAGTAAATATTTAGGTAAAATTTTGTTAGGTCTAATCTTGCTCATATCTAAGCCTTTTGTTTAAATATAAACACAATACAGAGAGTTTAAATAAATAAAAATATTTACAATTATTATGTTGTCATTAAACCACTCCTCCAAAGATTTATGCTTTTAGAGAAATTCCTTTTGGCTCTACAAGTGCATTCTCAAATCACTTATGTAGGAGAAGGGAATACAGGTGACCTTGCCCTGTGTAAGTAACAGCTGTGTTAATTACCCAATACAGCCTCACCCCATGAGTCACAGCTATAGCCAATAGAGATAAGTGTGATAAAAGGGAGTGGGTTTGCTAGTGAGGGGATTATCATGGAGAAGATATTGTGAAAAAGAAGGAGCCTGGGGAGAGACAATCACTGCTGTGAGGTCACTCTGGGTCTGCAGTTAGAGCCTGTTGTTGGAACCTGCAGTCACAGTCTAGCTGGGTAGAAGCCTGCACTCAGGGTCTGCAAACTGATCCCTGCAGTCACAGTCTAGCTGGGTAAAAGCCTGCATTCAGAGGTTTCCCTGGCAGCCTACAGTAGGAGCTTGCTGCAGCCAGAGTCAGTGAATAGTTGAAGTCAGGATGGCTGAGCTGTAAAGAGGAATAAACCAGGACCCTTTCCATGCTGTGATGAACAAGAAGCCTGTGTCTTGGCTCACTTCTACCCTCCTAACAAGAGGACTGCTGCAACAACTTAAACTATATTTTACGTTCTAAAGGAAGGCAAAAGAATAGATATGAAAGATATACTTTAGTAAGATAAGGTAGATTCCTGCAGTGCTTCTGGAATGACTTCAAGAGGTCCATTGTGCTAATTTATTATGGATAGTAGATTGAGTATGTACTAGAGACAGCTCACTATTTCTCATCTAATGACCATTATTTTTTTATTATGCTATTTTTAAAATATCTGGATTGTATAAATGAAAGAAAAATAATTTTGAGCTTCTATCTAAACTTGTATTGCTATTCGTTCTTTACATAATTAAATTTGTTTTGAACAAGACTGAGGGATCTATATTGATAATCTGTATTTTTACATTTTTTTTAATAATCTTTTCCTTGTCCATATTTTCATTAATTGCAATGCAAGTGTTTTCTTGAATTTTATTTTGCATGTTTGGAAACTATCATTGACTTTTTTCCCTAATTTATTCCTTGTCATTTTTAATTTGGAAAATGCATAAGAAATGTTTTTTCTATTACTTTGGAGCCACACTGATTGAAACTTTACATTTTTGGACATTCATTTTTCCTTCCAGGATTGGCAAAGAGAGGTAGATTTTCTTAACAGTTTACTTTCAAAGGCAACAAGAACTTCCACATACATAGTAAGTGGAAAGGGTAAAAAGTAAAGGTCTAGATAAGTACTGTTGCACTAATCATCTGGTAGTCTGTTAGCTCTCTGGAGGAGTTCCTGGCAAGGCAGAGCTGTGTGTTGTGCCTGTATTTATTAAAACACTTTGAAAGAATTTGTTAAAAATACTTTGAAAGAAATGGAAGCATTCTAATTATTAAAGCCTAATTTCTGCAAGCAGCAGGTGTGACAGACACCATGTGATGAAAAGCATGTCCCATATTTCCAAATGTCATGAGCTCTCATGATACAAAGTTCAAGTAATATCATCTGTGGCTTTAGCTGATTGTAGAAATCCATACAGGAAATTTTGTAATTGCTACTATCTTGGTGTTTTGACAGCATTGCAAGAATTGCTGTTATAGATAGATGCAAAACCACACACTCCTCTGTGTATATGTTTATATATATTTTTTTTTTATGCTGATGAATTTTATGTTTAGGAAGATACATGTTTACCCTTGGATCATCTCCCTTAACCAGATGGGATCATTGTGATTGTTGTGACACTTCATTGTTGCTGCTGGCTTATGACTCACTGAAGGAAAATCCCAGCACACGCAATAGGAGAAAATAAGGCTGCTTGGTGTTCTTTGCTCCATCTAATTTTCTAACAGAATTTCGACAGATGTGACAATTTTGCTGAAATGTTGTCAAAATACTAGCAACAAGTTGACAAATCAAATCTGGCTCATGTTCAGTCCCCTGGTATTATACTGGTTCATCTGCAATAACAAGGGAATTTATATCAGTGTCATCCTTGACAACTTGATCATTTTAGATGGCACATTATCAATTTTTCATCCTTCTCTATGCCTTGTGTTTTTTGGTTTTGTTTTTGGGTCTTTTATGCTGTATGCTACTCTCTCTGGTAATTTTTGCAAATAATTATTACCCAGTGTTTCCTGATCCCCAACTGGAAATAAAGAAATACCATAAGGAAATCATAAGCATAGGTACTTCAAATCTCACATTGAAATGTGAAGGAAACTAAGCTTTAGTAGAGAATTTTCCTATATTGTGCTGTTAACAAAAGTAAAACTGGAAACTGCAAGCCCAGATATACCCAACACATGCAGTGGTGGAGTTCTACACTTGAAAAATGCCGTGAGAGATATACTTATGGACTTTGGCTATGGCATCTAATGAAATACAGTAAATATGCTCTGAGAGAAGCTGTTTTGCTCACTCCACAAAGTATTTCTTTGTAAAGGTATTTCTGTGTCTCCATGATGAGAAAATTTTTGTGAATCTATTTCTTCTTGTCCCTTAACGGAACTGATTTTCACAAAGATTTTGCTGAAATAACACAAGGTAAGGCATAGACACCAAAAGGATGCGTGGCTTCTTTCAATAACTGTAACTGAAGAATAATATAGGTCCCTGCTGTGTCAGAATCTGAACTCAGAGGCACCAAAATTTCACTGTCAACTGCCTGAATAAGAGATTTACAATACATTCACTGCTTCTTAGCTTTGTAGCTGTTCTATTTTATAAGGAAGATAAAGTCATTAGGCTGAGGCAAAAAAAATACCCTTTCTTCATAAAACTGATGGTCATGTGGGATTTGAACCTTGCCTTTTCAGGCTCTGCATCTCAGGGAGCTCTGTGGTTTCTTACAGGCTCAGCTACTCTGTCTTGTGTTGTACAACTGCTGAATTCTCCAGGTCTTTTTCAGGGTGAAATCAAGGATCATAAATGCTCTGTGTGAATGTACAAATTCACAACAGCATCTTTAAATGACTGAAAGGATATAAATCAACCAAGCCCCCTTCCAATAAAGTACTATAAATTTATCAATAAGGCAGTCCAAAGCATGAAGTGGAATCAATATATTGGAAAGAGAACAGAGTTTTCTTTCTTTTTTTTCTCCACCCATGTTGTATTAAGATTTCAGGATGGTGGGCAAAATAATCCAAACACCAGCCTGCACCCTTGCTTTGATTCCTTGTCCAGTGAAATTTACTTTTGAAAGGAGATTACTTCATTTACAATATTTTTTTTTTAAATTAGTAAAGTCAGTAAGTATTTCTATTAATCCATTCTGGTAAGCTGTAACTATTCTGCTGTCCATCCAGGTCTCAGATGTTATGCTCATAGGTACATGTGTTGTCACGTTCTATGGACAGGTTAAGGGCTGAATAGCCATTTCTATTTCACAACCATAGCAATAGCCTGTTCTTTGAGGTGTTTTGACTGATACATCCCTCTGCAGGAGTGAAAACTGAATGCAAATTTTTAGAAAAAACAAAAAAGTGATGTTGAAAAAATTGACTGAAGCAAAAAGTATGCTATGGAGAAGCTAATGGATTTTAATGTCAGTGTTCTGCACTCAGATGATGTAAGAAGGGAATCTGAAAAAAAATAGGTATGTAAAGAAATTGACCATCTACATTAGGAGTAAAAATGAATATGAACTTGTTTAATATGTGGTATAATTTCTGTAAACAAATAAAAAGCTAGTCCTCACAGCTGACAATTTATGTAAAACTATGTAAAACTACAGTTTTATACATAGAATGCAAATGAAGATTTAAAATAGATCTGGTACTTGCCTTTCTACAACACATGGGGTAACATCAAAAACGTCCTTTACACTGGTCTGGCATCTCTAAATATCATTGCAGTGTACCATTTTCTGTACAATGTCTTCTGATCAGCTGAAGTAAATGTGATCATGACTAGGTCATGTGATGATAGCCAGCTAGGGGCACCATACTAACAAAATTCAGGGTGGAAGGAAAGGATTAAATTAGGAAAAGTTATTCTGAAATATTTAATGTGACCCAAAATAAGGGTCTTAACTCTTTATGTATACAGCACACTTCCCTCTTTTTACAGCATTAATGAGAAAGTGGGATTTGAAACATGTCAGACTGATTAAAATGTTTAAAATTTAAATTCAATGTTTAAAATACTGATTAAAATGTTTAAAGTGAACTATTATTATATTTTTAAAAATAAATAAGAACAGGTTTGGGTTAAAATTAGTCTTGAATTTAATTCAGATTAGACTTTTACTACAGTCACAGATGTCACTGTGTGCATCATTATTATCCCTTTCTCCAAAAGCTTCCAAAAGCCAAAGGAAAGGCAGGCCTAGCACTGGCATGTCATGCTCTTTGTGCTGTATTTCACCACTTGCTCTGTAGAGAATCCAGTAATAGCCTAGTGCATTTGGACATTAAATAAAATTTCCAAAAGTGTTCCAGTGACTTGAAGCTTAGTCTCTCAAAATTGAGTGAGTTTTAAATTACTAAATGACTTTGGTTTAAAATATTCTGAATGATTTTGCAAAAATTTTTATTGGATATTTTCAAATATTTTCTCCCTTTTTTATTTCTTGTGCATCACCCTCTTGGTTCATGCAGACAGAAACATTCCAGAGAGGCCATTAATAACACCTTAATGACAATTGCAGTGAGGGTGGAGCCTTGCAGGAGCTCGAGGACCAGAACTACATTTTGTGGCATTTTGAAAGCTTTAACCATTACTAGAAACAGAGAAAGATTTATGTGAATCACTGTGACTCACACAACCTGCTATTCTGCTCTCATGAAGCACAGAGAAAAGTCAGTGGTCTTTTCATCTACAAAAAAAATTATTTTTAACATCATTAAGAACATAACATTTTAAAATCTGCAGGAAATCATCAGGCTTCATTTTCTTTTTCTTTTTCCTTTCCATTATTCTCTTAATCAGAAAAAAACAGTTGTTGATTGTATTGGTATTTATAGCTTTTGAATGATTTTTTTTAACTCCATCTTGTATCTTCTTCATGATCATAATCATTTAATTGCAAGGCAATGCAATATGGCAGGAGATAATAGAAAAGTAAAGAGTTAAAGCAAACATCATGCTTGGTCTCTTGAATTTCATGTATGTCAGAAGGAAAATCTTCATAATAAAGCTGGGGGTCTGAGACCAGCTGAAGATGCTTTTTCCCTCCATGGTAGAGCTGGGAGGAGAAAAGTGACTGGATCATGACCTCTCCTCCTCGGGGTGCTGACTGTGTGAAATTAGAAGTCTTCCCTTGTTGGTTAATCCTTGAAGTAACTGTCATTGCTCAGAACAAAGTGAAATAGGTCAAAGCATTGGTGGCATAGAGGGGAGAACTTTAACTGACTCCTGACTGACCTTTGGGCCTCACCACAAAAGGAGGTTCAAATCTGACCTGTAACATTTCCATCTTCTACTATATGCCTACAATACAAGTTTGCTTTGTAAAGATAACATTTCCCTTAATGGATGTACCAAAGGGACAGATTTGCCAATGCCAGGGGCAGTGAACTTATCTGCCTTTTTCTATTTCTTTCTGATCTGTATTTATGTAGTCAGGGCAGGCAAGTCTTTTGAGACTCACAGACTCATTTGCAGAATAACCATGTCAGCAGCATAATTGCATCTCAAATCTGAAAATTTAGAAGAAATGCAGATAGCAATGTGTTAAAAGCAAATATACAAAATCCACTTTTGCACCGACTGAGAATTTGAAATAAAGTAGGATTTTGACACAGATTGCTAGTTATTGCAGTTATTATTATTTTTGCAGTGCATGCAATATGCCAGACACTTCACCATCTTCATGATTATAATCCCTGGTCCTGTAAAACAAATTTCAGCTATCACTCAGAAAAAAAAAATAAAAGGAATTAAGCAAAAATAACTAGGCAGAAGTGTGACAGTAAGGGATGTAAAGGAAACAAGGATGCATCAGACTGTATTTTTTACAAAGCTTTAACTTCATAATAGAAGTCTTAAAGCAGGAAGTCCTAAAAAAGGCACTACTTAGTTAAAAATAGCTGCCTTTGTGGGTCAATAAGCTGTACATAAGCTCACTCATAACACTGAATATCTAAAAAGAGAGGTATCCCAGCCCTACCCTTCTTACACTGTAGGTGTGTGTAAATATGGTTAATGTAACAGATTACATCTTCCTTGGTGTTTGTCCTCAAGTGGGAATGTAAGTGCTACCATGGGAGTGCTGCGTGAGCTGTTTCTTCTGGTTTGGTGTCACCTGAAGCTGTCTGGTACACTTATAACAAAAGGTTATTTAGCTGAAATGACAGCATTATACTCCCAGTTACAGAGTTTTTTCTTCTAGCTGAAGAGTCCCCTTGGTCAATGGCAGTATGAGTCAGCAGTGTCCTGGTAGCCAGGGGGGTCTGAGAAATTCCTGGTGTATATCACTAGAATGATTTCACTAAAACATGAACATTTGTATGTTATCCTGAACACAATGTGGGTTTCAATGTATCACATCACTTTTCTCCTCTTCTGTTAATTCTTTTGTTGCCAAAATATATTTACTTTTCAGCTGTGTATTAAGGTGACTTGTGTTTGATCTTAAACTGTAATAAAAGCATGTGAGAAATTAGTCAGAATGAGAGATAAGGTAGAGTTGAGCATGCCAATATTCTGATTTGTTTAAATCTACATGTGCCTGGAAAGAGCAAGAATTATCATTTTCAGTCAATAATGACCTTGTTTGAGTGACCTTTAAGGCAAACTAGTGCATTTCTCAAAGCACCATTTCCGTCTCTCTGCCTCTTCTTTTTTTTCTTTTCTTTTCTTTCCTTTCTGTCTATTTTTTCAATTGATGTCTTCCAGCAAAAGGCACCTGAAGACTGCTCAGAGACTTCCCAGTGCAAGAGATCCATAAAATCCAGACAGCTGCAGGTGACACCAAATCAGAGGAAATAGTTCATGCAGCACTGGTCTGGTACCACCTATGTTCCCTCAAGAGAACAAGCATCAGTATGTCCCCAAAACTCTCAGAGAAGGTGCATGATGTGAAACCAGGCCCTTCTGGCGGTGGCCTGCTGGTGTCCGAGGTCAGGAGCTGCCTCAGGCAGCCCAAATCTGCTCCCTACAGCCAGAGCTGGCCTCCTGGGTGTCAAGTTTTGCAAAGATGCAGCTGTTTCCCTTACCATGCTTGAGCTTGGTCCAGCAGGTAGAGCTAAGCCTTGATTTAAGTGTGTGGTGTTGCAGAATTTCCTTCTCTTATTGGTGGCCAAACCATTCAGGTGGTTTGCAAAGGTCCAGAAATGCCCTTTTTTTCCTTGTAATTTTTTTTGGGAGGTTACAAACTAAGGAAGTAGACTAAGGAAGTTGATTATGATAAAATATCTTTTCAGGGAGACTGACTGCACAAATAGGCTCAGAATAAGGCAGCCAGGATCTGGCCATCTGGTGTTATGGCTGCTGAAACGTGCTCATGCTGTTGGAGAGGTGTAAACAGCTTGAACAAGTGTCATGTTTTGAAAGCAGAATTTCAAAAGATTTGTAACGTGGAGGGAAAAAATTTGGGTTTCATTTGACATCAATATAGAGATAACAAAGATCTGGAAAAAGAATAAGCTGCATGCTCCAAGATTAAAGTACTGACCCTTCATATCTGGAACCTCTTTCAAGGGGACACAGTCTGCTGTTGCATGAAGTTAGGTAAGATAATTGGCAAAAATGCTTTGGAAGTTTTTCATCAAAATGCTTCATCTATATACAAGTAATATGCTGTGTTAGACAGTGTCACCTGACCTTGTTATATCTTATTCATTCCTAATTAGAAATGAGGCATCCAGATGTGAAAGGTTATTATACTACCTTCTATGACACCTATCATGGCATATTTCTGTCACCTAGATTTTTATTAGGAGTGCACTGAACAAGCCCAGCTCTCTCTGCCATATGTTTATTGCCATGTTCAAGGACCTGCAGATAAAAAGAATATTTTGTCTACCCAGATGGTTATTGCCACATTTGGTTTTAAACTTCCACAGCATCTCATAGTGCTAATTGGTTCACCCTCTGATGCCAGTTTACAGAGATGTTATTTTTGGTTATAACACCATTGGCAGTAATTCCTCTGCAAGAAACATCTCTTTAAGGAATAAAAGAAAAAAAATAGGGACTTTCCTAGCCAAAAGCAAAGTTTGTTGTTTTTTTTAAATGCTGATTCATATGAAGTATATTTTAAGTGTACCCTCATTTAAGACTGTGAATTACAGGTTTGGTTTTTCCTTATTTTTTCCCTGTTTTAGTTTTTGAAAAGTCATTTCATCCATGTTTATTGAAGTGTTTTAAACAAATAAAGCAATGAAATTACTAAAAGACTACTTTTTAAAAATGTATTTGTCTTTACACAAAAACTTTTTTTAAAAACCTTCATTTTGTATTTCAGCATATATGAAATGTCTAGTAGTCATCATTTTTTTTGTTGGTTTTCAGTTGTGGAAGGTGACTTGTGATATCCCATTTAGTCTGAAGAGCTTCTTATTTGGCAACTAATACCATTAAAATCAATTGCACCACTTGCTAAAAAAAGGCACCTGCATCCAGGGTAACAGAATCTGGCTCAGAACTGATATTGTCAAAATTGATTGATTTTGCTTTTGTCTCAAAACCAGTAGAATAAAAAAAAAAAAAAAAAAAAAAAAGCTAAAATCAGAGGCTTTTCAAAGTTGAGCATCAATACACATCAGCCAGCCAGCAAATTACTTATCCGGTGTTAATATGAAAGTTTGATGGTGTTCTCCCTTTTTCTTAAAAGAAAGGTAGACTCTGTTATCTGTAGGATTACCTTATACCCATCTGTTTTTCCAGAGTAACAGAATGTGATTTGTGATTAAATTTTCAGGTAATTTTCAAATACCACTGCTTCATTTTCTTAAGGTTTCAGTATGCGATAAGATTATGGTGCGTATCAATCCTTATTACGGTACAGCAAAGAGTTTTGGTTCAGACATCCATGCTCTTGCTGTGATAAAGTTTATATGTTAGATGAATCATATGTATATATGACAACAGAAGCCTCAAAGAGACTGAAACACATTTTTTTCAGACAGGATGTCCACATCTACAACAGTTCACTGCTTAGTATAAATAACATTGCCCTGCTTGCAGCTCAGTGAAATCCAAACAGATTTTTCCCAAAGATAGCCACAGATATTTTTCTTACCTCTTCCAAATTTCAGATACTATACACAAGCAGTAGAAGTACACAAAAGACTGCTTTTGAGGTGGGTCTTTTAAATCTTTTTTCTTTAAATCTATAAACACATTTACAATGCCAAGGGCTGGGTAAGCTTAGCAGGAAGTAATTTGACTGAATCAGTGATAGGGATGTCACCAACAGAAATTTGTGATATTAGCAGTCAAAGAATGCATCAAAGAAAAAGCTTTTCTAGATTTTTCTTTCCAAACAGCGCAATGAGTTGAGAGCACTTTTATGGGTCTGTAACTAAATGAACCCATGTACATGAAAACCAAGGGGAAAAGGTGATGTAAATCTTAAGGTTATAATTAAGAATAAAACCAAATGTGATGATAAGGCAGAAACTTCCAGCATTGGAAATGCCACACCACCTTAACTTGATGACTGTTTTATGGAAAATCAACTATTGCTTACCCATATGAATTGAAATTTTAAAATATAAAACCTTCAGCCATGTATTTTATTGTTAGCTACAGGAATTGCTCAGCTGTAGGTGAAACCTTGTGTTTTTTCAGTATTTGCTGTCTCCAAGACTGCCTTTCAAGAAAAACTGAACATTAAACTTAAATTTTACTAACCACAGATAAAGCTTGGTCTGAATGAATGATTTAACTGAACAGAAGTTTTATTAGTTCTTCAAATAATGAAAATTTTCATGAACATTATGCCATGTAATTTGTCTGGGAGAAATCACATTTTATGATAAATGTGAAAGGTAGTTATTTCTCTGAGCACATATTATTTGCATTAGTCTAATTTCCAAATTTGAGGATTTTTCAAATTTCTTGGTGTTTGTTTTAAACTACTCATGTATTTTTAACAAAACCTGTTTAAGAAATCTCTCAGATGTCTGAAGAACTCCTGTACAAATTTTGAGTTATTGACTACAGTAGCTTCAGGGCTTTTTTCAAATTTACTTTCAAACATCAGCTGGGTTTTCTAAGGACATCAAAATGTTGATCATTCTGACTGAAGTTTTCTTTTGCATTTCCTATTTCCCTGGGTTTTGGGGGAAAAAAATAAAAGGAAATGTGGCTTGAATTTTTATATGACATAGTGGTACCATAAGTATCACAATTTCTGGAGACTTGCTAATACTTCTGAGTAGCCAATGGGTTATAATCACAGGTCAATTTTTTAGTGGGTAGGATGTGGGTCAAAAGGTTGTTATTTAATATTAAAAATGGAAGGAGGAGAGGAATTACTATCTCATTTGTTGGCTTAGAGATTGTGAAAGTGAATCATATATATAGCAGGTATTTCCTGTGGTGGGGATCACTTTGGTCTAAGATTAGAGGCACAAGACAGAACAAAGTCAGTATTTTTCCAAGATATAGGGCAGCCTGGATTCACTTAAAAAGGAAAATTGTGGTTCTTCTCCTCTTCTAGCTTCATTCATCTTCACTTTAAAGAATGTTGTGTTAGTATTGGAACAGGAACACAGTCAAAAATACTGGATTTAGAAGCAAACAGGAATGCTAGATCTCCAAGTCAGCAAATCTCTGACTTGAGCCAGAAGAAAGTATTTCTTTTAAAACAAGTTTAGCAGCCTCTAAATGATCCTGTTTTGTATAAAATGTACAGGTTTCCTCCCAGACTTGAAAGCCAAGACATAAGAAATAACTTGCTGCCTTTCCCACCATCCACCTCCTCAGCAGCATTAGGACAACAGTCAGGGTGACACTGGTTATGTCAAATGCACAAGATTCACCATCAGCTAACCTTGTAAAGCTTGTTAGGCTGTATATGGAGACCTTAACATTTCCAGAAACTGGCACTGTAAATTGTATTCCTTCCTCTTTCAGGCTGCTTGCTTTTGGAAATTAATTATTTTGATTGGGTTTTCCATGAAGAGTGAGCAGTTCTCAATGCCCTAAAAAAAATTGGAAGTCATAGAGCATGTGCAAGATTTTCTGCCTCAGTCTATTTGATTTAATCTTTTGTTTCTATATATTCTGCTTAGAGATTCTTGAAGTAACTGTTGTAAAGCTCTGTCCAGAAATTGTACAGAATGCCATTTTTGTGATATTTTTCCAGAAAAGAGTTCTGCAGTGATAGAAATGCTAAAACTGAAGGTGATTCAAATCCTTTCAGTTATCCATAGATGGGACTAGTACTACAAAATACTTGGTAAGAGTGAACAAGAATGCATTTAATGTTAAAAGACATATCAGTGTCTCTGGACTTTTCATTATTAATCACTATTAAATTGTGTTATTCATGATCATATTTTAACTCCAATTCTAAAATTAGACAGCTTTCCTACCTTGCTCCATAAACTCCTAGTCAGCTAACTTAAAAGTACTGGTTTAGTGTGTCTAAATCCTTTCCCATTAAATCTCTACCAACCTGAAATAAAAAAATTGGTTGAAATATATTATAGGAAACTTAGTATGTTCAACAGGTCTTCGGCTGCTGTCTTTGAAAACATTAGATTATGACATAATGTACCTTCTTTCACTCAAGATTTAGCCAAGTTCTTGATTAAAGATGGTATCAGGTGGCACTAGTACCACCTGAGGTGGCATAACTGCAGGTGTAGGACATTAGAGTCTGGCAAACATGAGAAAATTGAATACAGAAATTGTTACAGGAGTGGAAGGAACATATGTTGTAAAATCTTGGCTAATATTTCATCTCATTTTCTTTTCTGGTTGCAAACTGTGCAGTAGTTACAGCAACCACAGTTTTTTTGCCCATGTCTAAATGTTGAAATATAAGATGGGGTGGGAAGGAAGGGGAGGAAAGGCTTGTCTCTTATCACTGCACAAATGATACTTCATCTCTCTTTGTAAATAAAATTACTGAGTGTTTCAAATAGTTTTAGAATTAGATAAATGGCATTCACTGGCATTTCTGTTTCATTAGATCTTGATTATCATTACTGTTTGGACATCAGGTGAAGAAATTGTATTTTGATGGGAGTCACTCACAGTGGTTCAGGTCTGATTAAAAGGTGTGTTTTATAAAATTTACCTACTGATTCACAAAAATTTACCAGTTGTAGGTTCATTTTTCTCTGTTCCCAAGTATAATCACTTTATTACCATGTTGGAAGTTGGAAATGCTTGAGGAAGCAAGCAACAGACCCATTTTTAACTGTCTACCAAGACTGTCCTTCTGCACAGAATAGAAACTCTGTGTCGCTGTGGCCAAAGTTACAAAGGTGAAATATATCAAGAAATACCATATTGTTAATGTTCAGTAGTTTCCCCATGGTATGTCCTTCTCCTTTTTACGTTTGAAACTCTGCATCGGTGTCCATATTTAACGAAATTATCTCCTATCACCAAAACTTGAAATTTTGAGCTGATACACAGCAAACTTGAAGATTTACAGTATTTATCTAGCACTTCATAATTTCTTGGAATTTTGCTTCAAATATTTGTCAAGTACTTCTGTACAGTGGTAGATGCTATGGAACTGGGGCCAAGACTTTAAGGAATAACAATCTTTGACATGCTTTATGGGTTATTATTCCTAGTTATATTCATTTTGATTTAAGACTTTATTAAATATTAAACCAAATGAATTTGCTTTTAAGTTTCTACTTAGTTTAAGTAATAAGTGGACTTCATTTCTCTTTCTGTGTTTAAATTAGCTGATACACATTTGTATATGCAAATAAATGTCTTTGCAAATGAATATTTTCTGAAATCCTATGAGCAAGTATTAAAACCAGCATTAGGATCCCAAAGAGGCTGTGGCAATCATAATTAGTTTTATGGACTGAATCTAATTATTCTTTACTGGAAACCATGCTGTGTAATTCCAGTGCTACTCTTGGTAAAGAATTTACTTCAACTATAGCAAAAAAAAAGTAAACACTTGCAAGAGGTTATCGAAATATTCTTTCTACAACTGGAGAGCTGTTTGCATGAATGTGATGCCTGTCTTTTTGACAGAATGCCAGGGACCTCCAGGACTGAAGACCCTAAAGTGATATAGTTTGAGAGGCAGAGCCAGGATTATAACACTGGGGTCAGTCACGCCTTGTACATCGTGCAGACCAACCTGCCACGGCAGCACACGCTCTGCAGTGGCTCACCTTTTTGGCTACTCGAGAAGTCCTTCCTCAGCATTTAGGACCTTCTGCTCACGTAATCCCAGGAGAACTCCCAGTCAAGAGACCACCTGATGGCCAGCACTAGGGGCTGAGGCACAGATCTCCAAAGCACAGGTCACTGCTCACTGCTCTTGGGTGTAAAACAGGGTGAGGGTATGAAGGGGTGAGGGTTGGTGTGAGCTCTGGCCATCTGTTGAATGTCATCAACTCCTCTCACCTGCTGCCTAGCAAAACCAGTGGTTTATATTTAAGTTTTCAATTCTAATGAAGAAGGTATGATTGCATGCAATTTAACAGAGACCTGATCAGCTTTGTTGTCCCTGAGTAGTGAGAATTCAAGCTTTTGCTATTCAAACACTAATTTTTAAAAGTTTTCTACTGATTCTAGTGATAATAAATTCACTCTATCGCTTTTCTTTACGGGGCTGAATGTCTTAACATTTAATTACTGTTAACAAGACCTTTATGGGAAGAATAGAAAATTTCATGTACTGTAATAGCATTAGCATATTAAATGTAACGTCAGGTGGCCCTCTTAGGATTACTGCTTCTGATTGAAGCCTATTCAGCTTTTTCTTCATTGTCATTTAAACTTCATTAAGTATAGAAATTCATTTTCTTTACTCCTTTCCATGACAACCTTGCAATCAAAGTTGTGTAAGCTGACAATTCATTTGGTTTGATCAATAGAAATTTGATCGAATTGCATCCTGATTTGGAATGGTCTGAAGGGTGAGTTGGATTTTTCAAAGACAAAATAAGAACAGAAATTGTTCTATGTAGAAATAAACAAATTAGAAATGATTAGATTTCTTTTTCTTTCAAGGTATTCATAGAATTTGTTTATAGAATTTTGCCCTTAAGTGTACCATGTTTAATATTGCTTAACTTTTCTTATAATTGATTCTGTTTTGGAAGGGCAACTCTGATTAGTAAAAGGAAGCAAAATTTTTAAAAATCATTCTTAAGGTCATAAAGCATGACCAAAGTTGTGGTCCTACAGAATCAAAGTTTCTGTTACTAAGTAAACATATTTCAACCTTCCAGATACAGTGTAGTAGTGAATTTCACTGCTTCTGTGGTTAAAATAGAAAAAATAGGATGAGAAATTGTTTCCTTAAAACTAGCATGTAATATCCTCCATGCTGCACTACTGTCAAGAAGCTTCTGACGCTCGGAAGAAGAGAACAAAACATCAATAACACTGACCTTTATAACAAGAGGTCACTTTTCAATTCTTCTGCCACTAATTAGTATCAACATTTAAACATTACTTCGCGTTGTTTTAATTGGCAGTTCTACTACGATTAGCAGAAAAAGCAGGTGATATTGTCATGCATAACTGCTTTGCTATTATTTATGCCAGTCTCATTTGCTTTGCCAAACGACAGCACACAGGTTTCCTCGTCCTGTGATGGAAGCCCAGCAATTCACTTTTCAGGTGGCAGAACACATTCCAGTTTATAGCAATGAAAAATATACACATTTTTCAATGTCTGATTTGATTTTCACCGCTCATGATGTTCCTTAAGGAAGCAGTGAATGCTTTGCTTTCAGGAGATGGCAGTTTTGGAGCCCAAGGCCATGGTTTTACCAGGGAAGCATTCATATGCGCCAGTGATGATGTCACCAGCCTGCAAAAGCATTATGTGCACAGGCAAAACGTCTTGGTTTTGGTGTCACAAAAAGAAAGCCCAAGCTGCTGCAACAAATGTTAATATTTGATCAAAATAAACCCTCCTTTTTTCCCCCTTCGGTTTTAGGTATTTGTTATTTTGCTTGGTTCAGTTAGACCTTGGTTTGGAGGCTTTCTCCCAAAGAAGCCTTTTCTTTCTGCAGTGCAATCTGACTTTGCCATTTGTGACTTTGCACTGTAGGGAAGAAACTTTTTTTAATCCAAATGTATATATTTTATTTTGCAGATGGCAGCAGCTGGTTATTTTTTTCCCGTGATTCTTATTTAAACTTTTTCAGATGTGTCAGTTTGAGTAAAAGTGACAAAGACTTTGGGTAGAACAAGTTATCTTAATTACATAGCTAGCATTCTATTCTAATAAAATGTGGCTAATTAAGAAGGAAACAAAGATTGCCACAAAAACACTGATTTCTTTCATGTGGAAAGGTAGTGATTATTATTATCTAGTTAGTTTACATGACATGCCATCAAAACATCTCAGTTATTTCCCCCTCTATGTGCTGGTGCCTGTGGATTAGCTGGGCATTCATGAACGTCAGACAGACCTTTCCCAATATTCCAGAGTTGTCCCTTCAGCCTTGGCATGGATGCCATAGTGGATGTGGTATTTCACATTTTCATCATGGTCACTAAATTCGGTGAAAGGGAAGTTGTTTCCCTGAAACTAGCAATTTGGATTCATCTTGCCTAAGCTCAGGGCATTAATCATAAGAGTGATACGATCCGCTGGCCCGTGGTCCAATTGGCTGCGTCTTGGAAATACCCAAAGTCTTTGGGGATTCATTTTGTCTCTTTTTTCTCCATAAGGTAGTAAGTAAGAATCAATGAGGTAGTTTTGTCTGCAAACAAAATTCACACAAATACGCTCACAATGACAGCAAAGAAAAAGATGTCCCAAAATGTGGATGTCTGCTTGAAAAAACAGTGAAATTTGCTTCCCTTCTTTCCCGCTGTAGAAGGAAAGGAGGAATTGCCAGTAGGGTTCATTCTGGAAACTTCCTTATCTCTGAGCTCCTAAAATGAGGTTTCCAATTAATTTTGTTAGTAGGAATTATAAAAGTTCAAGGGACGTGAAAACCACTAACATAGTATTGTGTTCTCCTGAAAGAGCACAGGAAACAGGAGGAGCAAATTCAGGTAAAATCATTCATGTTTCAGAAGACACTATTATGATAACCAAGGCAGTTCTATTACCAAAGTATCCCAGAGACAGAGTTAACACTTAGTGAAATATGTAGGTGTCTTAGACTGGGAGAAAGGCTGAGAAATAATTAGAGCTAATAGAAAGAGATTGAAAACATGGTCAAAAAGTCTTTTTCTAAGGGTTCATAAGGAAAGTGAACAATCACAGAAACAAATGAATCAAATTCCCAGGGAAAAATGTTGAAATTAAAGATATTTCATGAACAATAAAATTATATAAATGAATATACATTAAAGAAACAAAAACAAGCTAAGTGAAAATGAGTTTACTAGCTATGTTAGAAATATTTAATGTAAACAGCTACATTTCAAGCAGAAAGATGAGTTATTTAATAATTATCAAAAGGGTTTAAATATTAGGTAGGAAACATAATTGAGAAAAGGAAACTTTGCTCCACACCTTAACTAAAACTTCCTATCTAGCTTTATACTAACCTTCCAAACATGGCAAAGAATTAACTTCTTCCTGCGGAAGAGTCATGAAATGGATTAGGACTGAGAAAAAAAAATCTGGATTCTCAAGGACATGGGCTAGATAGCCAAAGGTTTTTGGTCTTTGGCTTTAGAAGTTTTCTTGAAAAAATATATTTTCAATAAATTAACCTAAATATGTACTGAGTAATTTGTAATTTGAAAATAGTAGAAAACAACCATCTATCTGTAAATCTCTACTGTACAGAGAAGGTTGATCTGTAGTTTATTTTATTCTATTTTATGGTTATTGCGAAAAAAACTATCCAGAAACTTCAAAGCAGGAAAGATTCATTTCACCATCCCAGAATTCTTTGCTATTTTATCCCAACAAATTGAGTTGTAAGTCATTTTCAGGTGGTTTCTCCGATAAGCTTAGGCAAGTGTAATTTCATGCAGTGCAATTCAGACTTACATTCCTACTGTGGAAGAGAGCTCATCGGTCTGTCTTCCTGGATAGAAAGGCAAAATCCTTCAGAATTGCTTAGTGTCAGTTATATTTTCTTTGTAGTGCAACATAATTCTTCCCCAGGAATGGAATACACCTTGTGTTTGTTTCTATTTTTGGCTAAGATCAACCACTGCAATTTTAACAATGCTTTTATAAGCGTTTAGAGAACTACATAGTTACAAATTGTCCCAATATTAATATCACAGTGAAGTAAAATCCTCTGTGTAGCCAAAGAATGAAGGCAGCAGTGAAAATTTTTATATCTGTCAGTTTGGGGTTTTTTCATGGCGGCTGGCGTGGGTGACAGACAGATTCAGCATCCACAGCAGGACTTTACAGGTTAGTTTGCCAGCCAGAACACCACTTAATGCAAAATGTGGTGGTGGTGGTGGTGTGATGAGCAGAGCTCACTAACTTGTCTGCTTGTCTCACACTGGCCACCAAACAGCCATCAGATGGTGTGAGCACGAGCCAGGATCCTGCAGTGCTGTCTGCATGGAGAAAATGCTTAGCAGGACCAGGATCATAATATGGCCATTATTAATCTGCCTTCCCACTGGAGACTGAAAATGAGATAGTATTTATTTTCTTACCCAAGCCAAAGATGTCAGGGCTGCTTGTGGGAAGATTCTGTTTGCTTCTTGTAAATAAAACAAGAATGAGAAAAAAAGAAGTTGATCACTGGATTAGTCTTTAAAATAGTCAATGTTTGGAAAATTTTGTCAAGCTGATACTCCTCTTTTGTTAAGGAGGAGTATCAACTAAGACATATCAGTCTTTTGTAACTCCTAAAAAAAAGGGAAAGATAGAGTTCATTCCATATTATTTTCACATTGTTACCTTCTTTTATATTATTATAATAATCCTAATTTCATTTTATTAGTCTTGTATTATTTTATTAATCTTTTATTCTAAAATCTTCACTTTTAGAGGAAAGAGGGTAAAATCATAGAACTTCAGTGTAGAAGAAAAGAATAAGAAATGATGGCAGAGGATTTTCATTTTATGTTCCAATATTATTTTGATTATCATGTGACACATATGAAGTTATATGCAGTTATTTGAACATTAATTGCTTTTCAGCCTTATAAAAACAAAGGGGAAGAAAAAATGATGTTATGGATCAACTACTCTGCTTTTTCCCTCAAAATAATAATATCATGTTATGATGTGTGTTGAGAGAGTTATCACAGATACTGCCAGTATCTTAATTAAAATTAAAA
Source organism: Brachypodius melanocephalos (assembly GCA_013398615.1). Classification (NCBI taxonomy): domain Eukaryota; kingdom Metazoa; phylum Chordata; class Aves; order Passeriformes; family Pycnonotidae; genus Brachypodius; species Brachypodius melanocephalos. The sequence goes on from VZSR01003803.1 coordinate 43,110,735, forward strand.
AATTAAATTGGAGATTATGGAAACTACATTAATGTAAGAGAAATACATGTTAAAAATTTGAATTCTTTGAAGTTAAGAAAGTTGATTAAGTGGCTTATTTGCATGAGGTATTGGCAGGAATGAGGAAATTCCAAAAAGGATAGGAAAATCATGTAACAGTGAATATACAAGGTAAATACAGATAAGAGAAGCTTGGTAGGAGATATTGTGGCATCACAGGATAATTTCAAAATATGAAGAAAACTACTTCCAATAATTTTGTCATGTGGATTTAATTTCTTTGTACTTGGGAAATCAGTTTTTTTATACTTCTTTTAGCTGTTTGAAAATAATTCTAGAAATGTTTGTAGATTAATGCCTGGTGCCTAAGGGGCCCACTGCCAACTTAAAACATAAACACCACAAAACTCCCTATGCCTCACCCCAAAAGCTTCTTATGTGTGTACCAGATGTGTGAAAACAGCAAGCAAAGAGTAGTCAAAAAGAGCATTTGGAAGTTTTGGTTCTAATGGAGAACCTCAGGAGGGCTTTCCATAGGAGATCCCCTTGGTTTCAGGGAGAGGAGTGAGGTTCTTTAATTTGGACAAAAACAGATAAAAGAGGTTCTAGACAAAATCAGCCGACTCCATAAGCCTGCACACACTGCAGCCATGCTACTCACCCCTACAACTCTGGAACAGTTTCTGTTCTCTGAAAACAACTTTTTTCCTTCTTGTGGCATAACCATACTACTGTCACTGATCACTGATCACTTATCCCCTATATATGCAATCACTTCTTCTGCTCTATTTCTCTCATTTTTCGGGGGATTTTTTATGAAATTTGTGGCATCATAAATGGATGTATCACTCAAAAACATTTTACCTGTGTGCATTATAGTAGCCTGTTTTGTATTTCAGCTCATTGCACTCTAAAAGCATAAAAGCTTTCAAGGCTGTCAATTCTGTTAATGATTCTGCATTTGCCTATTGCATTGGACACTGTAGACTTACAGGACAAAACAGCAGAGAACCATTTAGACTAAAGTAGTCTTTCTCTATGTGATACTTCTATGAAAACTTTTCTCAGTTGTCTAGGGGGGTTTCTATGTGTCATCCTTTGTTTTGATTTCCTCACACTTTTAAATGATTGTCCTATTTTGAAGTCTATAAACCAGTCAATGTCTTTTCCAATGAATAAATATCACTTACTAGAAAATGCTGGGGTTGTTACTGTGTTTGCTGTTTTATTATACAAGACTGATGGTCTTAACCACAAATTTGAATTCTTAAGTTTATTTACCCAGATTTCAGAAAGTAAGCAATCTGTTCCATGCTACTTAGCAGGATTTGTTAGATGCCTGGTCATTTTGAAATTAGTGAAAGACTCAACTTTGTTGCAGGTTCTTAATTATTTTGTTGGGTTTTTTTAAAATCTTGGTCTACATACCTACCTCAATTTTTCACATAAATTAGGAGTTGCAATTCTCTGGATAGCTTGTAATTTATCATCTCTTCCTCTTAACACCCACCTTATCCTCATCATTTACAGATGATAATCAAAAAAGCACAAAACTTGGCATCAAGTGTAACGAAAATCTAATTTAAATTAAATAATATTAGAGAGGAACTGTTATCATGCCAGAGAACTAAAAAAATTGGGCCTGTTAAATAAGAACTAAATATATACAGTAGCACCCTCAGACAAAGTGCAAAATTTGCAAATGCTTTTTCTCTTCCTTAAAATGTAAGTGTATTTCACTTCAACAAAGAAATGTGCCTTTTTATCTTCTTTATTAGATGTCATATGCATTGTCTAATGTAAATGAAAAATTGTACCATGTGGGCTCAAAATCCCTTTGCCTTTCATGCACATGACATCTTCCCTTCTGAAATCTAATGCAAATAAATCATTATGTCAATGAAAACCGGTAATCTGCACAAAAAAAAAAAAAAAGAGTGGTGGGGGTGGTGTAGGTGGTTAGAATGTGCATCTTCATATCTTCATGAGTTTAAGAAATAACAGCACTTCTTTTTTGAGTACTCAGGATCTATTCCCATTCAACTCAGGAGGGACTTCTGCTTTAATTATTTATCTGCAGAGCTCTTTTTCAACAGCTTAGGTGAATTTCCAAATCGACCTGGTAGTCTGGCCCATGAGGCCAGATGATGTCTTCCTCTCAAATTCACATGGGTCAGGATTTCATGCTTAGAAACTCTCTGTTGCTTCTGGTGGTTTACATCTTCTGTGAGTGTGAGGACTTCCTGTTACACCAGCAGCACGCAAGTGTTGCCAGTAGGGTTGCAGTTCTCTTTCAAAACCTGCACCCCCTTTCATTACAGCCGTTTCTGTTCTGCACAGGATGCTTATGAGATGTAATTTTTGGTATGTGTCTGTAGCATAGCTGTTATGTTTAATGGCTTGGAAGATATTGTCACTTGGGATTCCAATACTTCTAGTCCTCAGAAGTTCTGGGTGGACCAACTGTTAGGCAGTTTTCTAATTCTTCTCTTAGCATTTCTCAATTATTTTTGCAATTGCTTCCAGGTTGCTTATTTCTGAATCAGGAAATATTACTGGATGTTGAAGGTGTGATTTCAATCACATCTTTTCCATTTTCCAGACCCAATGAAGACTGTTGCATCACCACTCTTGCCATTAACTTCTATGTATGTTCAATCCCAAGCTTTCAGCAATAGATTATGTTAATCCTAGGGAAAGGGGTCCCTCAAAACAGTAGTGCATTGATACTAGAGCAGACTGCTGACAATTCCAGTGAGACCTCAGTCAGGGCAGATTGTACTTAGCACAACTGGCTCACTGTCTAGAATCTCCGTAACCACAAATAAAATATTGACATGTATTGAGAACTAGGCTTTTTTTTTCCTTTTCTTTTATTTTCTTTTTTTTTTTCTTTTTTTTTTTTTTTTTCTTTTTCTTCAGGTGTGAAAAGTCCAGGCTTATTGCTGGTCTTATTTGAGCATGGCCATCGAATTCATGCTGTAAACCAGACACTGGCTGCTGCATACCAAGTGAGCCAGCTGTGCATTTGGGGCATTTCAATGTCTGGCAGCGTCTGCCTTAGGTTTCCTGTCATGGGCTTGCAGCTTTTTTACATCAGCTGCTGTGATGGGTTAGCCTGCTTATACAGCTACTGTATTTGCTTCAGAGGGAAATCTCTGCTAAAATAGCTTCCAGGAACTGGAAACTGCATGTTAGCTTGCAGGAGGGCTTTAGCTCTCATAAGGGACCCCAGAGGTACGTAAGCCCTGTGAAGAGGTTGGTACAACTATTTCAGAACCTGATCTTCAGACCACAGTCTAAAAGGCATTGCAGGAAGGGGAGCTTATGAGAATGGAAATTAGTCCCTTCCTTAATGTTTCCTGAAAAGGGGCAGATTTACGCCATATTGTTCTCAGTGAGTAGTTCAGTTTTGTATCTGCCAAACAAGGTGAAAGGAGATAAGAATGTGACTTTTAAAATAGAGTTTATGAAGCATAAGTTACTGTGCTCAATTTCACATAAATGCTCAGATTAAAAACAAAAACATGTTGTAAAAACTTTAAACTTCTACATATGACAATCAGAAAGTTACTGTAGTCAGGCATCTGTTATTCATCTCTTTAAAAATATTTGTTAACTGAAAGTTTACAGTGGAAGAATTATTATATATTTAGAAAAGCTTGTTTGACATGAAATCTTTATTGTGAGCATAAATCTTCTCTATAAAACCAAAGTCAAACATCATGTCAGTTTCACAGGTTTTCCTGTTATAATTATCTTCTTTTGCTTTTCATGGAGTTAGTATATACATAATAATGGGGAAATAGACTCTGGCACCTATCAGTGGTAGAAGAAATGCATTTGAATGGCACAATGAGGAATTGAAGTAACACATTTGGTACAAGTGGCCTTTCCTCAAGTTTGCTGCTTTTTGCTGAATAGCAGCCACTGGCTGCCACACATGGCTGACTTCATGAAGAGTTCTAGGAGGGTTTGATTCATTGTTGTGACTTTATTAATACAGAATCATGAACCTGAATTAACCAACCAATTTAGATAAGACCATCTGTTGTCTAATAAGATGTGACTGTAATTTGAGTAGTGGTTTTATAATAAGCATATTATGGGATGAAGGACAAGCAGATATTAGCTCTGTCTCATTAGCTTACAGAAAAAAAAAAAAAAAAGGTAGTTAGTTTGCCACTATGGAACATGGAATATTTTTCTTTAAGTCTTAGTGCAGTTCTGTGTATAAGTATACAGCCCCCATCTGCACCTCCTCTACCACGCAATAATGTCAAAACTAAAAAGAAAATAGGATTCAATGCACCTTATGGAATACTCTTGTGGTACCTCTTTAGGGGCAATAAACCCATTTTGTTCTTGCTTGGTTCTTCTGGTGTTACTGGATACCCTGACGGCTGTGAGGATGAAAATGCAGGCAGTCTGGTTTATCAACAATATGTCAATGTCATCTGGTTTTGCTCTATTTAGTTGCCCTGTCTGGTTTATCACAAGAATGGAATGTCAGCTAAGTACTGAGAAAAGCTGCCCTTTTATGTTTGGATGTCTGGCAATGAGAAAATGGACAAAACATATTGTAAAGCTGGCTTGTCAACTCAAACTCTCCCTAAAGCTTTCTTATGTTTTTATATGGATGTTAGATAATACTGTAGAGTAGATTAAGCTTTACTACTCACTATCATGGTTTTATTGAACCTCTAAAACTGAATTTTATAGAACCATTGTCCAGTTAAGTAACAAAGATAAACCTTTTCTTTGGTCATAAAAACCCAGGCATTAATCCATATGACTGAAGATTAAGACAGAAATAAGTGCAGATTTGTCTGGCAGTGATTTTCTGAAAAAAAAAAAAAAAAATAAGAATGTTGTGTGTTTTGTAGAGTTTCTGGTTGAGCTGTTTCTTCCTCTCATATCTGAGTGATCTTGAATCCAGGAAAGCAAAACATATAATTAACAAGGAATATAGTCCTACTAATTAGAAGATTGTATTAAAACACCAGACTGAGTGGTGCAGTCACTGTGCTGGAGGACAATGCCATTCACATGGACCTTGACAGGCTTGAGAAGTGGGCCTGTGTGAACTTCACGAAGGTCAATATGGCCAAGTTAAAGGTCCTGCACCTGGGCTGGAGCAATCCCAAGCACAAACACAGGCTGGGCAGAGAATGGATCAAGAACAGCCCTGCTGAGAAGAACACAAAGTGTTTGTGGAGAAGAAGATCAACATGAGCCAGCAATGGGCATTCACAGACCAGAAAGCTGAGCTCATTCTGGGCTGTGTCAAAAGGAGTGGATTAAAAACCTTTTTCTAATATCCAACCCAAAGCTCCCCTAACAGAGTTTAGTGCCATTTCCTCAGGTCCTGTCACTTCTCATCAGAGACAAGAGATCAGCAGATTTAGGGGGGTCATTTCCCCCTCTACTCTGCTCCTGTGAGATCCTACCTAGGGTACTGTATCCAGTTTTGGGGGTCCTAACACAGCAGGGAGATGGACCTGGTCAAGCAACTCCAGAGGAGGGCCAGGTAGATGATCAGAGAGCTGGAGCACCTCCCATAAAAGAACAGGCTGAGAGAGTTGAGGTTACTCACTCTAGGGAAGAGAAGGCTCCAAGAGAACTTAGGGCAGCCTTCCAGTACTGAAAAGGGACCCACAGAAAAGCTGGAAAGGGCCTTTTTCCAAGGGCCTGAGATAGCACAAGGGAATTGGCTTTAAACTGAAGAAGGGTGGGGTTAGGTTACACATAAGGAAGAACTCTTTACTGTGGGGGTGCTGAGTCAGTGGAACAGAGAACTTGGCCTGAGAACATCTGGGTACTGCATCACTGAAAGTGTTCAAGGCAAGCCTGGATGGGGCTTTAAACAGCCTGGTGTATTGGAAGGTGTCCTGCACATGGCAGGGGATGGAAATAGATGATCCCATCCAAAGGTCCCATCCAAACCAAGCCATTGAAAAAAACTCATTAGTTCCTTGATATGGATATCATGATGTGTAAAATTACATCAACAGGTTTTGCACTTCCATGTTTCACAGCATGTAGATATGGGAACATAAAAGAGCAATTAAATACAAAGGTCTTCAATTTCCCTTCATCTCTGCTCTGTTGCAACTGCCTTCACAGTCTGAATGCTGAGCTTCAGGGATAATGCTGAGTCTGAAAACTAAGGCACCTCTTTGGTAGTCAGCTGGCTATCCCATTGCCTAGTCAAAGACAGAAAAGAATCCAGTATCTTAGAGAGAACCACTCTGGCACCAGGCTAAAGGTGTGCTGTAATGTGCAGGATAAGACTCTCCTTGGATATCAGACCAAGAAGGCAGCAAGGACACATTGAGCTTCAAAAGCCAGAGTGCTTTTAATCCTCCAGGAAAGCAAAGAATCTGAAACTGATTCTTTTTATGGAAAGATCCAGTTATTCTATTGACTTTTTCAGAGGGCAGACAATGAGTTTTCTGTACAATTTAATGAAGTATCACCAGAGAAGAAATTACATAATATGAAATCTTTAGACAAGATTGAAAGAGCACATTTTGTGTTTCCAGAATTGTAAGGATTCATTGCAGCTTCACATTTCCTAACAAAGCCTGAAGTGAAAACGATGTCTCTCCATAAATCCTACTGTATCATTTGGACAGGGAGCTGCTTTGTGTTCGCATTCATATGGTTTTAAAGCCATAGAATAGCATCCACAAAATTTTCTGAAGCATTTCATTTTTTAGTAAATCTGTAAAGAGTTGTAAGGAATGGGAAGCCTTTTGTATTTGCAAGAGCAGAGTCTCAGGCAGCAAATACAATCTAAGTAAAAGGAAAATGTATTGCAGGTGCTGATCATTGACTTGGAGAAGATCAGAAGGTCCTTTGCACATGAAAAAAATACAGATCACCAGCAGGGCCACAAGTTTGAAAGTAATATTGCAGCATGTTAGTCATGTTAATTTTCTCTTTTTTTTTTTTTTTTTTTTTTAATAACACAGTTTTGGATTTATGACTGAAATCAAAATGCAGTATTTACTTCCAAGGAATATGCAAGGCTTAAAGTAAAAGGAAATTGTTTTCCAACAAAGGCTCAGATAAGTTGAACAGTTTCATTTAATGGTTCTATGTGCCTTTTGGGCAAGGCTCGTTACACCTGTTAACACTTTTTAAAATGGAATAGCATGTCTTGTATATGTGAATTTTGTTGAATACGATTAATCCCAGGAAGCAGCCATTGAAGCCTTTGGAAAGGGGAAGGTAAAAAAATCTTCTCTTTTAAAGGGAAGGTTATAATCGAGGTTAATTCAGGGTGTCATGAAAGGGTGGCTGTGACAAGATTTAGTGACAATGTAAGGCCAAATTAATGCAAGATCAGTGGCCTGCCTATTGATTCGTATCATGGGATCCTGCTGGAATGAAGTCATTATTTAATTATACTTTTACTTACACAATAAATGGTTCCAAGAATAGACTGTGCTTGATTTTGATGTCTGCAGCTCCATCTTCACTTTTCTTTTGTGCCCATAATAAGTAGGGAATGAATATAAGCACTCCACAAAATTTTCATTTATTATACTTCACATGCTCTCATTTTCCCAACGTCTTGAATCTTCCATTTAGAACAGTCTGTGATATCAAATCATTCTGGGTACAGAAGCCTCTGAAGATTGTGGAACCAAAATTTCTCTAGATTTGATTTAAAAAGCATTGTTTGAATGGTTTTCCTTTTCTTCTTGAGTGATTTAAAATACTTTCTTTTACTATCTCTAGAAATAGACTAAACTTACTGTTCGTGCTACAAGTAACTTAACTGGGACCTAGAAGAAGCTAATAAGTACTTTATTGGGACTTAAGATACAACAGCAAGGGTTTTGCTATAGAAATCTGTATAGGAAAGCTCAAGCACCTACAAAATATCAGGAATATTCACTGAACAGTCAAAATTGCATTGTTTCCCTATTTTATATTATCAATTATCAATATAAAATATTTATATTTGATTCTCTTGATTCTGAATTAGATCTGTTTGGCTAATTTGTGACAAATAAAAACTTGTAATTAATTCAGGTTTAATTTGTCTTGTGGACCAAGCCCCCCATTTTTATCAAATTACACAGATTTGAACACCAAATAATTGAGAAAAATAATTGCAGTGGTTCTATGTTAATAGCTGGACTCTTAGACATTGTTTCTAACCTTATGATGCCATGAAAATGTGACTGGTTGTCATTGTAATGCTACTGTTTGAAAAGCAGCGTGTAAAAATGGGCAGAATTCACATTTTAAATGCAGGATTATGTTTGTCATTTTTAGAGCATGGAAGGATCTACTTCTATGCTTGTATAATCCAGTGAAAACAGAGCCTTGCTCAGAACAAGAATCTTAAATAAATAGTAATTTTATTGGGGAAAAAGATCTCAGCTCAGTGGAAGAAAGTTTCATAAAATGTTGGTGAGAGATTTAGAATCATGGAATACATTGAGTTGAAAGTGACCCACAAGGACCATCACATCCAGCTTGTGGTCTTCCATAGGACCACCACAGGAATCACAATATGTGCCTGAGAGCATTTTCCAAAAGCTTCTTGGACTCTGTCAGGCTGGTGCTATGACAATTTCCCTGGGGAGCCTGTTCCAGTAACCAAACACCCTCTGGGTGAAGAGCCTTTTTCTAATATCCAAGCTAAACCTCCCCTGACACAACTTCAGGCCATTTCCTCAGGTTCTGTCACTGGTCACCACAAAGAAGAGGTCAGTGCCTGCCCCTCCCCTTCCCCTCATGAGGAAGCTGTAGCTGCAGTGAGAGCTCCCCTCAGTCTCCTCCAGGCTGAACAGACCAAGCGACCTCAGCCTCTCCTGGTGTGGTTTGCCCTCCAGACACTACACCATCTTTGTAGCCCTCCCTTGGACAGTCTCTAAGAGCTCTATATCTTTCTTTAATTGTGGTGCCCAAAACCGCACAAAGGATTTGAGGAGAGGCTGCACCAACTCAGAGTACAGCAGAACAATCTCCTCCCTTGACCAGAGGGTGATTCCTGTTAATCAGATAAAGGAAGCAAAATTAACTTTTTCAGTTTTGATCAAACCAACTAGTAAAATCAATCTGCAGAGTTTAAGCTGATTTTTATTGTATCCCACCTTATTTACAAAAGCTTAATCTTCACAACTCCTTTTTTGTTTTGTCTGATGTATTTTTTTTCTTTTTAAAATAAAAGAAAATAAAACTATATCATTTACAGAGCATAAAAGATAAACGTGTAATGAAACAAACCCAGCCTCTGCAAGACTGTACTGTATTCTAAGTAAGACATCCAAGTCTTACTTAGCTCATATTGTGGACTTTTCTCCTTGGAACATTATTCTCATTTTAAAACTTCTACGAGAGAGTAAAAGAAAAATCAACTTATTAGATGAGTATGTAACAAAATAGTTTCCCTTAATAACCATCTCTAGTTGTTGCTTGTTTATTCAAAAAATAAACAAATAAAATGCAGTCCATAAGGAGTTTGCTTGCTCATTCAGTAGCATGTGATTAGCCATTAAATGATAATATAGCAAGATCATTATGGTAAAACCCTTAACACTGAAGAAATTTCTTTTCTGTCTTGTGCACCTATGTCCATAAGTAACAGCATTAAAATTTTCACATTTTCAACTGCTACAGAGGGAATATATACATTTAAATGGGAGTGATAATATGTAAAGCATTTTGTTAATGCTTTTCCTCTGAATTAAGGAATCCAGCTATAGTGGAATTCTTTCTGGTTCAGCTTGCCTTTCAGTGCCCTTGACAACTGTAGGGTGAGAGAGAGGAGTGTGAAGAAAGCCTGATTCCTGTGCTTCAGGATTTCTGTCTTGGCTAAGTGTGTTTTCTTTTGTCATTTTTTTTTCATTTCTTTAACTTTTTTCTTATCATAATAGGTGCCCAGCAGTTATTTTTGTTCCATCTCTAGCAGCAGCAATGTCACTGATCTCACCATTTGTAAGTGTGTCCACACAGCCAGTCGGGAGTCTTACAAGTAGAACAAGATGTAGTAATGGGAACAAGATAGATGGGTTGTAAAGGACTCATTATAGTAAAGATCCCACTTCCTGGAGTCATCTTGTACAAAGGAGTATTTCTGCAACACTATTTTGTACATTTTTCCTCCAACATTGCTTGTGAAAGCTGTCCTTTTAAAGCAGTGCTGAATTCACAGTGATATTCCTGTTGTCTTCTTCACTCAGGGTGAATAATATTGCTGCACCAGGGACACCTCTCCCATCTTGTGAAACACCTTTGTGTTTTGGACACGACAGACTTTCCTTACTGTTAAAAGGTTTGGAAAGAGGTTGTGGTAGAGCAGCTGACAGTTCATCCATACCGGAGATGCTAAGGATGAGACATCGTTCTGCAGGCATTATAAATGGATATCTGGTGCTGAGAGTGCCTTTATGGTTTGAGAGTGTTTATCCTTGTGGTTCTGGAAACCAGACCACTAGGTGGATTATATTGCTGTACATAAATTGTATCCCAGCATGTTTTATAAATCAGGTGGCTTAATCAAATAAAGACAAATGGCAATGGAATAGCTTAAATATGAATTTACTGCCAGGTAGCCATTAAAAATCCTTATATATATTTTCCTTTTACTGGATTTTCTGACTTAGCCAGCAATAACCAGTCCTTTTTCACTTACAGACATGGGTCAAATTTTCATTCAGTCCAATCTGTGTGGTCTTTTAAGGTTCCTGATGAATGTTGGGTTTTGTTTGGTTGGTTTTTTTTGTTGTTTTTTTTTTTTCATCCAGCAAGGACTGACATCTTATTTTACAAGTTGTAGAGCTTCTTTCATTTTCTTAAAGGAGAACTTGATGTGTTGAGGGAGAAATACAAAAACCTTTTCCTTGGTCTAGTTGCAAGTGTGTTCAGGACCAGTGCAGTCAACAGTACAATCAAGACTGCCCTATTTTTTTTAGAAAGACTGTGACAGTCGATTGGGAAGAATGACACCAGCAGGGACAAGAGCAGTCCCAGTTACAAACCCTCCCTCACAAGCGCTGTGTCTCAGACTAAGATTTCAGGAGTTGTCCATGGAGAGCATACCTGCCGTGGCTGCATCAGTTGAGCAGTGTTATTGTGGCCATTGACTGCATCACCAGAACAACTGTGGAAGCAAGACAGATCCAGAATCCACCTAAAAAAAGACAAAAGCACGCAGGGTGGTTTTATGCACAGGTATCACATCCTGACACTCAGTCACGATGTGACCACAATAGCTGGAAGCACTGCACTTTTGGGTTGATACATGGAGTGGATGGAGGAAATGATTACTTCTTCCCATGCCTTCCAAATCCATTTAATATAAAATCTTTAAGCTTAGGATGTATCAGACAATAAAGTGATAAGAAAAGATGATGCACTTGATCTTAGCCAATAGCTGGGAGGTGTGCATCAGGGACAGGGGCTTCAGTGCATACTGCAGAGCACTTCTGCCCACTGAGGGTGATATAGGATCAGCACTTTCAAGGGCTGTTGACAGCTCTAAAAGATGACACATAAAAGAACGATTTTTTCACATGAGAAAGTAAGAATTGTAAATCAATACAATTACAGTAGTTCATAGAGATAACTGAAATTGCTGGGGTTTAAATTACTCTGGCAAAATTTCTGAGCAAAAGAAAATAATCTTAGACTATATTGTTTACTTCCTTAATATCTTTTTTTATTTTTCTCATTTATAGATCTGCTGCATCTTAGATACTAGTCAGCCCTACACAAAATGAATTTTCTTGCTCAGTTTTGGGTAAACAAAAAAGTAATCCAAATAACATCTTACCTGCTGAGAAGTTATGAGGAACAAGATATTAAAAAATATTTCCATATAGTTGTAGACACTGGTTTGTACATCAACCCAAAATTCATGGTAGGTTAAATGAAGATTTAATAGCGAATTTCACATACAATCTATCTCTAAATAAAAGAAAAAATAAATCTGATTGTCAGATATATTTTAATAGATTAGATTTGATCAGCTTCCTGCAGGCATGAACAAATAACCAGTTTAAACTTGACAAATTGTCTTTTATTTGATACTTGCTTCTTTCATACCAATACTACAATGTCCTTACTTTCCATTGGAATTATTTCCCAAAAGTTACAGTACCTAAAGTATAATATTAGGTATCTTAAAGGCCATTTGCTGCTGCAGTTCACCCTTCTGCTACCAGGGAAAAAACAATGCATTTAAATTTAAATTTTTCATACACAGTTTCAGGTAATCTTGTGGTTATGTGGATCTGACTGTGGAGAAGGAAGAAAGTTGACTCTTTTACACAGGAATAGGGGGTTTTTTTAATAAGTAAAGCATTCTCTGGGAAATTATATACTTGACTTCATTGTATCATGTAGTCTTCCAGTGCTAGTACTTTGGACCATGTTTTCCTTTAGTGTACAACTCAGAGACAAAATGCTGAGAAGAACCCTTGTTCGTAGAAGCATTAGTTCCCCTAACTATTCTTGTTTTAATCACCTTCCTATGTTTCTCTTGTAGTGTCTTGGAGGCAGGACACACAGACACTAGTGAGGATCCCCCTGTTTTCATGTTTTGTGTCTATAGGTAAGGAGTTATGAGGAAGGGATTAAAAGGAAAATAAAAGTAAAATAAAATGATGAATATTTACTCTCAGCTATGCAGTTCTAAAAACTGCAAGTGCGATACTCAGCAGAAATGTGGGCGCACATCCCATAAACAGGTCATTCCAGACCATAGTCATCATCCCAAGGTGCACTTGAGCATCTGTTAAATATTTTATATATGGTACTTATATTTACAAATAGCTCTCTGAAAACCTAACAAGAGGATATATGGAAAATAAATCCATTTATGGAAAGACCATAAAGGAGGAAATGCTAACATGGAGCTGTAGGGTGATCTCACATGACTTGAGCCCACGTAATGCGGTGGGCATTTATGGATCCTAAAAATAGATGGTGAACTATTTTTAAAGAATCACTCTGCTCCTGTGCTGCACTGAATATATTACCAAGACATTATGGTTGATTATTGGAACCCAGCAATATGTCTGACTAGATCCTTGCTGGGATAGCTTAAATATCTGACATCCTTCTTCCCTTTAGAATTCAGGGAGATAGTTAAATATATTTCCTTTCAATTTCCATACTTTCATATGATTCATACAGAATTCGTTTTACTGCCCTGTCTGTTGTGGTCCATCTCATGCTTAATTCACATCATGACATTAAAAAGGAGAATAAGCAAAATATTATATTCTGTTGTGTCCCAGAAAATTAACAGCTTGCTTTGTACTGAGCTGCAGGGTCATCAGAAAACAGTCCCTCTTTAAAGCAGGCTTTACATTCCTTAGTGCCTTGCACCTTGATTCCTTGTGTTTTGTACCTGTCTCTGACACAGTGTGACCAGATTATTGTGAATAATCAGAGTGAATGTTTTGTTTCAAAACCCAGCACTCTTTATTTGGTCTTTTGATATTCATGGAGAAGGACCAAGAACATGAGCAACTTGAAAAATCTTGTTTGATTTCTATGGATATTCCTTAGCCTTTTTCTCCAGCAGCCTGGGGTTAGTAATGAAATTTTACCGTTTGAATTTACCTGAAAAATGTTCAATATAGGAATATGATGAGGCTTAACAAGTAGGCAAAGCCATCAAACTTGGACTTTCCTGCTTCATTACTCCTACAATTTTATTTCTTTCTCTAGTAAAAATACCCCCCTTTTAGTATTAATCTACGCAGTTCCTACTCTTTTGTCACTGTGAATATGCAGCCCAGGCAGTTCATCAGTTACATGGGAAAACATCTGGAAAAAAATCTACATATCCTTACCTGCTGTTTCTAGGAGATTGCCATTGTCGGCTAATTCAGATAATGATCACGTTTAGTGACCACCTTACTATAAACTTCAAAGTGTCTTTTACGTCTTGACTTCAGATTTCTTAGAGGAACTGGAACAAGCTGGGTCAATCTGTTGTCACTTGTCACCTCGAATTATTGCATAACTTATCATCAACCAAGACAGCCAATATTAGGTATGCATTTATTTCTTTCTCATGAGTGTGTTGTTGCTGACACCGCACAAATAAGACATCCCACAGCCCTTTCCACCACTCTGATTCATGCCCTTTTTAAGCCAGTGAAACAATTCACACATCAGTAGACAGTGAAGGAGAAGTTCTTATGAGTACTTGTGAGTGATCAGAGCAGTTTTGCTGCTCTCTCTCTCTCAGTGAACTGCTTTTCTTCTCAGGTGCTTTTTTGGTCGGCATGGTGAATCATAGGCAATCAGCAAGAATGCTCTCAAGTATATAGTCTGCATTTCAAGCTTCGTGGGTGTTGCAAGTAGGACTGACTTTGACCATTCTTCACATCACTTTCTTATCCAGATACTGCTGCACAAAACGTCTAAGTGCACAATTTGATCATTATCTCCTGCTGTGGCAGTTCTGTTTCTCTCAGAGTTTTTCCTTCTGCATATCTGGGGGTTTGATTTCCAGATTATCGAGGACTCCCCTTTGTATTTATGATTTGTACCTGGGCAATACTAAACCTACTTTTCTACGGCAGTTTTTCTTTTCCTCACAGGGAGCACGAGGCTGAAAGAAATGAGCACACACTCTTTTAAGTGAGAGGCAGTTTAGATTTTTTTCACTGGGAAGAAAGCAGAGTAGCTACTTTTTATTAAGAGAGTGTCTTAAAGTTTACATTCCAGAGGAAATGGTGGGGTTCGAAAGGCTAACAGCTGTGACATTCCTTCTTTGTTTCTGTGTCATAGAAAACTTTTCATCTTCTAGCCATGGATGGAAAAAATTATTTCAGAGCTTTTTCACCTTAGTGTTAGTCCTTCAAATGCTAGGAGAGTAACAGAAGGAATCTGTACCGCAAATTTTGTTTAATGTGGGATTACTCTAAAAACAGATGAGGAAGATAAATATTCTTCCACAAAACTTGCAGGACAGAGTTTTCAGCTCAGTGATATCTCATGGGATGTAAATCCTTGTATCCTGGAGTATTTTCTCAGCTTGCATGATTTTGAGTCAAACAAATTTTCATTTCCACACAGTTTGTTTAAATTTAATTATGTTTCTGACAGGTAAAGTGGGATTTAAGCATATTTTAATATTTGTATCTGAGTGTTCAAACATTTTATTTTGTTAAAAAAATGTTTTAAAGTATCATTCAGAAGTAATCAAGAGCTTACAAAATAAGCTTTACGCAAAATATCTCGTGACTGCCACTTTTCAAGTGGTTTTCTAAATTTGGATTCTCTGTATTCAGATCATCTGATAAGTAATTTTCCTAGTTTCCTAAAAATAGGAGAGGCTATTCTTTTCCTCTGTAAATAAAGCTTCAGTCTCACCCAAGTCAACATCTGAACACACATTTTGTCCTTGTCTTTTTTTGCTCTTGACTTCTGTGGGGAAACCATGAAATTCCCCAACTCACCTCTCCAACAGTTATTATTTGATGTGCAACCTCCTGCTGTAATCTCTTAGAGACTTCCAGTCATTTTTTCATATGGCCACTTTCACAATTACATGTTGTGGTGACTTAGGCAAATTAGAGATAAGAGTGATGCCCATAGGCAGTGTTCAAAAATCCTGGTGCTTAAATTCTATGGGTTTATATACTTAAATCCCTTTATAAATGGCTTGTAATATTTCATGTTTTCTCATCTGCTAATCAGAGGGGCAATATTAGTACACCTTCCAGAATTATGCACATACTGGGAAACAACTGAGATGACAAAATAAGTTAGAAAAATGCCTCAAATTTTAGTAGGCATTAGAAAGAAAGGTAGTTGCCATGTTTCTCATAATTTCAAAGTAATGAATACTGGAAAAGGACATCTCAGTTGGACAAGAACAATGGCTAAAATTTCCTCTTCTTTCTTAGTGCTGCAGTTTGTTATCAGATAGTAAACGTGTCTTTTTTTGTTACATCATAAAACTTATATAGGGTTCAACTATATTGCCCTATTTTTTTTCTAATTATTTAATGAACATCTTGGACTATGCATTACACATTTGCTAGAAAAGTATTTTCTGGGGCATGAATATATTAAAATTAAAATGACCATGTTTTATCTCATCATATTGAGATGTACTATCCCATGTTTGTGGGAATCTTGCAGCTACTTAAAGGACAGTAGTTTTTTTTTTATTTTTAGCTTAATACGATTCAAGCACAAAGTCAAAGCCACTAGTACAAAGCTATAGTACTTTTGGTTGACATAGGCAAATATTCCCAAATTGACCTTCAACATAAATTCCCAACTGAGTGTGGCTGATGAAGTACTTCCATTTTTATATCAGATTGTGCTCTAAAAGCAGTGAATTGAGCTCTTAGCTTCGATGAGCCAGTCTGAAGCAATGAGAAGTGCTTCAATAGATCATTCAAAATCTTGTGAATATTTCTATGTAGTTTTAATTGGATACATGCAGACATAATTTCAGTTGAAATCCACTGAAAAGAACTTTCTTGATACCTTGACTATTAAAGTAAATCAGCAATAACATGGTGTTCATGAAAGCAACCAAAATATGGACAAAAAAGAAAATACAATTACTTGGATCAAACAGTGAGCAGATCTTTGAAGAAAATAAAGAGCAAAAGGAACAAAACCATCATTACCAGCTAAGCTTTACCTGCTTTTCCCAGTAACAAAAACAAACAAAAAAACCAAAAAAATCAATAGGGAG
The DNA here is from genome assembly GCA_013398615.1 of Brachypodius melanocephalos. Classification (NCBI taxonomy): domain Eukaryota; kingdom Metazoa; phylum Chordata; class Aves; order Passeriformes; family Pycnonotidae; genus Brachypodius; species Brachypodius melanocephalos. The sequence continues at coordinate 43,127,434 of VZSR01003803.1, forward strand.
TAATTGTAACATGGAGAAGATAACATCAAAGGTATATGACAAAAAATAGTCACTGATTGTGCTGAAGTTTAGTCATTGTCCTGAAGTTAATTAAAGATGACATTAAAGAAAAAAGCTCTTTAGATGTGTGATCCAAAGGTTTCTAATAATCTTGTATGCCCTATATAGTGTGCTTTGTGATATATCTCAGTCTGATCCCGGTTGCATCACTGTTATGATGGGTGATCAGAAATTGTGAACTTTCCTCAGTACCAGCACATTGAATATAATTCTTAATTAAAGGTTTTTCGTCTTCCTTCTCTTCTGAAATCACAAGCATGAACAATTAATCCTTGTGTCCCTTTTTATTTTTAAATAGAATATTTGATAGAAATGCTAGAATTAAACTGTGGAGGATTTTGAGACAGAAATCCCTAGAATTGTACCGTGGAGTTCTCCACAGATTAGCTTTGTGGTAAAAGAATGTAGGAATATTTCTTGAAGTTAGTGAAGATATTCCAATGCATGCAAGATAAAACTCTGTCCTGGCCACATACACAACCATTTCATTACACAGGGATGGTGTAGAGTCTAGAGGGCAAGCCGTGTGAGGAGCATCTGAGGTCGCTCGGTCTGTTCAGCCTGGAGGAGACTGAGGGGAGCTCTCACTGCAGCTACAGCTTCCTCATGAGGGGAAGGGGAGGGGCAGGCACTGACCTCTTCTTTGTGGTGACCAGTGACAGGACCTGAGGGAATGGCCTGAAGTTGTGTCAGGGGAGGTTTAGCTTGGATATTAGAAAAAGGCTCTTCACCCAGAGGGTGTTTGGTTAGTGGAACAGGCTCCCCAGGGAAATTGTCATAGCACCAGCCTGACGGAGTCCAAGAAGCTTTTGGAAGATGCTCTCAGGCACATGGTGTGACTCTTGGGGATGGTCTTGTGCAGGGTCAGGAGCTGGACTCCATGATCCTGATGGGTCCTTTCCAACTCACCATATTCCATGATTCTGTGATTCTAGTCCTACATAAACTCTTGAAATAATTAGGCTATGAATAAAATTGTGCTTGGGAAATTTAATCATTTTTCTAGCAATAGGTAGATGGACTGCACAGAGATCCAAAAAATAATTTAAGGATGCCAGTACCTCAGTTTCTCAGACAGTGCACCATTCCTTTGCTGGAGACACATCGGCTTGCTGAGTGGAAAGCTGGATGATGTAGCCAATACTCAAGAGTTAAATACATGGATTCCTTTCAAAATTCTCTCCACTTATGGACCATTTACATGAGATTGCAGGAATATACCTGACCCTCATCTTGAACACCAAATGGGAAGGAAGTAGAAATTTCCATTTTCAATCCAGCAGCTTGATTGTTAATGTATTTGTAAAGCTTGTTAAAAATAAAATATAATCCTCTTCTCCTTCAAACTATGGGCTGTTCTAGTGTAGCAGCATTTTTAGAGTATGTTTCCTTGGCCAGTTGGCTAGATTGGTTGGTTCCTCCCAGCAGTTTCCCCCACAAGGTCTTCATGCTAAGGAATGACTCCGTGGTTTCAGATGGGAGGAACTCTTTTGGATAAACAGGAAACATAGGAAGTATGTGTGTTCCCTGATGTGGTCTCAGTAGTGATTCGTTCTGCTCATATTTGACAGATTTTATTTTATGCCAAGAAAGGACAGGACCTGCACCTAAGTATGGTGTATGAACTTACTCTGTGAGTTTAGGTACATTCAATATAACTTTGGAAGAACACCCCTACCTTATTATCAGACAATATATACTGACTGCTTTGGTAGGAAATCTCCTGTAAATCAAAGAGAAACTGTGTCTCAACATATTTGATCCTTCTAAAGGTGACTAGTTGTTTAAACAGTTTCTCTGATTTTTTGCATCAGAAAAAAAAATATTTATGTTCGTATACTTGACAAAGCCCAGGATTTTGATTATAAAAACAGGTCAAATACATAAAGCAGTCTGCAAATGCAGTGTTACAAGAGAGCAAAAATTCCTGGCTTTTACCCAAAGAAGTTCTTTCCTCAATTATTTATATTTGCAAGTTCACCATTGCAAAATCTGTCTTCTGGATGAAATATTATTCCTTCTAGACTTTCTGAAGGGGGAAAACAAGTGTTCAGTAATGAAGCCCTCAAGAATATTGCTTTTGGGGGGTTTTGCATATATGCAAAAACACGCATTTAGATAAAGCTGAAGCTGTCAGAAAATGTTACAAAATGCAGTAATGTAACATGTCCTGAAGCTACTAGGCTCAATCAAAGCTCAGAGAGGCACTTTTCTGATGTGCTGTATTCCACGTATCCTTACGCTAAAATGAAGCTGCCCTAGTCAGTCAGGGAGACAGCATGCTATAATTAATGACTCCTCTATAGCACTTTCCCCAGTTATGTCATTCAGTGTGATCTCACTGATTTATATGATTTACGTATGAACCAGTTATTTCTAAACTTTGAAGTCTATGCAAATTTCTCTGCTGCGATTATTGTAGAGCCAATTGCAATGTCTTTGAAAAGACAAAAAAGAAAAAAATCAAGCTGTACCCATCCACAAATATTGCTTACAGAAAAAAAACGTTGAAACTCCGGAGCTGAGGAGCAGGTCTCCTCAGGAAATGCAGATTTTGAGGTTTCGAAGACCTCTGAATGAAATTAATATCTGCTTTTTGGCTGGTCTGCAGAAAAGTACTTCAGTATGAGAGACTAACTTTTTAATTTTTTTTTTAGTATGGAAATGACAAATGGGCTTTCAAAAGGCATTTCATAGCATTATCCAGCAGCAAGAAGGTGGTTGAAAATGAAATTTCTGTGATAATCTCCAGATTTGATGAGTTCATAGCTTTCTGAAATACTCACACTCTAAGCTGGATATTTTTTATATTTAGGTTCTTACCAAGATTTTGGAATCTTAGAGCAAAATTTGATTAATTTTTGCATGAAAGATGCTTCAGCTGCTGTCAAAGGACAAAAAAGACTTGATTGCATTCTTTGAAAATAAATGTACAAAAAGCAGCTGAAGCTGAGAACTGAAACCTGGCTGCCCACTGAAGACTAGGTTCAAAAAGGCACTTAACTGCTGTAATACAGTGTTTAGCTTTTAGCCTTCAGACTTCTAAAGCAGCTGTGCTATTGGTAATATTTCCCTGAGCCACAGTTTGGATACCTAGAGGTACATCAGTACTGCTAAGTGACAGCTGAATATGGAGCAGGATTGAGAACGGCACTCATCCCTTGCTCAGGGCACATCTTAATTGTTTGCCCTTTTCACACGTGTTTTGGAGCTCTCCACCTGTCTCTCCATGTAATCCACTTTTGGCAGGACAGACACTGCCTCTAGGGACCTGCATCTGTCTTCGTGTGCCCCCCTCACTTCTTTCAACACTGAGCATAGTCTAAGCACTATGAAACCTCCTGTCTCACTTCAAACACACAACATTGTATTTAGCTCCCTTTTACTCCCGTTGCCTGCACTCCTGACTCCTATTATTCCAAATACTTTGAGCTGAAATATAACCACACAAAATAATTGTGCATTTTAGTCACTCAGACACTAAGTGGAACCCGGAGGAGACAAAGTGCCAATACGAAGTGGTAGTGTGGGATGTGGCCAGCTTGGAGCAGGAGGTGGGAGCAGTAAGCAAAGCGAATGTCAGCCAGCAGGCACAGCAATTCATCTATGCTTGTGTTTTGTGTCACCAGTGTAGCATATTCTGAAACCAAGTTCTGCAGCATCCAGCTTGATCAGCAAGGATCTGCTTGTCTTAGTCTTTGTCAGAAGGTGACGTGGTTGAGTCACATGCAGATATAAATAGTATGACAAAGGCTTCTATATAAACCTTTTCCATCTGCTCTTTGCTTGGACCCACCTCTTGGCCTCTTCTCTTAAAAAACATAATACTTCACTCCTAACACAAGCAGAAGACATTCCTTTCTTGTAAAATGCTGTTAATGATGCCACCATTTTGTATGAGAGTTATTAAGACACTCAGACAGGATATGAGACACCTGGGTCCTGCTCATTCTTTTTGAGTGGTTGGAAGTTATCCTGACTACCTCACAGTGAAGTGTGACCAGAAGTATTCTGTTAAAGCAGTTGTGTAATGTGACAAAAATTCAAGATTCACAGGGCCTGTGTAAATAGGTACTCTAACTGGCCTGGGAAATGATCTGGATCTCTGTTAGAGTAAAGCACAATAGCTAGCTTCCTCTCAGATTGCTCTTGTTATAAAATAAGGCTTGCATAAATATTGATGGTATTTGCTTTATATAAAGACAATATAAGAAAAGTAATATATAATGTAAAGACAGGGACTGTCTTCTCTCTTTCAGATATGCTTTTCAAGAATTAGATTGACAGGAAGTTTTTGTGTGAGATCAAGATCTTATATGTATATGCCAGCACAAGTACCAAAGTGGATTTGGAAAGGTGTGGATGGGAAAACATGTGGATTCCAGCTGAATTTAGGGGTCAGCTAGGTGCTGATAACTTGGCATTGACAAGACTACTGGAACTGGAAAGAAGCATGACTTTAAGCATGAAACAAACCTAGCTGATAAAACTCTCAATACTCACAGATGGAAATACCTCTGGCTTTAAGCAGCAATTTCAATGTAAATTTGAAGATTCTGTTGTTGACCGTAAAAATATATATTCTGCTTACATCCTTCTTTGGTGCTAATCTTTTTGTAAAAATTTACCTGGTTTAGGTTTGGAGGTGTGCAGCGGTTGGATAAATGGTTATAAAAAGTAGTTCTGAGTGGTGAAAATAGTAAAGTCCACCTTTTCTCGAATTTGGACTTTCTGCTGTTCAATAAGGTGGAAGTTTTCCCTTGTGCTTTTTCTAACAAATGGGTCATTCATAACATCATTTGCAATGTGGGTTCTTTGATATCTATGAGGAACTGACTCATGTTTCACCCTTTTCCTCAGTAAAGGCAATAATAGAGCCTCCCTCCTCTTTTTCTCTCAGCTGTCTATTTAAAAAAAAAAAAAAAAAAGTAGGATCTTAATGTACTGAGACCTGAAGTGCTCAGTTAAATTTGACTGAAACTGGCTGATGGCTCAAAAGCTATTGGAAAAGGATGGATAAATATACCTTCACACATACCACCAGTGTTCTGCTAGTAAGGTGCATTTCCCTAGGAAACTAAAGTAAAAACCCCTTCTGAACATGTTCAGTGTGTGCTATATCTCAGAACCATTTTAATTTAAAAATGTCCTGTGTAAAGACTATGTTCTGTATAGCTCTCTAAAAATCAATGATTTAACATTGACAAGAGAGAAACAAATTCCAGAGAAAAAGAAAAGAAACACAATTTTAGTAGAATCCTGATAATACAAAGGACATCAATCAGTTCAGCCTGTACCACTATAATGCAAAGTTAGATTCACACTTTTGGCACAAGTTACCATGATTATGGAAAAATAGTTTAATCCCTTCAAATTCATATCAGTAGTGTTACATTTATTCATAAACCAACAGGTTGAGTGAAAGGAGTGCCATTGCTTTGCAATCTCCTGTCCAGAAATTTTGAAATCACTGAGGAACCTGCAGCTCTTTGTCATTGCTCTAGATTGTCACTCCAGCATGAGATACTTGTGCTCCACTGCACCATGACAAGATGCTAATGTGAGTAGTATCTAGTGTGCACCTTTAACCCAAGTTAGAAACTCTGGCATGAAAATGTGTATTTTACTAGTACGTATGACTTTTAAAGTCTGAGATTAGACAATTAAATACAGAAGAGAAGTTCACGTGGGGAGACATGTGCCATGCTGATGTGAAAATTGAAATGCATTACATTGCCTATAGTGCTTTTTGTAACTTGAGATGTTGAAAGCATACTAAAAAAAATTTAAAAACCCAAACAAACCCTGTCTCATCTCCTTATGAATTTGTCTGAGAAGAAATAAGGGTATTTTTGTCTGAAAACAGAATGATATCCCTTTGTCATCGTGCAGTTCTGAATAAATTTATAGAAACCGTCAGGATTATCCTGGATTTACTGTGCTTTAATAAAGAGGAGATTTTAATCCAGTGCCGGTGTGACTGACAGTTCTAATTTATATAGGAAGAGTGAGAAGTGTGCTCAGGATCCTCCATGCTAGGATCAGTCAGTTACTACCCACCTGATTCCCTGGATGTTTTTCCCTTTGCTTTTCCAGGAGACTGTGCATGGGAGGGCTGGGGAGGCAAGCACTGCTATCACTAGGGGAGTGTTGATTTTTGCATTCCTGAAAGCCGCTGCTGTGCTAAATGAGGATAATTGGCAGGAATTGATTAGTTTTATAGGAGGGTGTTATTAAGGGTTGAGCTCTTTTCACAATTGCCCCTTCTGCACTTACTGCTGGGGAAGCACGATCTCAGCCCTCCCGAAATCCACAGAACAGGAGATTGATTTCCTCCTTTTTCTTTTTCTTTCCCTGCCTTAAACTCTGCAGGTCAGTCCCACCCCAGGGTGCATCCGGGCGTTAATGAAGATGTTGTACTGCCCTTACTGCAGAGGACTTCCCACTGTGAAACCTTGCAACAACTATTGCCTCAATGTAATGAAGGGCTGCCTAGCAAATCAGGCTGATTTGGATACTGAGTGGAATCTGTTCATAGGTAAGAAGAGTTTAAATATTAGTGGAAGGAAACTCTGGTAATATCGAGTCTCTGCAGGGCTCTGTGAGGTTAGAAGACACTGTTGGTCAATATTCAGAATGAAGCAACTGCAAATGCAGCTCACATTCTAATTGAACTTCATGACTTGCAGTAAGAAATGACTGCTCACCCTGCCCTAAGCCAGTCACATTTCACATTTCGTATTTCCAAAGGAATGGCGTGGTGTTACGGCTCCTGAGCTGAATTATTACATGCTATGTGAAATGTTGAGAAAGATTTGGTTGAGGATTTGATAACAAGCTCAACATGGCAGAAGTAATATGTATTACAACTGAAAACTAGGCTCTTGCAAGCTGAGAAGATAATAACATTGTATAACATCCAGTCAACATAAATCACAACAGCTGCTGTTCTTAATTCTGGTAGTACGTAGTTGAAAAGCTTCAAAAGTTACATATATGAAAAAATATGAATTCCTCATTCACTTCACTCCTGTAGCAAAACAAATCAAAAAACCAACAACAACAACAACAAAAAAAAAAAGCCCAAAACCCACAACCAAAAAAGCCCTCCCAAAAAAGTTACATCTAACAAGAAATATTACTTTTAATTTGCTTTTGGTGGTAGGATAGGATGACAGACAAGGCTGATAATATGGAAAAAATGGAACAGCTAGTTAGCCTAGACACTAATGAGAGTCATAGTCTAGACTGAATTTCAGAAAAATAAATGCAGCTGGAAAAAATGGGATAAAACATCCTTTATTGCAGCTGAAGAAAGAAAATTTATTTTCTATTTTTGGAAAGATAAAACATAAGCAATCTCATTCTGCTTAATTTCAAACCCCACTGACCAATGTGACTTTGAAAATTTGACTCTGACTCATTAATGGATTTTTGCTTTACTCAGCAATGCAATATGGATAGGGAGAAGAAAACAGGATGAAAAATGAATCAGAGTATGAAAAGTGAAAACAAGCATTGAGTGTGCTATAAAAAGAGCATGCAAGCAACAATACTAAACAAATGATGCAGACACACTTGCCTTCCCAGTCTCTTGTACTGGTTGAAGGAGTTGACATCAGAAACAGTGCTGTATGGAGGGATACCCATGGGATTACTGGAGTGAAAAGGAGGATCTGATCATCACCAGAAAGCTAAGTAGAAGCTGATGGGAAAACAATGCTAACCTGTTAAGGACATTGCATAAGCTACTTTCCTTGTCATTGAATAATAACCAAGCGCTGAAATGTCACTAATTCTGATTAAAATTTATGTAGGCTTTAAGAAAAAAAAAACCCAAACATTTGAACTAACATAAACAACAGTTTTTATTAAGGCAAGCACCTGTTTAAATCAAAAGCTGGAAGTTAAGGTTTGAGATGTTAAGAGCAGATTTCCTTTTCTGGTGCTTTAAATTCAGTGAGAGTCCTGGGCATAGTGAGACGTGTTGGAAAGTGTGGAAATACTTACAGATTCAGACTTTCAGAGTCTTTGCTGAAAAGCCTTTGTCTTCATCAATGTCTCTCTGGTTTTGATTGTTCTTGCTCTCAGAAAATAAAAACTGCATGAAAGCTTGTATGTTATGTCAAAACATAGTGCTAATTTATTAAATACCATGTCAGGCAGGCTACTATGCAATTATCCCTGCAGGTCAGTGGTGACAAGGCAGTATACAGAACAAATACATCAAATCATACTTCCTCTTTCTTCTAACTATACAACTTCCCATCTGTAACTTTATGGGGAAGGAAAAGAGGAGATACAGAGATTTTCATGTGTTTGGGAAAGGTATTCTGTTTTATCCCATTTTTCAGGCCTGTGACAGCGTTGCTGAAGATGAGGGCCCTTCCTTTATGAAAGACTGAAATGAGACAAGTTGTCATTGCCTCTGACAGCTGTCAGAGGCTTTCTAATAACACATGCAATTCCCTTAGTGGTAAACACAACAAAACTTCTACTCACCGAATTAAAACAAACAGCAACATTTTACAGCACCACTGAGCTATGAAAGATTGGAAAACATGCATGAGCAGTTTTTATCCCTGTTCCCATACTAGGAACCATGCACTAGTAAAAAAAAAATATATAATTTTGTGCATTAACAGTCTCTGCCTAGGCAGGAATCCCAAATGTTAGTGCATATTCATACACAAGATAGTTTTGCTTAGCTCATAATCTGTGCATTGCAAAATAGTTTTGCCTAGTTCATAATCTGTGCATCACAAGGTTGTTTTGACAGAAGTTCATACTAGGAGAAAACTCTCTGATATGTTTGTCAGTAACTAAGTAAATCCTGTGGTTTGGACTGCATGTCCTGATATTGTTCTGTAGTTACAACAATGGTCCAGCAACAGGTAAGATCTGCACGTGAGGAGGAGCAGAGCAAAGTAAATGACCTGTTTGACAATAGGGTGTGTTGCATGTTTCACCTAATTTATAAATATAGAAGTCAGGAGTGAAATCACATATATAGCACTAATAAATCTTGCCTCTTCTTTCAAAGCTAGGGAGAGTGGGACAACTCCCCCTAAACATCTGGTGCTTTCCAAGATTTTATAGACTGTGAAAATTGGTAAGAGGTGAAACAGCTGCAGCAGCATGACACATGGCTTATTATATATTTCCTGGTTTTGTCACCCTAAAGTCTGTGTCCTTTTTGTGTAAGGTTTCATTATAAGCTTTCTGTATTTTGTTGCCTATATTATTGCTTGATAAAAGCCAAATGTAGCACATCTCATTCTAGCAGATCTGCAACTCAGAATTTTGCCTGAGAAAGGAAGACAGTCTTTAATATCATATTATAAAACTGTAATGAAAAAATGCTCCTTCCAGGTATCTACATAAAATATTTAAGAGGTATTTAAAAGTAAACCCACCACACTGCCTTTGAAAATGTGTATTTTGCAAAGCTTGATTCTGATGTTTTGCCTGTCAGTTATCCATCATAATCTCCTTTGCACCTGTTTCAAGCAAAATTAGCAAATGCAAGATAAAAAGCATGAGCACAGGAACTGTACTGTTGAGGAAGGAGATTGCCTCAGGGAGGAGCTGACTGATTCTGTGGAGTGGGGAAAAGGGGATTTTCACTGTCTCATGGCCCAACAGATATAGTAAAAATTATGCTTCTCTCCATGGAGCTACACCAATTAACAGCAATAAGGATCAGGCATCCCACTGTTCATTCTGTCACAGAAACAGAAGAAATGGATAAAATTATTCCCACTAACAAAAATTTAAAGCCCCTGTATCTTAGAGAATAGCATTCCATTTTAGCGATACTGTTACTCCTCTTTCTCTTCCTAACCTGTATTTAAGTTCTATCTTGTGTTCCTATCTTGAGATTCTTTGACTTTCCCTATAATTGGTCATTTCTTTTCCTTCCACTGCTTTTCTATCAAGCAAGAATGTCAGGTGGGGAATGAGCCCACCTCAGTGGACACCATGCTTTCTCCTGGTATCCTCATTCAACTTTAGAATCAATAGCTGTAAAAAGATTATTTCCACGGAAGCAAGTGCATCTCATTCTGACAGCTGCCTTAATCACAGGTTCAGGATAGCAAAGTGGCCATAACCCATCTGATTTTTGGAGGATTTCTTTCACAAATTTACATTAAAGTTTGTTTGGTCAAAAACATAGACGATACTAAACCTGAAAATCTAGCAAGACTGTGGGCCAAATATGACAATCCTTTATTCAGCACAACAGAAGAGTGAAAATCCAGGTAGTTGTTTTAATCATAGCTATTACTGTATCTGAGGGATTTTTGATGGAAATCTAGAGCTATTGATAAATTATTTGTTGGTGTTGTTAGTGACAAAGTATAATGCCTGTGTAGTAGTGTATCAAAGGCAATCCATGGAGGTTTGACACTGCATGGCTATTTATAATAGCAGAAATAAAAAGTATTTTTGTTTTTCCCTACAAATTATTAAATGATATATCAGACTCACCTTGACTTACCCCCATGTTTTAGTAGGCAGGAGATTGTGGACAACACTTCAGAAGTTGTGCAGTAGCAGAGATTGCCTGTCTGTGAAAAGGTTTATGTCCACAGGCACCCTTCTGCTCAGAGTGGAGAGCAAGAGGCTTTGCTCTGAGTGTATTGGATATTTGACAAGCTCTGCTGTGTAGTAAGGCAGATCAGCATGTAGTGTGTCCACATTGCAGGATTCAATGCCTGCAAAGCTGAGAGCCACACACCTCTTCCTGCCACCATCCTGCCAGGCTTCACTACAGCAGAAAATCAAAAGCTTCAGCAAAAGATTCTCCTTCCAGTGTTAAGATGATTTCTCTTATTGTCATTACAACAGCTCTGCATTGCCAATTAACTTTCTTCTTGTTGTACTTTAAGAATCCCTTTTTTCTTCCTATCAGACACTTACTTTAGGAGTTCTCCTGAGACAGAGATACCATATAGTCTCACTTAGAACACACAGATCATATTCAGAGCACTACCCAACAAAACCTTAACTGCTTACTCCCAGTGAAAGCTTTAGTGAAGAAAATATGCAATCAGCTTCATTAATTGCTTACAAAGTAAAGTCCTCAGGCCTCTATGTTTTTTCTCTCTTCCATGTGCAAGCACAAGGATAAACATTTTCCTTTTAATACTTCAAGAGGGCACCCTGATTTGGTTTTTTAAATGGCTTATTACAAGAATAACTGTCTCTTCAAGATTCACTTTGGTTCAGAGAAAAATCAGTCTGTAATAGTAATTCGCTACCATCTTTTTGTGGTTTTTATGAGGTCTCAAAGCAACCTTCTCTTCTCCAGGCTGAACAGCCCCAACTTACCCAGTCTGTCCTTGCAGGGAAGGTGCTCCTGTCTTCTTATGAACTTCATGGTCTTCTGAATTTGCTCCAACCATTCCATATTCTTATGCTGGGGACACCAGAGCTGGAGGCAGCACTCTGGGAGGGGGCTCAGAAAAGCAGACTGAAGGGGCAGAATCCCATCCCTTGCTGTGCTGCCCACACTGCTTTTAATGCAGCCCAGGGTTCCACTGGCTCATGTGAAGGTTTTCATCAACCATCACAGCCAAGTCCTCCTCTGCAGGGCTGCTGTCAATCACCTCTCCAGCCAGCCTGTAGGTATGTCTGGGACTGCCACGATGCCGGTGCAGAGCCTGGCTCTTGGCCCTGCTGGATTTCATGAAGTTTGCTCAGACCCACTTCTCAAGCTTGTCAAGGCTCCTCTGAACCCCCTGCACACCCCTTCCCTGCAGCATGCTGACCACACCACACTGGTGAGAGCCTGGCATTGTCATGCACACAAGCTTGGTGTCATCAGCAAACTTGCTGGAGGGGCACTCAGTCCTACTGTCCCTGTCACCAACAAAGAAATTGAAGAGTATCAACCCCGGTACTGACCCCTGAGGGTCACTCATCCATCCCTGGGCTCCACTCATCACGTGGACAATGAGGCATTGACCACAACTCTGCATGCAGCCGTCCAGACAGTTCTTTTTCCACTGAGTGGTCCATCCATGAGATCCATGTCTCTCCAATTTGGAGACAAGATGTCACGCAGGAGAGTTCCAAACCCTTTCCATGAGTCCATGTAGACAATGTCAGCTGCTCTGCTCTATCCACCAATGCTGTAGCCTTGTCATAGAAGGTTGCCAATTTGTCAGGCATGCGTTCCCCTTCGTAAAGCAGTACTGGCTGTCACCAATTACCTCTGTTTTCCATGTCTTTCAACACAGTTTCCAGGAGAATCTGCTCCATCTTTCCCTTTTATTTATCTTTGCATAGTACAGAGTGAAGGCTGGCAGTCTGTTTTAATGCTCAGTAGACAAAAGTCTTGTTCCAGCTTAATCATGGTAAGTAAGAGCTAAATCAGAGTTTGTAAGCAACTTTAGTTACCTGGAACTTGAGTATCATCTCTCTACCACTCTCCTCCTTAATCATTATATGAAAGTATACTGTGCTATTTTTTATATGCTAGCCTTTCACAAAGACTCCAGGAGAAAAAAATAAGTTCTATTATGTCATTGTTGAGACAACCATGGCGCTCAGAGTGCTTCAATAGAGCTTCCGAGGCCTTCAAGTATCAGTACCTTGTTATCCAAAAAGCCTTCCATAACTTTTCTATGAGCAGCTCCACACAGCTCTGGCTCTCCTTCCTGTCCCTGGCACAGCCACCTGACCCTGTCTGTCCCTCGTACAGTGGCTCACCTGATCTGTCCCTTGCCCATCCTCCTGTCCCTTCCTCCTCACAGCTCACCCAGCAGACTCCAGCTGACTCTCTACCAACCAACTCACTCTTTATCACACCCAGAGCTGGGAGGGCAAGGCTGTTCCCACTCTACAGCTGCAATACATCAGAGGCAAGATTACCTTTAGCTCTATCTCTATCTGTCTTCCCACACCATTATTTTCTCCATGAAGAGGCACTGGAAAACTTCCTACAGCCCTGGGGTGCCATTACTCCAAATTCAGAATTTCTGGTAGAAATTCATCAATTTTGCTTTGGCGAGCATAGAATGGACACTTGAATACAAATACTAAAAGTTCATCATTTGTATCTTGTGCTGATATAAAAACTGATAGAATTCATGGTCAAGACAGCCTAAAATTCAAATATAAGGGAATATAAAGCCTTATTTTCAATTATTGTATGCTTAGAAAGTACTTGAAATTTTGGGCTAAAATCATCCTTTCTTGCTTTCTTCCTGAGCCAAAGTTATCATGACACCTCAAGTGAAACCCCCTTTGCCATCCACCAGAATGGAAATAGGAAAAATTGTCTTTACCTAATGCCTTTCATCTTTTCTACTTCTTAAAGAAACTTTAGTGCCTGCAGAGTTTGCAGAGGCAATATTTTCTTTAAGTCTCTTCTCTGTACGAACTATGGTAGCAATTATACACCAATATCTATTCCTTTAGCTGAAGTGTCAGGGTTTGGTGGATGGTTCTAAGGGTGTGAAGCCACACTGTGATTATATATGAAAAAGGGGATCCCTAGTTCAGAATTATTTTTCCCTAGTTTAGCTTATTTTTACAAAAACAAGGGAAAATGAGTAGAGTACTCTGATGTGTGATACAACTGCAAATCTGGTTGCTCAGAGGTTGAGAACAAGATTTGCAGAGGTAAACCTAATCTTTTTTTATTTTAGTGTGCTCCAGGCCCATTAGTGTCCATAATTCATAGGTAGCAACATGAAGGAATTTGCAGTGCTATTAAAAACACAGACTTAATATCTGTTAACAATTATGTCAGTTCAGGTTAAAGATATGTAATTGTACAAATGAAAAGTGAATTCAACTTGACAATGCCTAATTAAAAGATTACAGTATTATGATTTTTAAATTCTCTAGTAAGCAGTAACCTCCATGATCCTATATTTTTCTCTTGTTTTTCAGAAATAGTATAATCACTGCCTACAATTTAAATACAATACCAAGATCTGATGGTTTAGAGTACATGGGAGCACCCCTGAAATAAAGGGGACATCACCATTCAGTAAGGTAAATAAAGTGTAGAAGAGGGGAACAGTATTTGTTATTTCTCACTGCTTTTCTTACCTCAGAAGTACAAAGGATAGGCACCCTGGGTGTGTAGTTCCTCAGATGGAAATGAATTCAGCCTGAGAGAAGCTCTCTGAAGTTGTGGGACTGCCAACAGAATGCAAATAGCACCAGCACTTGCCTGCTGCTTAAACTCACCTACCCTGCCAAATCTCTGTGCTCCCCCTGGGGCAATACAGATTCTTACAAGCAACTCACAGCATCCATTGCCCTGTGTGTTTGCTTTGGGATGTGTCACTGAAGAAAGAGGTTCCCGCCTGTAGAACTGTGGGGATCGTGCTCCTGTTACTGGATCAAAACAGCTGGGACTCATCTGGCCTGATTTTGCCAGTGACACCGCTGACAGATTGTTTCTTGGGGGTGCATCCTGGAAGGGCGCTAATGGCTTCACTCAGAGTGACTCTTGAAGACTGCAGAGTCCTAAAGAGGGACTGTGGATTTCTGAAAATGCAGATGTTTAGTTGAATGATAGCAGCAGACCTCTTGGCACCATGAGCTCTGACATGTCTTGTGGAAATCACATATGGAAATTAAATATGCCATTCTCTTTAAGGCACAAAATATGTTAGTGCCCATCATGTCATATGACAGCTACAAACACAGGATCAAATTCAGCCATTCTAGAATTCTGCCTTTGGCATATAGTCACAATTCTCTGGAACTGTATGATTTCTCTATATGCAGGAAAAAGCTCTTCAAACTTTGAAGTGATATGAGTCACATACTCAGCATTTTCCGCAGGCCTTATGTTGACTGCAGCACTTAGATGCTACAGCATCTTTTGAGAATAGCAAGACTGATCAGCATTGTCAAAAAGTTGAAAAGGAAATCATTGGACCTGAATGATGACTTTTTAGTTCCATTTTCATTCCTCATTTCCAACTCTTTCATATTATTTCACATCAAAGGGAAGTGTCTGTCTAGTACACATGAGCACAGTTTGGAATCTGCAGAGAAGAGCAAATTTCTCTCTGTTTAGATTCAGGGGAAGTGCTGGGGAAGCTGTTTTGCCACTGCCCTCAGAATGTTATGAATTAACCCAGGGATGTTACATAAGATATCCCTAGAAATAGGAAATATGTTCATTGTTTATTGCTCAAATACTCTGTGGTTCTGGGACTATCATTTTGTAATTTTCCAGGTCCATAGCTATGCCTTCTCAAAGGATACCTTGCTTCCAGGAGAGCAGCAAACAATGCTGCTATTTCTGTCCTAGGTTACCTTGTATATTAGCACCTCAAAAGAGTTTTTTCTTCAGTGGAGGATTCGATGTCTCAATTAATTGCATTCATGTAGGGCTAAATCCCTCTTTACATGTCGGGATATTCCTCAGGTACTTTGCTGTGCCAATCTCCTGTTTCACAGGCAAGGGACAAGCTGGAGAATATTGTGCCTCTTACCTGATCTGGTTTCCCTTCTGGTTTGGGGGATTTGGGGCAGCAGGTCCCTCTGGCATATGACTGTGAATGAAGCACATATCCAGACTACAGAATTTGGCCGTGCTTTTACAGTTCAGTTACCTGAAAGAGCTACAACTCCATGCAGTTGTGGGTTTGTTTGGTTTTTTGTTGTTTGTTTTTGTTGGTTTTTTCTTTTTTTAAGTATTACAAATCGAAATGAAGGATATGTGAGTTTCATTTTACCCAAAGCAGGTTGGACTAAATATTGTTTTAATTGGTTTGAACTTACTACTTTGACTGTGCTTAATCGAGGCAATGCTGTTATTACACTAGGAAGGGTGAAAATTATGTTATTTCTGAAAACATATCTTAAGTTAAATCATCATTGACTTGGTCAGTATTGATACACGTGAGATAATCTGAGTTCTATGTTTGACAAACACCCCTATTTTTAAGGGGAAAAAATAATTGTGCAATAATTAGAATGTTGGTCAGAGGAATACTGACAGTTTTATTTCAACTTTAGTTGAAATAAAATTTATCTCTCTGTCCATTTTTTTTTTTTTGCATTTTGTTTTCGCTTGTATTCCGCTGCATTTAAAACCATATATCTGAAGAAAGCATTGGTTGCACCATGACACCATTTTATACATTTAAAGTATTTTGTCTTGGAATTTGCATCCATTTAAAAAACTGCATAAATAAGAAAGAGTTTTCATATGCTGAAAATAAACTTGAAACTATGTAATATCTTGAATATGTTTTTTCTGATAAATTGATTTACTATCTATTTCAGATTCTCTAAACTTCATATTAGAAACGAATCCAAATTATGGTCTCCATTATTCAAGCAAATATAATGGAGAGATAAATGTAACTCAGGGCAAATTTGTTCTACAAGTAATAATCAAATCACTTGATTATATCTGAAAATACTTTGCTGGGTTTATTATACAATATCAATAAAAAGTAATCCCTTACCACAGTGATGTCAAAGCAAGACTGACATTGATTTTCTCTGTATTATAATTTTAAGCTATTGCTTGATGAGGGCTAATCTGTTTATGATTTTATGTATATCATTCATTGAGAATCACATATTTCTGTTTGAAATATAGAAACAAAGTAGTATTGGCAACTAGCCTTAATTTCACCTTACAAATAAGCCCTAATTCTGCAAATGAACAATACACACACACACACAAAAAGTGATTTTTGATTATAACTAATATCCCAGATTCTGCTAATGACAAGTTTGGGGGTTTCTTAGTATTGTTTCCTTATGCTTTTTTATTTCTTGAATTTCAGAGAAAGTTTCAATTTTATGTTTCTTGAAGATGAAAAATCAACCCAAAACTCAGCTCATTAAAATAATTCAAATGTGCAGACACTCCTAGTCTAAATCATTGAATTTTCTTTGCTTTTTGACTGCTTATTCAGGTCTTTTTTGAGCTGTACAAATATTATCCTATTATGCTGCCAAAAGTTCCAAACATTATTAGCAATGTTGCAAAACCTGCTCAAATGTATAATCTTGTAGTAATATTACATATTATAATATAGTAATATTACATATTATAATATATATGTATATACATACATATATGAATAATATATATCATATATATATGTATATATTATGTAGTAAATATCAATATCATATTATGTTATAATATGCAATATTAATACAATATTTATGTTCTTAATGTAAACAAAATGTTCTCTTTTTTTTCTAATGAAGCCACATAGTTATACAGGGGCATAGATTAAACTCAGTCACTTGTTTTGGAAAGACTCTTAAAAGATAAGCTAATAGAAGGCAAAGAGTGTTTGGCAGAGCTATAAATTTCTCTTAACTTGGCAAAGAGTCTGTGATAAAGATCCCATATCAGTGCCAGATTTAGTGGAGCAAAAACTTGAAACCATTAGAGAGATCAGAATTTTTAGTAAAACAAAATATTCAGGAAGTTATTATTTCTTTCTGATAAGGGTCTTATGAAGTTCTTTCTTGTAATATGTCAAACCTCCATTTTTTTCTTGTAAAGAATATTTTATGAGATACAGGAAATATTAGGAGAAATTAGGTATTTTCCCCCCTCCATTGTCTCTGCCTTATCAACAGGATATCTTACCATTTCTAAAATCAAGATAACTAGTTTGATGCAGAGTGCTGTGACAGAGCTGGTATGGCCAAAATTCATTGAGCATTTTTGCAAGAGTGGAATCTAAAAGTGCTCCAATGCATTTGGGAAATTTCAACGTGTTTCGAAGGTAATGTGAAAAACTCTGCTCTTATATTTCTTATTTCTCTGTGTTATTCAGTGTCATCTGCCCTGTAATATAACATTCAACATCCCTTAATGTCATTTATATTGCAGGTTAACCTATGGGAATTTAAACTCCCATAACATGTATTTTTCATTTAGCCACCAGAACTTTCTACGTCAGTAGGAACTCACCTTCATAATATCAGACTTCAATTTGCAGCAGCAAAGAGCCTTTTTATCTGTCTTGTCTTGTTAACTCTTAAAATACATTTAACTGTGAAGGAGAAAGTAGCAGCTTGAAAAATAGAGAACACAATTTTGGTTCTGCTGCATATTTGTTGCTGACCTCAGAAGAGAGTCCAATTTTTCAACTGAGCAATGCATCTCACTGTAATATTATAAAATGGGATAAAGGTCAGTCTTTGCTCTCACTGTACAGGTTACAACAGCATCTTGCACTTAATTCAACTGTAGAATAAGATGAAAACCATCACTAAAACAAATGGGGGACGGTGGAGAATGGACAGCGCCAAAAAGGCAAGAAGTTATCCTGAGCATGAGACAATAAAACATAGAGCACTCACGAGATTCTAGCTTGGATTTCACAGACAAAATGATACAAAAGGTCTTCTAGAAGATTTAGATCTTTTAATAAA
This sequence comes from Brachypodius melanocephalos, assembly GCA_013398615.1. NCBI lineage: Eukaryota > Metazoa > Chordata > Aves > Passeriformes > Pycnonotidae > Brachypodius > Brachypodius melanocephalos. The sequence continues at coordinate 43,145,887 of VZSR01003803.1, forward strand.
ACATGTAGGATCAGATCCAGTGGCCTCTAGTTATATTTCAGCTTCCTTATTTTTGTATATTGGTGAAAAGAAGGAAATGAACAGGATATAGACTCTCTCTGCTTTAGGAACAGGAGTGACAGCTCTGGCCACATGTAGCTACAGTTGGTGATTTGTGTTTCATTTGTACACTCAAAAGAAGGGGTTTACGTGTTTCTTATGACAAACTAAAAATTAATCCATGAATATTTTGTCAGTTGAAATTTTGCCAATATTGGCAGTGCTGACAACATATTTTAAATCAGGTTCTTCTCTGTCCTCTTTGTACTGCATTTACTATTTGGTTAGCTTTTCATAAAAAATTAGAAAATGAAATATTTTTGTTTCCTTCCTACTTTTCCTGGGAGACTTTCTGTCAGGAAAATATTTCCATGGAAGTAATAAGAGGTGGTTGCTCCAAGTTACTCTGATGGCTAAAACCACATTTCGATAATATGGGAATTTTCTATTCCAGATAATAATGACTGATATTTCCATTTTAGCATGTTGACTGCACCCACATAAATCACTTTTAAATTATTAGACAGTTTTGAGGCATCTCGTAATATTTAGTTTGATTTTCTTCTCCATATACTATTAATATATTCTTACAGTATCTTTAAATCTTTCATTGATACAAGTATGTATTTGGTTGTTGAGGTTTTTTTCTAATGCAACAACTAGAAAAATACATACAGAGCCTGGTTGTACGACTGGTGTGTTCCTTGAAGTGTGTAAATATAAATTAATATCTTAAAAATTTAAAAGAAGCAAAATTATGGTAATATGCAAGTCAATTTATTAAACTTCTGAAATTTCCATTCTGATCAAACTTTTCTATAAAAGCATAATAAAAGGATCATAAATTACTCAGGCCGAAATCAGGAAGGACAGCATGGCAGACCTTTAACTGATGCAAATAATTTGCTAATGTAAGCATGTCAGTGAAAAATACATGAAGATCCAATTCCACTTATACTGAATGTATCTGTAAAGAAATAATTCTGAAACTGCTTCATTTTTGTCAAGCTACTTGTTACTGAGAGATGAGGAAAGCAAGTACTTATTTTTCTTTGTGTAGGAGCACCTCCAAGCTCCTCAGAAAGTCTGTCAGCTTCAAGACATGGAGGAATTCTCTCCCCTTACAAAAAGAAATCTGATAGAAAATCTAATTATATAGGCCATGAACTCTAAAGCCGAATCTCTGAATAAAGTCCAATGCATAGGATAACAGTAGTCTTCTATAATGTTTCAAGTTGGACTCACATTTGTTAGAAATCTGGCAATGTTAAACCCAAGCATGAGTCCAGACAGAGCTGACCTGGAGAAATTTGTCTTCCAATCTGCCTTTATTAGACTAATTAAGCTAATTTGTCTGCCAATCTTCTTCTTGTCCAAGAACAGGCTACAGGACCCAACCAATAGACAGCAACTCTACAGGGAGAGAAACCATCAAATCAATGTAACTTGCACTCTATGGAGAATAAACACCTCAGAGGGAAGCAACAGGTTACAAATAGCTTTTCCCAAAGTGCTTGACACTGAATTTTCTTTTCATTTCCTTCTCTTGTCTTATTTGGTCCAAATGATCCAAATTGTGTAGTCTTGTGGCTTTATAGTGACAAGAATACAGTCCTTTCCAGCTGATGCTGTATATGCAGTTTCATTGGTGGTGTTTGTGGGGTTTTTTCCCACTTTTGTTTACTTCTTCATTTTTTTAGTGTTCTAAATAAATATGCAAACCATGCTGCACACAGGATTGTTGTAGTATAACTTAATCAGCATTGTAGGAAATGTGTTTCTACTTGCCACAATTCATTGCTTATTTTTCTGAAAGCATTCTATTTTGTTGTCACTTTCACCTCTGTGGACTTCTGAAACAAATGTTTAAACTGAAAAACACTGTATTTGTTATGCATGAAAATACTAAACATTTATGGGGAAGGTTAATACATCTTTCAACTTTTAAGTTGGTCACAAAACCTGTGTGTTATCAGAAGCCTTTTTTGTTCAAATTTCTGAATGCCTCTCCATAAATCTACACCCAAGTTTGAGAGATCTGGGAATACCATACAAAATAAATAGTTCCATCTAAAATGAGTCTTCATTTATCTCGTGTATTATTTTGGTATTCCAGTTCAGTTTATTTGCTGACATATATTTCTTGGAAACTGATTCTCAATATATCCTACACATATGTGCTGAGCTGTTATAAAAGAGACAAAAGCCACTCAGATGTCTGACTTACTGTGTTTCAGGAGAGGATTTTTTGAGGGGAAGAGGGTAGATTTTCTGAAGAATTTCCCTCCAGAGTATTTCTCAGAGTAGACTGAAAGACCTTCAGGCATAAAAGTATTATTCCAAGCATTGAAGATCTCTAATATGAATATGAAAAAACTAATTAGCTTTTCCTGTAGACCAAATTGCTTTTCAATCCTTGTAAAAATATGAAGTGTAAAATAAAAAGTAAAAATGGTATTGAATTAGCAGTTACTGGATGTGCAGTCTCTGCTTTTCATTAATTTATACTGAAATTCTATTGAAATTAATAAAATAAATGACTATTATACTGCCTTCGAAAACCTTGCAGAGCAGTTAGGATTCAAGGCAAATAGGTTAGTTATGAAATATCAATATTTTCAATGGAAAGTGGGTAGCTATTGAAATTCCTTCAAGTCTGAATTCCATAGCTACTCAAAGCTTTGGTTACCTGTCAGATTCCTCTAATTTAAAAAGAAACAGATAAGATAGAAACATTAGTTTGTTTGATTTCTATTGGATGACTGAATATTTCTCTGAAGCATTTAAACAAGATCACCAAATTTAAACAATTATAGGTGACCCCGTTCATGAATAAATAGGAGAATTTATGTAATGTTTATGAAAGGTAAGACAAAAGGTGCAGAGTTGAGCTGTTCCACCTTATATACGTAGATGTATTTAATTTATACTTCCTACTTAGATATGAGAGCTGAGTGAGCTCCCAGAAGCGGATTACACATTTTAAATAACAAAATTTTAAAATGTTGAAGTGTTCTTATGTTAAAAAGCTGTATTTCAGTGGAGGCAGCAAGCTGATGCTTGAAGAGTAGCAGATACAGTTTCTTTATTCGGGGGAAATGGGGCAAATTCCCAGATGTCTTCACACGTTTTAGAGAAGTGCCAAGAATGTGAATGGGCACCATCCCAACCAAAATATCTTTCTACAAAACTATTGTTTGAAAGAAATGTGACCCACACATCCCTTCCTACTATTTGAACATTAAGTGTTCAACAAGAAAGTCAACATTAAGTGTTAAACAAGAAAATTGTTTGCCTAGTGAGAATGGCACCTTGTTTTATGCCAATTCCCAAAAAACTTCCTGGAAAAAAGAGGTTTGCATGGGTTGAAAATTCAGGCCACATAAAAAAGTAGCTTTATTGCTAAAAGTAAACACAGATATCAGTAGGATGCTTTTCCACACGTTTTTACTGCAATTAAGGTGCAACTTGAGTTTTATTTAGTTTAGGTACTGAAATCTGATTTATGTACTAACTACAATATAAAATAGTAGCACAGATTTGAGCCTAAGCTTGCTATCTGTATTTCTTTGAGCTCCCAAGTGGGTCCTGTAACCTGAGTTCACTGATGGCCCAGCCACATCTATCATGTATAAAGCTGGAATGGATATTTCCAAGCAGAATACCATCTTCCCTCTTCCTATAGAGACTGACATTTTTAAGAAAAAAAACACGCAGCAAGAAGTGATGTTGAATAACAGCCTTAATCCATCTGATTTCCTGTATGTACAATTCCTGCAAGTATAAACCTGAAAAGAGAAAAGTATCAGAGTCTAGGGCTTATACATTGTTCAGTCTATAAGCCCTGAACTGTGACACTTTTTCAGTTCTCATAAACTGCTACTAAGAAATCTCAAGATTCCCAGAATGGTTCAGACTCTGTCTCTACATCACTGACTTTCAATCTGAAAAAGCTTATTTTTAAAGGCCATAATTTTTAGATTTCCATGTGCACTCAGAAATTATCATGACTATGTGAACTTTCTAATCACTGTAGGTAATTTTGTCTTTAGGAACCTGTCACCTGAGACAGCTGAATTACTTTTTTTCACTGCAGCATCTCACTTGGTACATGATATATGTAGCAGTGATCCAAAAGAGCATAGGGAGCAAACAATACAAATCTCATGGGGTCTGAGCAGCTGCTGACCAGTGAAGATTGCACCCAAGCACTGGAGTAGATGTGCATTTTTACATGCTTTTGACGCAAAATTCTGAATGTTGTCTGAAGTGTGGCTTCATTATTAGCTGACCTAATGTTGCTGATTCAGAAAACAGTGATGACAGACAGTCTTCCCTGCACTTTCCTGTTCCAGTCCCAGCACTGGAGGTCAGAGGGCTGATCTCTATGAAACGACTTATACTTTCTTTTCTACTTTCTCAGTAAGTGTGCTTAGCTGAGTTCGTTCCCTGGGTTGTCTCAATCTGTGACCAGGTGCATTCTGGCACCATGGCAAGGGAGGGTATGTGTGGTGAGCTAGGAGACATCAAAAAATAATAAAACAACACCTTAAGATGCTCTGTGTTCTCAATTCTTTGCATTAGTTAACTTCATTTAAAACAAAAACTCCCCTACTTTACTTTAAGATTTTTACTTTAAAACTTTTAATCCTTTTTTCCTCACAACAGCCAGACCCTCCTCAGGGATTTACTAGGATGAGGTGTAGTCATAGCCCAGTCACCTTTTGATACTCAGGAATCAGCACCATGCCTGAAAACTAAGAACTGAGCTCTCTCAGAGGAGACAGAGCCTGAAAGCCTCCATCTGTGGGTCCTGCTGGGTGACGGAACAAGGAGCTGCCACTGCTGTCACTGCTGTCGTGTATGGGAGAGGAGATTGGGGCTGGTGCCATGTTTTCTACTAAGCATATGGTCTGGCACGGAGTGGGAAGGTGTGATAGAAAACACCTCTAGTCCTGTGAAGGCAGTGTGTGAGCCAGCTGCATTTGAGCATCGTTGTCTGGTCATGCTTTCACATTTGGCACCCTCCCTACTTAGGGCAGCTAATGCAGATC
>VZSR01003803.1:43151079-43359630 GCA_013398615.1 Brachypodius melanocephalos
TGAAAGCTAAAACTTAAGGCATCCACTGTGACCCGATTGCAAGATCCTCCACAGAAACAAACAGCTCTGCCGACACAGAGCAGAGACAGGCAGCATGGTGGGAATGAGCTGGTGGGAGGAGAGTGTCAGGGAGAGAAAAATAGCTCCCTACACCAGTGATGTCAATTGAAGTATCAGCCAGGTTGTGATTTAAGAGATTAATTTGATGCTACAGAGGTATGAAACTATGGGCAGCTGCTGTGAACAGGTCAGTGACATTTCTGTCCCTGCCATGGGTTGCTGCTGTGCCTTTTCCAGCAGCAGTGGGGCAACCAGCCTGGGGAGAGCTGACTAGGACCAGGACCAGCAGGAAGCTAACCCAGCCACAAAACTAGGATAGGCTTTCAACTGGGACAGGCCTTAGCTACGTGATGTAACTCATATGCCACTACATCAACTTATAGCAGAAAGAAATCAATTAGGAGAAGAAGTGGAATGCTAATTTTATCTTCATCAGTAGATCTTTAGGTGCATTTTGAAGTAACATCCTTAAGGGGAGGGGTCCTGATATGCCAATCTAAGAGCTGGAAGCTGTCAAAATCAGAGAACATGTTCAGAGCCTTGTGTTCCTTCTCCTTCCATTCTACTGACCTCCTTCCTAAGCGTTCTTCAGCTTACTAACCTTGTAGAAAATTAACCATGAGTGGAGATGTTGTTTGAAATTCTCATCCAGAGCAGCATCCATTCACGGAGTTGACAATTCAAGTAAAAATGCAAATCCTAACTTTACATGAGATGACTGTGGTCACCATTGCTGAAAAGGTGTCTTCTAATTTATTTCTTCTCCATCCCTTTGACCCCATATGGATTAACATTTACACTAATTCCTTTCCACTCACTCAGATGTTGATAAGTTTTTCTGAACGGGACCATTGCCTAAGCATTAAAATAATGCCTGCCACTTTTCCCCTTTTTTTCTGTTTGGTTTTTTTTGGTGGTGGTTTGTTTTTTGGTTTTTTTGGGTTTTTTTTTTAATCAATTTTGTTTTTAGTGTGCTCGTTGAATTGTCTTGGCTGTTTGCCAAGATCACCATCCAAGGCATGGTAGAGCTAAAGTAAAAGCTGTGGGTGCTCATAACAGTGAAGACAGATGAGGTGTGAGGTAAGAGAGTAGGGTGTCCTTCTAGCCTTTCACTACCAGGTAGTAAAAGCTTTTACCTGTTGCTCCATCTTAAGGGTTTGCTTTTAGTCCTTTATTAGATTATATGCAGCACAGTGGTGAAAAAGCCTGCATCTTCTTAGAGAAAATAAACTAATTATATACTTATTAATTATATACTTTATTATTACTTACTGTCAATTACTTTGTTTGTTATCTATACCACTTCATTATTCTAGTTTTAATAATTGTTAGAAAACTAGTTCACAAGTTTCCTTTCAAAAAGGAGAAAATTAGTTATGTATAAATTTCTGCTTTTGAATTTCTGTCATTTGTATTGTTTCATGCTCTAGTATGAAGAAACTGTGATTTTGTTTTATTTTAATTTTCAGCTGATCTCATTAAAGACTTCTCACTGTACTGAAAGATGCAAATATGATGTATTCTACATCCTCTTAAAGGTTATGGACAAAATATTTCAAAGACTTTAATCAAAATGTCTTAAAGGCCTAACCATGTTTATGAACTGGAAATAATTAAGAAATAGGTAAGAAAGAGAGAAATTAAAATAATGGAAAATTATACCAAAAAAAGTTTTCTTACAGGATTCAGAACAGTGGGCTGATAAGCAGGGTTATGTAGGAAAGCTGACAGAGATGGCAAAATCTCTCTTTAAGAAGACTCCTGCATGAATAAGATTAACAAAATGAAAAGAAAAAGAAAATAAGCAGAAAATAAAAAGGTATTAGACAGAAGGAAGGGTGAAATATGATGCACAATGGAAATCTGTGTGGCTTCTTGCAGTAAATGTGTCAGTTTATTACACAAGGTCAGCTTTAATCTGGATCCTGAAAGTAATGCCATTTTTAATATATTTTCATTTCATTGTATCCATGGAAAAATAGCAAAGTAGTTGTGAATACAGGTCAACAGTGCAGAAAGTTCTGTGAAATGCAGCTTCAGCCCATCTCATAACTGCAGGCAAACCTTTTTCCTTGTGTTTTTGAGGTGTTTTGGTAAGGAATTCAGAGCCTTAATAGCAGGTTTGGATGATTGGTGCTGAAGCAAAACTGAGTGAAGGCATTGCTAGAGGAGCTGAAAATGAAAACTATAATTAAATGCACAAGAAATAAGGCTTTAACTTTGAAAGAAGTCCTCTCCATCTTCCATAATACTACTATTTTGGGTAATGAAATGTTATTTCTGCATAGGTATGCTTTAAACAACTGAGTTGCTTTTTGCATAGATATTAGGGAGTACTAGAATGCAATGACAAGAGTCTGTGCACATGAGGAAATACCATTTTGTATGAAACTTACCCAAGAAGGATAAAGCACAATTTCTTGTCAAAGTAGGCAGTGTGCACTCCTGAGTAGCTACATTAACGATCTCTCCAGAGATGGTTAAGCAGGAAGCTGGGATTTCCCATGTTCTGTAGGAATGATCATGATTATATTGATGCCTTTTACCCCCACTATTAGGATATTTTCGCTTCATTTTTAAAGCCATGATTTCAGCCTGATTTTAATACAAAAATTGTAACATTTCAAGGTTTAATTGAGTTTTTTGTATAACTGCTATGATGCTACAGCCTTTTAAATTGCAGTAATATCACATTACATTAACAATAGAGAGCTTCCCAATTAGATATTTTAGTTTACAGAGTGTTCTATGTTACCTCCTAAATAAACATGAGGTCTTCTGTTACCAGAATTTTGAACTGTAGCACAGTTCTGAGATAAGAGTGAGCACAAGGAGCACTGTAATTACAGCAATTATGGAAAAGTAATTTGCTAGTTGTGTAAACTGAACAGCTTTGAAAGAGAGTGGATCAACCATAAAAAGAAGTTCAATATTGAAAATAAATATTTTAGGATCTCTGAAATGGTTGTAATGTGGATAAGCAAACTGTAAACATTTTACCTAAAATGATATATTTTCATTTTAAAGGCTGTTATAAATATAACTGTGTTTTTATAAAAAGACTTAAAGATGTCAGAATTATGCATAGATATGCAGATTTGTCATTTCCCATCTGTTATAGACTCTGAGCTTACAAAAGAAACAAATAAATACAGCTGAATTGACATGTCTGGGGAAAAGAATGAAACCCAAACCTTTGCATTTTGAAACAGGTAAAATGATCATTCCTTTAAAAGGAAATGGATAGGTTAATGCCAAAGGATGCAGTAATGAATAGAGTTATCTAGAGACATTTGATCAAAAGTATCTTCCAAAATGTAAATGGTTCAGAAGCCAAATTGACATATAAACAGTTATGTTTTAGCCCAAGAATATTCATACTTAGTTTTTCAATGCTTGGTCAAGAGAACAACAGGGCTTTGTCAGCTGCTACTGAAGACTCCACAAAATGGGGTTAAGGAAAGCAAGACGATGTATCCCATATGAAATTTCTAAACAGTTTTACCCCTCCACCAAATGGCTTACATAAATTTTAAAGAGTATATAAATAGAAGGGTGAAAACAATTTGCTGCCTGAAGTTTTATATCAAATCAGGCCCATTTTTGCAGTGGCAAAAGCTAGGGCCATGCTGTGGGTAGCTGCTCTCTGCAGCGCATCTCTGTACTCTGCCTCCTGCCAAGGTGCCAGAATACATCTTTGTTACTTCATCCTTCCTGAGAAAGTCAGAAATTAGGGAAAAGACCTTTACATCACCAGTCCATCCCAGATGGAGATGGTGCATAGACTGGCTGCATCCCCTCAGGGAGGGGGTCTCAGGGACTCTCCAGCACCTCATGTTAAAGCAATATACTTGCAGTTAAAATGGCAGCATTTAGATCTCACTTGCCTGTCAAGCCAGAGCAGCTAAAAATCTACTGTAATTGATTGGATAATAATAGCAATATTTCTTTGATCTGATTCCTGAGAATGGATGTTCTGACTATCAGTTATTACCTGAAGTTTGTGATTTTACATTCACATTTGTCTCTGAATAATAGCCTCCATTACAAGCGCTGGCCATATACCACAGACAAATTAAACCACATGGCAATTGTATGTTCCATTACTTTGTAGTAAGTCACAGCATTTAATTGCATTTTCACAATACTAAGTCATTACAAGCAAGTCAGAAGCAAATAACGAGGCCTGAATAAGTCTTTATAGTCATTCAATCTTTGAGGACTGTTACATGAGAAACTGTCACTTATGCTTTGCAGGAAGAAAGTTAAGACTTCTGTCTATGAGTTAAATGCTTGAAAACTCAAGGGCTGGGCCAAAACCATTATAGAAAATAAACTGCTTCTGTAACAACCCCGCTGCTGTAAATGTTTCTTTTTATATGAAGCATTTGACTTAAATGGATTGCAGTTACTCTTGACAGTATGAACGAAGGTACCCTAAACCATTTTAAAAAGCTCTTGTATTCCACCTTTAAAGCTTTGGTGTATTAACTTGGCAGAAAATGGCTTATAAGAAAACCTTACTTATATGAATGACAAATCTGAAGAGGTCTGTATGCTGGGGAAAGGATACATCACTTTGTCAGTGGGAAAGAACACGGGTACCAGCTGGGGCTCATAAAATGAAGACAGAGGATGCAAAAGGACAAAATACCATAACCCTTGGTCTTTTATTTTGTAACATGCCCAGAATTTTTCACTCCTGTTTATAACACATGCTTTTTGATATAGTGAAGCTGTGAAAAAAGGAAAAAGAGTAAAAGCAGTAAAAGGAGTAAAAAAGGTTACCTTGATAACAATTCTCACTCAATATATCTGATTTCCTAATTGTTCTTTCTGTAGCAATAGGTGTGGACGTACCAAGCAAGGCTCTGCAGAAATCTAGCAGATATTTGTATGCAGTACTGAGAGATCCTACTTAATGAAATCTGCAATATAATGTTGCTGGCTTTAACTGTAGTTAAATTCTATATTATAGAAGGTAAAAATGCAGTTATAAAATACACAGGATGACTCAAAGCATTTATGGTTATCACAGAATGGAAATCCTTGTGTTGGGTTTATTGTATATATGTCTTATTTAGATTATTTGCTTTGAACTGACTCCATTCAAACAAAAATTTACTACAAAAATAGTTTTCTAATTAAACTTAAATAAAAATATACACCAGGAAGATAATCCCAGCTCTATAGTAGAAATAATTTTAAGCTTTTATAAAAACACATAAGCATAAACAAATCTTTGGTACTCCAAAATTTTACTATTATATTCAGAATACTCCCTAAGTACTCTTTACTTAGGGAGTAAATAAATATTTGAAGTTTTTCCAGATGTCTGGGGCTCAACTGGCCAAAGGTACCCATAATAAAATAGAACTTGAATTTCTTTTGAAGAACCTGTAAAACAATCCCATTATTGGCAGCCTCTTCTAATGTTTAATGAGTTGTTTTTAATAGGTTTCTGTGATGGAAGCAAGTGAAAAGGATTGTTGTGTGTTGCTTTTGTAGATGATAAATTGGATAAAATTTGATTAAAATTTTAGATAAAATTCTGATGTATTTTAAGTCAAACAAAAAATAAGATACAAGTTTTGCAGTGGAGAATTAGAAAATATTTTCCTTTTTATTTCTTCTTTAAGCAAGAGATTTATTCTGTAAAATCTTGTTAAAAGAACCACTAAAATACAGATAATTTTCATATTTAATTTGTTGTAGAAAGCACAAACTACATTATGCCTCTGTATCATTTTACATTCAACTTTTTCCAAAACATTTATTTCCTTAGCGATGCTGAAGTGTATGTACCAAAAGTTGCAGGAAGCCTTTGCAAGGTTAGTTTGAGGGTGACTAAGCAAACATTTATTTGTAGGATAAATTATAAGGAATAAATTGAGTCAGATTATTAGGAGGCATACATGAAGGTGAAAAAATTCTGGTAAGGTTTAGAAAGGCATAAAGTTGATGAGATGGAAAAATGCAGAATGATCTGGTAAATGCTAGCAGGCAGGGATGAGGACAGACTGTCAATGTTGGTGTAAAGTTAAAGAAATACAGTCTGGTTTGGATAATAGAAGAAAAAAAAAGAAATCAAAACCAAACATTTTATCTTAGTGTTGAGTAACTTGTCACCAGGATGAGCAGATGTTCAAAAGAGTAGCTGTGATTCTGAAAGTCACAGTTCATCTGGGGTAAAGGAACACATTGCTTTGTTTTGAATTAAGTCTGATTATTTCCATCTTTTTTAGGCTGGGCAGGTTACTTCTGCTCCTTCTCCCAGACAGATTTTTTCAAGAGCCAAAACTCTGCTGCTTTCTTTTCACATAGGAAAGACTACAAATGACAATCATCAGCAGCCTGGGAGTCAGGTCAGAGCTCTGCATGGCTCTGGGGGTGAGGAGGGGACAATGCTTCCCATCCCGGTGTGGCAAGTCACACACCTGCTGATGGAAAGGATTTCCAGTCCAGCAATATGGACCATACTGGGCAGGACATGTGAAAAACTCAAAATGTGGATGACATTAAGGCTTTTACAGAATTTGGGGATGACCTAAGTAAAAAAAGTCCATCTGTATACTGAAAACACGATCAGATTAAGTAACGTGAGGGGGATGATACCCAGGTGATGCAGTAAAGAGGCAAATTAGAGGCAGAATAGTATTTCTAAACTATTTATACAGTAAATGCATTGGGGGAAAGATTCTGCTTTCTAATGCATTTATGGATTATCTTCCCTGTCATCAAATTATCTGCTTGTGGAATATTTTTTTTAATTAATAATAAGAATATCAGCATTTACAGGATGATTAAAGCACTCGTGAGACACATAATCAGCCAAAAGCCTCTCTTTCTATAGAGCCAAGGTAGAAATTTTGAATCTGGGAAACTCATGGTGGTTGAAAAGAGATTTCTTATACATTTCAGACTTGGTCAAGTTCATAAGAGTCACAAGCAGTTTCCTCAAGGGCTTATTCTCTCTAATGAAATTTTACTGAAGATTGATTACACTACCTTAATAATTAGAAGGTCTTAATAAGCGGTTTACCTTTGATAAATAGAATGGTTAGAAACTACCGTATTCTTGTAGTAAGCTAATAAGGTTGAAGTGTCAAGTTTTAGAATGCATTTTAATCTTGGTGTTACATGGTAATTAAAGGTAATTAATAATCCAGAAATAATCACCAGCGAAAACTCCACTCCCTTTTCCTTGTTTAAGAAATCCTTTATAGAGTGTAGAGGAGGAAAAGACAGTTTCCCTCATTTTTAATCAGCCTCTGGGGGGTGAAAATGAGCCATAAGACCATGACCAAGGGCTCGGCACAGAAAGCTCTCTGGAGGAGCTGGGCATGCAGGGAGACCCAGAGGCAGCAGGGCATGGGCTGAATCCAGACTCCCACATTTCAGGGCTGTGGTGCCATGAACCACCTCCAGTTCTACAAAGTAGCTGAGCTGCTGCCAGGATGAAACATCATACCTGGTCTGCAGACTGTGCACAGACACTCAGCTTCTTCTTAAGGTGGTATAGCTGCCTTTCTGATTTTGAATAGGTGGAAGAAAATGTTCATCATCCTGTAGCTGTGAGAAATAAAATGGTCCCCTTCCCCACAGCCACACCACGTCTTGTGCAGTTCGTCACCTTTTGCAGTAATACAATATGTCTTCAATATTGAGTGAAAAAAGAATCCATTGCAGGATAATTAAATATGCTAATTCCCCTCAGTGTCTCAAAGGGATTGATTATGACTCTTAAGTGGGCAAATTTCATTTGCTTTATTTAAAAGCAGATGCAGTATAATCAATGCTAAATTTCCTGATTAACCATAAAAGCCCTGTTTGAATAAGTGATCCTTGGCATTTTAATAGGCTTTGATATAACTACAGTGTGTAAGCAGGGTTTATTAATACCATAGGACTGGAAGCATAGTGTGATATGGGTAGAAATGGTTCCTGTTTTGTAAAAATGTTAATATCCTGTGTAGATGGTCTTGCACCTCCTTTCACATATATTTCAGCTCAAGGCAGCAAGTGAAATTTAAAGCCTAATTGCAAATAACAGTGTGGCAGATAAAGTAATTTTGATTTGTGAGAAATCAAAGATTTTATGTCATTATGAGCATGGATATATAATTACACATCTTAAAAGCTAAACTGTGCAACAAAGATAAGGTGGCAAACATAAAAAGAAGTAGACAGCATTATAGTTTCACTAAATATGTTCACTAAATATGTGCATAGCCTAACGCAGGCAAAGAGTTCCCTAAATCTTTGGGATTTGTGGGCAAGCAAGGCAACTCACTTTGCAGGTGGAGGGTCATATAAAAGCAGTTTCAATAACAACATTTTATTTTAAAAGCTTGCTAATTTTTTTTTCTTTAATGTTGCTGAGATATACTCTGGTTGGCATGACTGAAATATAACAGTGCATGTTTCTGTAGAAGTTGTTTTGCCACTTGTTTGGGATGACCTGCATAACTCACCAGTGATGTGGTGGCCATAAAACCTTTATGGCTCTCTGCACCATCACTGACTCCAGCCATATGTTGATGCTTGCACTTGTGTGCACTGTAAAGCACAGGCCTTGCTTTACAAGACAAATGACAGTGGAACTTAACAATGGCAAAAAACTTCAACAGCATAAAATCTGAAAACTTTCAGTTTCACAGCATAAAATCAGCTGGAAGAAGAGCTGAGTATCAGCTAAGATCAGTCTGGCCCTTGCATGGAGTGAAATGTTTAGGTAGGCTGTCTTAAGAAGCATTTTATCTGCTCTTGCTTCTCCTAAAAACCCTTATGACATTGCAGATAGATGATGTATTTTAAAATAAAATGTGTCAAATGTTGGCAGTCCCATTTCCATTCTCACAGCAAAACTGATCCTGGGAAGATGAGACATTAGAAGAGCTGACCTAAAGCTTGGCTTATGGAAATACTGAGGAGCAAGGATCTCTGATTCTCCATCCTCACCAAGAAGTGACTGCAGGAAGAAAACTTGCCTTCCTTAGAAAGTGAATCTGGGGTGTGGTAGAACACATGGTGTCCCATCTTGTCCATCATAGCCCTCCACAGCCCCATTTACCACTAGACACATTTGAGAATTGGATGGAATAATTTTTATTGGTTGTGTGATCAAAGTATGTCAGTTCATTAAAACTGAAATGTTTTCTGGGAAGATGCAATTTTGCTTTAAACTGTATCAGTGTGTGTTCTCTTGGGAGCACTTACATCAGATATGAGCGACTGAAGTCCATCATTTGTAGAGGCACTTAATAACATGGTGGTTTTGTTCTTTTTCTTTCTTGGTGAAAAGTGACACAAAGTTTCAGGACAAACCCAATATGAGTGATGAAACTTTTGAAATCATTAAATTTTACACATGATGAGGAATTGATTTTCTATGCATTTCTAGTTACCTCTCCTCAAATTGTCCCAGGAGGAACTGATTAGTAAGGGTAGAGTTTTCACAATGAGGGTTTCCTTGGCAGTAACATGATGGTCATGATGATGAATGTCCTTATAAGTGGATGCATCTTTAATTAAAAGCAAATAAGTGAAAAAAAATAACCATTTCTGGAGCACATAAAAAGGCTTGTTTAAATATTCGTGTGTTTATACCATAAAGCATCTTAGCTAGTGCTGTCACTTGTTACTCAGTACATACTTAATGAGACAGGCAACCAGGAATGTAGCAGCAGCAATATGTTTCATCAAGGTTATCAAGAAAAGTTAAGGAAAAGAAACCTGATTAAAGTGTGCATCTGTTAACAAACTGCAGTTGCAAAGATTCTATGCCTTTTAGCTCATACAAATATTGGTAGAAGAACATGTATCATTGCTAAAGGGAAAACAGACACAGCTGATTTGGAAACCCGGAGAGCAATAGTGACCTAGAATATAGCTAGTGTCTTGTTTTGGCCTCTCAGCATTTTTGATTTAAGTATGTGGCTACATTAGGGATCCTTGCTGTCCTACTGGCTCAGTCTTAGTTATTTAGACCATCTGATTTCAAGGCCAGCATGTAATTTAAGTAGAATGTGCCCAGCCATGCCACAAACTCATTTATTTCTTCTGCTAGCATGCATATGTGCTAGTAGTCAGAATCATGTTTTTCAAGAAAATTAAAACAGTAAGGATCTGATAAAGTCTGTCTTGTAGCTTTATGATTTTGTGCACACCCATATTGCATCTTTGGTCTGTGGCATATCTCATGTTCAGTGGGATGTCATGCAAATGGGTTTAATGAGAAATAATGCCTTAGCAGAAGTATAAAATTGCTGTATTTCTTCATTGAAGTTGAATCAGGAATAATAGTGAAATGATTTAGTACATGCTTTAATCTTAGCCACAGAGCTTTTCTTTTCAGAAAAATTATGCAAATACTTCTCATAAAATGGATGCTGGTGTGCCTCCTCTTCCCCATTTACTACTTGATGTCATTCCTCTTAAGGTTGGGGAGTGCGGTGAGTTAACCTCAGCCAGCAGCCAGACCCCCACCTCAGCCTCTCTCTCACTCCCCCTCCTTGTCAGGACTGAAGAAATCTGATGCAAGACTTGGTGGGTAAAGATAAAGATGGGGAAATTGCTTTCCATTCAATCACCATCATGGGCAAAACTCAAACGTGAAAAATTAATTTAATGTACTGACAATTAAAATAGATTTGAATAGAAAGAATCAAAGAGAAACATTGAAACAAGAAATTTCTTTCCCCTTTCCCCATATTCATCTTCAGACTCCAAAACTCCTCTATTTTTCGTGGAACAGCACAGCAGGAGTGAGGAGGGGCTACGGTCCATGTAAAAGTTTTGATCTCTGCCCATACCTCCCTCTCATGTGTTTTACCTCCTCCAGTGTAGAATCTTCATGAGATGCAGTCCTTCAAGAAAAAGCCTTCTGCAGTGTGGGTCCCCTATGCGCTGCAGGGAGCTTTGCTCCAATGCCTGGAGCACATTCTTCCCATTCCCATTCCCATTGCTCTTTTCTGGCCTTGGCCTCTGCAGAACTGTTTTTCCCTTTGCCTGACTGGCATTTTTAGCCCTCCTTAGATGTGCTTTAGCCGAGGTCCAGCAGTCACAGCTGAGGGTTTCAGCTGTGCCCTGCAGTGGGCTGGTTGAAGACAGCTGTGTCTGGCATGGGGCAGCCCCTGGACACTTCCCACAGAAGCCACCCCTGTCACCACCAGCAGCACAGCCTCAACACCTACAGCCAGTGTGGGTATAAAGCTACAGATGAGTCTATTTTAGCGTGTAGTTTTCCTCAATGTTGTGTATAATCAAAGGAGACAGATGAGCATCTCTGGGGAGTAATTCAAGTCTTGGCAAATCACACATGAGAGGTGTGTGTGTCTCTCCTATTTTTGTATAATACTGCAATCATTCCTTTTAAATTGAACAAAGTAGATCTCCAGAGCGGAGTACACAACGCCTTCTGAGATCTATTTATCCCTTGTACATATTCAATGAAACCAAAAAACAAAGAATTATAGACACTGAACTAGTTGACACAAATATACCACCAAGCTACTTTAATCAAACATAATTATATCTTTTTATTTGCTTTAAATTTGCCTAAAGGTGAAATAAAATAAAAACATGTATGCTGTGGAGGGCACTTGTAATACTAGCAGGGATAGCAAGTGGGTTGTAAAAAAACCATATAATAGTTTTCAAAGCATTGAACAAGATTAGCATGGATTACCACATTTGTTTGAAAACACATGGCAGGAACAATTATAAGTGCTTGGTACATTCACCCCTTATTACATTGCTTATTTTTTCAGCTGTACAAAGTAAGCACTGCACAAAAATAAAAACACTTTGTTGCATATTTGAGTTTCCCACAAAAGGAAACTGTGAAACAAGATGAGGAGGTCATTGTGTGCAATACTTAAAATACAATAGTGGCATGTCCATTGTCTACAGTCCAGGTGGATTTAATGAGCACACTGTGGAATGCTGTTGTGGTTGAACAGAATATTCACTTTTTTCTTCTTCTTCTTATTTGAAAAAGAAGCAACTAAATATAAAAAACATAAAGGATATTTAGAAAGTTGTAAAATGAGAAGTATCAAGCCACTTGTCATGAGGATGTAAGTTATTCATACAATCTGATTTTTCCCACCATTTTTTATCACAAACTTCTTTCCAAAGGAGTCTCATGCTGTTCAGTGTGGGAGCCAAAATGACCAGGGACAACTTGTAGCAGCCCTGCTTCATTTGCTTTAGCAGTTAAAAAAGGTTCAATATAAATCTTAGTAAGTAATTAAAAAGAAAGAAACTCTTTGAGTAGGTGTGCTAAGTATGTTAATGTTGCAATAATTGCATTAATTTACAGATTTTGGTGCGTTAGAGCTATTCTGATAGAATTTAACCAGCCAAGCTCATGTGCAGTAGTTGTGTTCATGTAATAACAGTGATTTGCATTCAGTAAAGTTGTGTCCAGGCTAATAATCCCAACAAAAACCATGGTCTGATGCTCAATGAATATTAATTCCTAGCATCTAGACTCAAACTGACCTCAGGGTCCCAGATAAAGAGGCACCAAATGGCAGAAAGCAGTAACAGCAAATGAAAAATTAGGGTATGTTCTAGGTTGATCTCCTTTTAAGTGTTTCTTTCTATACCAGTAACTTTATCTGTCTTTTCCCTGTAAAAGCTGCCAGAACAGTAAATCAAGTTTCTGATTTTAAAAAGATTCAGCACCCATGGTTTTGTGGTGAATACAGATTTTGTTCTCTGTTTCACCCATTCAGCTCTGGCAGCTCACTGAACATTTTGATTTATCTGTAGGTAGCAATTTGCCCATCACGCGGTCCAGAAATTCTGCAAACTAGCATTTTTTTCAGGTTTACACATTGTATCCTCAGATCCCAGGTACTTATTTTGTTATGTCCAGACTTTCACAACAGAAAGAAAGAGCATACACAAGTTCAGCTCACTTTACTAGGATGTGAGATATTGTATGCTATCAAAAAGCACCAGGATCAATTAATAGAAGAAGACTGATGGCCATTAAGTAAAAAAATCCCATCACTTCTTTATCAGGAAGTCTCAGAGTTAGACATCACTCAAGATTGAAATATTCATCAGGAAATATCATGATATGTACAAAGACTATGCATTTATATCATTACAGGTTTTGCCTGTCCTCACAGACTGTCCTATTTGCTCCCCAAGGTCAGAGAAAGGATGCAAGCTCACAGTCTGATCTGAACATCTTTCTGTTCATCACATTTGAAAGAAATGTGTCATGTCAGAACACATGTCTGGCAGTCAGGTGGTCCTAAATTATAACCCTTCATTTACTGCTGAGCCCATATGTTGCCCACAAAAGGCTGTGTGTCTGTTCCTCCAGCTGTGAAATATATAATGTCGTATTGGAGATGAAATGATTGGTCACAGACTTCCAGGTTCTTGAGTGATGGGCTGAAAAGCTTGTAAAGACTGACTTATAATTTCACAAAAATATTAAACCACTTCCTGAGGGAGTATCTTGAGCAATATCCATTGTGCACATTAGATGGATGTGCACATTTGCACATGTGCACATTTTCCTGCTTTGGGAAAAATAATGTGTGGGTATGGCATTAAAAATGGTTATACCACATGTGTACAGGGGGCAGCAGAAGATTTAAAGTTTTAAAGTTTTAATTATAAAATTTCCAGTGTTTCAAGTTTTTGCCTTTGCAGCTTTAAAACTTTATAACATATTCTCACAAAAGCAGAAAATTAACACAGAACCATGCCTTTAGAGTGTTGTAGAGAGATTTTAGAATCAACACATGTAAATGCAGGGAGAACAACCATTTGTTTCAAGCATGGTAGCAAGGGTCAGTACATCACACTTAGTCCGATGGTGTACCTTCATTTATCCTTTTCAGCCATTTGTGTGACAGCTACAATGTAAAATTAATATAAAATTAACCTATGGTATATGCAAAAAATTATGGCAGGCTGTTTTATTTGACCATATAGGCCTGAGCAGTAAACAAATATATTTCTCACATGGTCACAAAGCTGCTCTTTATGTTTAAAACTAAGGAAATGTTTTGTTAGATCAGCCTGCTCTTTTCTTTAAACAGAGCCTCTCCAAGTCACTTGTTTCCATTCCTTTGGGAAGCTGTAAACCCTGCTTTCCAGTGCTGCCCATGTTGCATACCCCCTTTGTATCACTACTAGTTATTACTACTTTGTATCACTATTTGTTATCCTATCCAGAATGGTTGCTTTCTCTCTCTGTTTTTTCCCTCTCTTCACTTTGCTTGCAGATGATCTACAACAATCTCCATGTACACCCTTCATATCTGTAAAATGTGTAAAATGAATTTCAAATACAATTCTGGAAAGGACCACTGGATTTTGGAACCACAATCTCTGGCAAACATTTCCTGTCCTAGCCACAGAAATTAAGAGCACTATCCAAGTTGAGTTCTTGGACTGTCTCAGCATGGAAAAACTGAAGAAAGAAAAGCTTTTTGGTGGAAAACTCCTCCTATCCTCCCTCTGTCTGTAAAACATGGTTTTCCAAGTGATGCACTTGGAATAGTTTTCTAACATTTAGTTGCTTAAATGCAACCATTGTGATAGACCTGTATCTAAACAAAGTGGGTCCAAAGAATATTTTCTTCAGTTGCAAACATCTGTATAATCAGGGATTAAAATGGGTATTTGTTAACATACATTAATCCACTTCCAACTGAAAACAAAGTTTTACTATTGGAGGAGGGAGCCCTGACACTTCTAGGTTTTCTGAAAGCAAACCATGTTTATTAACTTAGAAAAGGGGCTGATATGCCAAGCACTACTTTCCTTAAACAAATTTTTAGCTGTGACCATGCACATTATTTTGAAGTGCCAGTAGTCATGAATGTTTTTGTATTGCTGGGAAAAGCAGGAGTACTGGCAACAAGAAAAGTGTATTTTGACAAGCTGTTGAAATCAAAATCAAAGCTCTGGTAACATCTGATGCTTCACTACTGTAAACTAGTACTTGCTCAGGGCCTCCTAGCAACATGAAGAACCTTGTTTGAAAGCACAGACTAAAATTCTAAAAAGTGCTGCAATGTTTATGGAGTTCCTAGTAACATGAGACCAACTCATAACACTAGAAGCTATAGTATTTATTTTTCCAGTAAGAATAAACTGACTCTAGTACCAAGAATTGGACTAAAGAGAACAGAGATCTTAGGTTACTATAATTGCAATACAGTGTAGCTTTGGCAACACTTCTCTTTCCATCCATAATCCCCTTTCCTTAGTTCCAATACATATTTATACTTTCACCTGTAAATTAATCCTTTTCAAAGGTATATTGTTAGCACTTTATGAATTTCTCCCAGTAGGGCTTTTATTTAATGCAGAAATGCCCATTTTAATTTTTAAAAAGTGGGTTCAGAGATCCAGTACTGCAAGTTGTAAATGGTTTGTCAAACTGAACTCAAACTTATAATTTCCTTTACTGTTCTCAAGATGAAGGAGTTTTAACTGTATTTATTTTACTGCTAGAGTCCTAAAATTTACAGGTCAAATGCATTTGAAAAAAAAAAAAAAAAAAAAAAAAAAAAAAAAGAGATGTGCCTTAAGAAATTTTGTGATTCCATTTAGAATGGCAATTTTGGTTTATTGAATCCCTAGTTTAATATTAATTCATGTTGTCATTTGTTCCCAGCCAGCTAAGCATCCAGGTAGCAGCTTTCCCATAGTGAGACAAGAGAGATAATCAGAAGAGGAATAGGGATTGGGGTCTAATTAAAGACAAGTAAAGAAAAGAGGAAAAAACCCACCACAATTGTTGCAGTGACAATCAGTCAGTACTTCCTGTGGGCAGCCTGGTGCCAGCCAGTCTCCAAGCAATGGCCACCATGGCAGGCAGACAAGCACACTCAGTTTTCCTGCTCAGCACAATTAATATGGAATGGGATATCCCATTGACCAGTTCACATCAGCTGCCCTGGCTGAGCAATGGAGAAAGCCTCACACTGTGCAGGCACTGTCCAGCCACAGCCAAAACTGTGCTTTGTGATCAGCACTGCTGCAGTCACCAGCCTGGAATGCAGCATCATAAAGACTGCTACCAAGAAAGTTAACTCCACCCCAGCCAGACCCAGAACATTTATATATTCAAATAAATTAGAAATACATTTATTACGATTTCCTGATAGTACTTGGGCACTTTAACTCCTACAATCCTTTCTTTTTTCCTTTGAAAAGCTCTCTTTTTCTGAGACTAATTGGTAGCAGATTGTATTACTACTTTGCTTAAACAGTCAGAACAACGTACCTGCAGTCCCATCTGCAGCCTCGGCAATGGGAAGGAGATCTGTATGCAGCAATATAAATATTATATTGATTATATTGATTGTATATAATTTCATGTCCATGCTTTATTTGCAGAAGTAAAACACATATCTTTAAGAAATTTGGAAAATCGTATAATAATTTAAAGACACCAGACAGCAAAACAACTGAAGATCGCTTTTTTCTAGCACAGGCACTCTTTAATATTTTTTACAGGTTTGCATTAATTGAGGGGAAAAAAAGGTACTGGAGGCCTCATGTAAAAATGCAAATTTTTCATATCTTTGGTGATGTTCTGGTATGGCTGGTAGAAATGAAAGGAAAACCCAGAAGCAGAACAGCAAAAGAGCAAATGCTCAGACAAAGTACAGCATCAGGAAGCACAAAGCACTGGAGGGTTTTTTAAGTAACTGAGTAATCCAAACCTGAGATAGTACAAGATTTTGCAGATGAATTACTGGAGACAAAATTCCATCACAAAGATTGCTTCTATTACTGGTTGTGATCACTTGCCTCTTACTCATTTTTTCTTCTAAATTGTGGCAATATTCTTAGCAATAATAAAGACAACAAAGAACACTGAATTGTACAAAAGTTGAACCAGCTCATATACAATAAGCTACCCTAACCATTTGCCAGATGTAGCATTTGAATGGATTTTACTTCATTTGAGAAGGCCTTAGGGAGCTGAGAAAACAAGTTAAGGCACTCATTCTCTGGGAACTCAGGAAATCTAGCATAATTTTCTTTCTTCAAGGTTAGTGAATGTTACAAATGAAATCGAAACCAGAGATTAATAACAAACAATTTATTAAAACAATCCCATAACCAGTTAGAAAAAGCCACAATAAAAGAACCAACACCGGTGCAGGTGGTAGAGGGAGAGCCTCCGAGAGACTTGTCCGCCCTATCCACACCCTCCAGGTTCTAGGGTCTAGTTTTTATACTGTTCTTCTGCCCTGGGGCAAGTTCATTGTGTGTCTCTCTCTAGTGGGCATATTAATACCATCCTTTTCTTTCACTGTTTGGTTCTGAAAGGATTTCCTGAAGGAGTTTGGCATTTGAACTAGGTTTTTGGAATTGTCCATTGAAATGTTGAATATCCCTCCATCTCCGGGTCCTCCCTCCTTGATTGGTATCAGGGGTTGATGTCTTGAAGACTTGGGCCATCTCCTGTCCGCCACATCTTTTCTGTTGCAAATGGTGGTTCTGCCCTGCTATTATTCTGAAGACCTTTACAAATGGATGTGAGTTTCGGCAGCCAGAGAAGCCTTTTACAATCTTTGGAAGTCAGAGCTTGCAACATGATTTTCAGGTTATACATACAATATATTTTGATACGCAAATTTAGCCAAAGCATATATCACAGTTGGATATGCTTAATACATGAATTTATACACCACACAGATTAAATACACGAATTTATACATCCCAAATATTACAGTGAAGTCATCTAAATCCATCCTTCATAATGCTTTCTACAGTGCTGTGGCAGTTGCCACTTGTCCTTGTCCTTGCAATCTAAGCAAACTTCTATGACATAAATTTGCAGTGAATCTTGAATAGAACCATAGATGTGAAAAATGTCCTGAATTGGAAGAGACCCACAAGGATCGTCAAAGTCCAACTCCTGACCCAACATAGGTCAGCCCCTAGAATCACCCAATGTGCCTGAAAGCATTGTCCAAATGCTTTTTGAACAGGATTTTTGCTGTGATCACTGCCCTGGGGAGCCTGTTCCAGCGCCCAGCCAGCCTCTGGATGTAAAACCTTTTCCTGATCTCCAACCCAAACCTCTCTGACAGAACTTGAGGCCATTCCCTCAGTCCTGTCACTGGTCACTGTGGATAGACATAGTGCTAAAGACAGTCTTGAGGCTGATACATTGCACCTGTGTTAATCACCGAAGAGTGGGAACAGCCTTGCCCTCAAGGCTCAGGGTGTGATAGAGTGAGTGAGGCAGTTGGAGTCTGGCTGGCCATGCTGTGAAGAAGTTGAGGTTTGCTGGCTGTGCTGCGAGGACAAAGGGACAGAAGGTCGGTCAAGGTACAGATCAGGTGAGCCACTGTACGAGGGACAGACAGGGACAGGCGGCCGCACAAGGGACAGGAAGCAGCGAGCTGGGACTGCAGAAGGAAGAGAAGGAGAGAAAGAGCTGTGTGGAGCTGCACATTGGAAAGATACATTAAAAAAATATGAAAGACTTTTTGCATAACAAAGTCCTGATACTTGAAGCCCCCTGAAGTTTTTACTGAAGCGCTCTGAGTGCAGTGGCCGTCTTTATGACAGGTCACCACAGAGAGGACATTGGTGTCTGCCTCTCTGCTCCCCTTGTGAGGAGGATATGGACAGCTATGAGGTCTCCCCTCATTCTTCCAGCAGACCCCTTGATGAGAATAGGATATTGCCACTCAGCCCAGGAAGTGCATTTCCTTGGCTGCTACAGTGAGGGTTAACTGTGTTGGATGTGGCATACTTACACAGTTCTCCCAATTATGTCAGGCTGGCAGCTTGTCTTTCTGCATTCTGAATTATCTACTCAATTTTTGCATGAGTCTTAACATTTTGGAAGCTATGCAGAGTGAAAAGAACAAATGCCCTGCACATGTCAAAGAGAATTAGAAAAGTGTCTCATGTTAAGTATTTTGGTGAAATATTGGACACATGTCTGCATTTTTCTTCTTGGTGGAAAACTTCTCTGTAAGTGGAAAAAAAAAAAGTAAGAAAAGGATATGGAAAATTTTCAGTGCATGCAAAAGTACCTCTGAATGATAAGCAATAAGAAAATAACACCTTTTCATGCATAACTCCACAAATACTGTCTGGACTAATGGTGTCTAAAATTGCATTGAATACATTGTAACTTTTAATTCATTGTTAAATCACTGTTACTATAAAAAATTCTTGGACCACGGCAATTATCCTGAAATGGACACTTTTTTCTCTGATGTTTTCCCAGAGATTTTACCATCAAAAAGCATGGAGGTACTATAAATTCTCAGATGCTCTCCATCAAAAAGCATGGAGGTACTATAAATTCTCAGATGTTCTCCCTGTTTTCAATGGCATTTTAAGCTTTACATTACATAACAGTTTGAATCACAGAGCAAATATAAAGAGGTTATTTAGAACAGTCTCGGCCTTGTTAAAATACACAAAGAAATGGCCAGATTTTCAACAATACTCTGCAAGTAATTTCTAATAGTCTTTTTATAGTTTGCTGGACATGTGAAATTAAATTATAGAAATTCTGGAGTTTATGTGGATGGAAGGGCTGGGCAAATTTTGGTGCTTGCTTAGGTACCAAAGCATGCATCCAGTACCCATATCAGCAGCCTGATTTTCCACAAAGACCAATATTCATGGCCTCTGTCAGGTCCTTCTGACAGCTTTTAGACAGCTTGCCACTTCTGTGCATCACAGCTGCGGCATTGGAGTCCTCCTCTTTTTAGCATCTGTAAATGGCATACGCTTATCCATTCGAGCTTTGCCAATTTCCTGCTCCCCCCTCCAAATCAAGCAATCAGCTAATAGGATTTTATCTGGGATAGAGAGCTTAATCAATGTATGGAATCTGTGTCTCACACCAGACAGCAAAGGAGATATCTTTGTTCTTAATCCAAACTCCAGCCTGATGAATGAGCATTTTTTAGTGTATTTTATCCTTCTCAGTACAAAGTATCAGTGCAGTGATGTGATCATTATGCAACAGAAGAACAGGAGGAACAAAAACATATGGGTGTTGGAAAAAAGGGGTTTTTAGAATAGACGTTTTTAAAGTGTGGCATGCTTTTACTATAAAAACACTATATAAAATTTCTCCTCATTAGATAATCATAGATTAATCAGCATCTATGCTAATTTATATAATAAAATAATAAAATAATAAAAAAGAAATATATTCTTTTCATGCTAGAAGCTGCTCCTGTAAATGGAGCTTCATCACACTGGTGCATGCATACTACTGCTAAGCTGTCTTGAGAACCAAAGAAAACAACTCTGCATTCAAGCCTAGTTATACCAAGAGCAGTGTCAATGACACCAGAGTAATCTTGAACAGAACACTCACAAAAAAAATGGAGGTATTCTTCTGGGACCTTCAATGGTATTAATAAGGGCTTCATCAAATCAAGAGATCTTATTAAAGAGATGTGCTGTATATATCTTAATGACAGACTATTTAGGAGCTTATCAGGATCCCAAATGAGAACAGTAATTGCTTAATGGGATGCTGATTCTCTCCAGACACAGGACACTAGCTGTTGGAAGTAATGTTTTTGTCTCTTAGTTTCTTCACTTTCTGTAATAAAATAAGAAATGCAATTCCTGTTGCACTATAAAAATAATTGATCTTTTAAAGTTTAATCATCACAGTGCTCTGTTAAAATATCTGACCTAAACTATTATTTGCCTTTTTTATTTAGTCTGAGTTGAGTTTAAATAGAATTTATTGGATGGGATATACTACTAAATTGGTAGGGACCAAGGCTATTGCTTCTGTTTTGTTTAAATCTTCTTGATTCTCTTAGAAGGACTGTCTTCTGCAGTAAAGAAAATTCCAGTTTTATTGCAGGACTATAATTTTTTCCAGTTATGTATAATGTATGTAGTGAAATTTAGATTATTTGAGGAAATGGCAACCAAACCTGTGCCAGAGAGATAGTATATGGATATTTGCAGAAAAGGATCTGCAAGGAAGAGGATGATAATTCTTTTTGAAGTCCATTTCAGTAGCACAATCTTTTCCTCTGATTTATTGTTTGTTGAAGTTATTAGTTTTCCAGCATTCAATGAGCTTTAAAAGAAATCCTATACAATACCATGACTGTGCTTGGGACAAAGGAGGAAAATATTACAATTGCTGTAGTAACAGTAAACACACACTAACTCTGTTAAGGCTATGTCTATACAAAATATCTTCACATCTAATGTTTAATTCTGAAAATGTACTGATTTTCCCATTCTTCTTCCTCATTTCTGAAGGCCTGAAAATGAGGGGAAAGGGCAGTAGTAGATGAGAATTTTCACTAAGCTGTGTTTTGCTCTAAAGGATCTTCATCAGCTGCTGACAGATTAGAACACCAAAAAAGTTTCCTTTACATAACCCTTCATAACAGTACTGCATCTGAGATGGAAAAAAATAAGCTGGCCTCAAAATACTTGTGCTAAAGGCTATGTAACTATCTAATTCAAAAATGCATGAGGTGAAGATGCAGCATCATTTTAACTGACCTCAAAAATACCCTCGTTTAGTTTAAACCAAATATTAGAAGCCAAGCGATTCATTGATTTTTTTCCCATGTTCATTAAGCTATTGACCTGTGACATGTTTTTTATTAGAGAATCATTTACATTTCATCCTCAAAATTTTGTGTAGTCATTACTCATTAAAATATGAAAGAAAAAATGATAATCAGAAGAGGGAAGAGCATGTTTCTACTCCAGGTATTGATGATAAGAGGTGAACTGAGATCCTTTTCTCCTAATCCCAGTGCTGCCAACTTCTGCAAGGAGTCACTGAATTTCTAAGTTCATGAGACAAAGCACACTTTCTTTTAAAAATATCTTTGGCAGAGGAATGTTCAAAGCTGCAGGGAAAAGTGTCATTTGCTCAAGGTGGTATTACCTCTGCACTGCTTGTCCTGGTGGGACATTCTTGGGCTTACTTCTCACTCTAAGTTGTCACTCAGTCTCAGGAAATAAAAACTGAGATGATAAAACTGTATGTGGTCCCCAGCTTCTTCAGCTTCCTCCTTTACACTGCTAGAGCTCTGCTTCCCTCTTCCTTCTTCATTTTTCTCAGGAAGTTTTATGGATCATGTACTTTTTTATCGGCTTCTTACTTGATTTCACCAGTTTTACTGTTTTGTACTGTGGTGTGATTTTTTTTTTTCCTGGAGTCACTGTGCATTTATTTTGAAACAGTGCAGAAAATTGGTGTGAATGATTTTCCTTCACTCTCCTCTCAGTTAGCCTTAACTGTATATTGATGGAAAAAATGGATATTGTCTGAGTTGTGGGGTTTGTTGGTTTGTTCATGTATTTGTTTTTCTGATGCAACAGGCATCTGTGTTTTGATGTCACAGCTTTGCTCAAACCTTGTACAGTCAGTAGTGCAGGCAGGATTACAAAGGGGGTTTTGCATTCAGATAAGGTATTGAGCTGAGCACTTCTTCTGTGACCAACAGACAGTAGTTATATTCTGGAAGCTACTGTGGTGGTGGTGGTTTTTTGAGTTTTTTTGGTTTGTTTTTGGTTGGGGTTTGTTTGTTTGTTTGTTTGTTTTGGGGGGTTTTTGTGGGGGGGGGGACAGTTGTGAACCATTTATTAAATGGGCAGAAGTAATTGGATGAATAGATAATTATCAACTTCTTTCTCTCATCTGACAACAAGAATGCAAGAATCAATCATTCTGACACTGAGCAGTGATTAATCAAGCCAAAAAAAAGTCTACCACAAAGAAGACATCCCAAAAATCTGACTGGAATATGTTACTAGTTACTAAGAGTCTATGTTCAGTGCTTGATCAGGCAGAAATGCACAATTCCTGGCCAGAATTACCTCACAGATTGAGAGGTTTTGCATTATTTTTACCCACAGCTTTGTTGGGGGGGGATATTTTGTTCGGTGAAGGCCACTTTGATTTCACATTACTCATATGGTATCAACAACCATCATTTTTTTTAACAAAAAGCTACCATTAAGAGATTCTGCAACACGGAAAAGAAAACTTGGTTATATCAATCTGTGAGGTGTTTGGTTCTTCATCTTCATTTTGACCCTCTTAAGAATTGCTAGGGCTTTCCTGAAGTACATTTTTGCTTATTTGCAGTGGAGGATACAATTACAGAGCAATTTAGTTCTTAGGCAGCAGAAAGATGTGGTGTAAGCAGAAGGCAACGACAGCTGAAGGTTTTTATGCAGTTCTGTAATTCACTAATTAAAAAAGATCATTCTAGCAAACAGAACTGCCTCTTGAGATGATGCTTAATGAACATTTCAGTGACTGCATACCTTTAAACTCCGGTCAAGATTGCTATGGCTCGTAAGATTGCATTCAAGAAGACTGAATGATATAGCACACAAATTAGTTTTAGCTTTCATCAAAGACTTTTGAATGAACTGCTTAGCATATTTATATCTCTTGTATTTACATTTGCTGAAAAAAAGTGAATTTATAACCACTGAAAGCCCAGGCAGAGCTCCTTAACGGTGTGTATTGATTTTTAGACAATCTCAGCTTTACCTCATTAATAATAGTCTTTTAACATAATGACTCCATATAGATACTGTCTGTCATCCTTTTGGGAATCTGCTGTTTTGGAAGATAGACCCAGGACATCTTACAGTGTGACATGTACAATGCCAATGACTGAATCTTAATAAAATCAGCTTTCTGTAAGAGCAACCAGCAACTTTGGGAAGACTCCTCACAGAAAATGCCTGGTAGGGTTTGATGAGGTCAAAAAAAGCCTTCTCACGAGCACTCATGAAGATTACTGAACTTTCTTGATGATTTTTGTGGATTCCTCTGTCTCTTGGAGGGGAATTAAGAACAATATGCTGCCTAAATTAAAACCAGAACACTATAATGCCAGTGGCCATTAATGTGCCAAAGCAGCTGTTCTTCTCATCTTCTGGGATGCAGTCAGGGACTCAGCAGCTAATTGCTGATACTGCACCACTACCAGAAAGAGCAGGGGATTTCTGTTTGTTCAGATTATAGAATTCCTATTTAGGACAGAATGATCTTTAGCATTGGGGAGCTGAGGATTTTCACGCATCATGGGCTGGTAGTTGTTGCCACGGTGGAGTCTCACCACACGCTCTGTTTTAGTAGCAGGCTGTGTAGGATGATGCGTAAAGCAAGCCTCCAGCAGAACAACCGTGGTGTGATTTACGCTTCATCAAGGGAGTTGCAAAAAAAAAAAAAAAAACCCACCACAAACAAAACAAGCTCATTAGGCAAAATATATGTAGAAATTTGTCAGATCAGAAGTGACTGAAGATAGCTGTTATGGAAATAATACGATACTAATGCAGTTGTTCTTTCTTTTACTGTCGGGATAATTGGAATACTTTAAAGAAAAAGCAGTCTCACGGATATGAAAGCAATGCTCCAATTTTAACACTTTATTGTGCTTCATCTATTTTTTTTTCCTTTTTCCAGAGCTTCTTATATCTGTGCCTAGAAGGATTGAAACAAAAATTGTATTCAGTCAAGAAAGTAGCACATTTAAGATAATTTTATTTCTAATTATTTTTGTATTAATTTTCATCATAAAGGTTGCCTTACTCCTGCAGTTTTTAAATAATGATTCTTCCCATTTGTGGCAAAAGTGTACTAAAGGACCATAATCCCCATATTTTGCAAAGCTAACAGTGAGTCTCACCAAATCATGCAGGTTGGGATTCTCAGTGTTTTTTTACTCAACCATATGAAATTTAGGTTGCACAAATAACTTCAGTGCAAGGAGTATCATCATATCTGATTTTCAGATGTCTGGCTCCCAGGATGCCACTACCTGTACAGAGAATATAGGAAAAGATACATGGAAAAATATTCCTCATCAGCCAATGTGCTAGATGTCTGAACTGCCTGAGATGCCTCTCTCTATGGATAGTGCTTCAACGTTGCATCAGCTTTGAGATTCCTCCTCCCTCCAATTTAAATGGACCATTAATTTCAATTGGATACGAGCATCTCAGTATCATTTTTGGATTTAGGCCTAAGTGGAAGAGTGTTCTTTTGCACTGCATGCTTTGCTAGATGTAAAGCAATGGCAGCACAAAAACTATTTGCCTCTGTGGTTTGGCTTTGATAGTGATATGGAACTAACATTTGGGTTTGAAGCCCCCATTTGTTCTGGCAGGGCTTTTTTGTTTTTCTTTCCTGTCATATAACATTAAATCACACTCACTTAGCTTATTCTGCTTTTCTCTTTTCCTTATCCATGTATTTTCCACATAAATATTTAATTTAAAAATGCCAATTCCAGGCTTAAGAAAACCAAATATAGGGCAAAACTTCAAATTTCCTTCCTTCCACACAGGCTTTTAATTCATAATTGTTTTGCCATTAATAATTTCAACAGAGCTGGAGATTAAATAGGAAAAATTATTAATTAAAATGGTATCAAGTGTAAATGCATAATGTTCCTTTATAAAATAAAAAGGATGAAATAGTAATGAAAAATAATAATTGGAAATTATTCTTGTGTCTGCCATATGAAATTATTTCATTTTAATAAAGCCAGGATGGAAACAGCAGGAAACTATGTGAGGTAGTCAGCAGCACTTAGGAATTTCTACAAAAGTGTTTTCACTGTGGCTGCTTTTTGTTTCTCAGCTTGCAGATTGCATGTTATCTTGGGCAGTGATTCCTTGATTGGGTGGAGTATTCTGCTTTCCACTCAAAGATGGAGCTGACTTGCTTAAATTGGAGGCTGAAATGAAAAAGGACAGGAGCCACGCTTATGGCTGCACTTTAGGGGGGTGCAGAGCCCAATTTTCTGCCCTTGTTTTTGGACTGACACTTGACAAATGGGCAAAGCATATTGAAATCCAGTGTGCATGATTTTATCTGTCTTTACCTCTTGCTTTACATAGCTGACCACTCATAGATCAGTGGGCACTCAGGTCTGGTTTTCTCATGAAAGGATGAGTGATAAAAAGCCTGGATGTGGTAAGAAACCTTGCTTGCATTTTGCTGCCTGGGCTCAGATACTGTGTTCCCTGTGCTGCCTCAGAGCATCTCTCCCAGGGCCTCCATAGGCCAGAGGCTTTCCAAGGCTAAGCCTTGTGGACAATGAAGCACACATTCCCCACTCTTGCCAGAAGCCTCCTTTGCTTTTCCTTCTGTGGATAATTTCTAATTCCCTGATTTGTTGCTTTATCTTGCTACCCCCCCCCCAAAAAAAAAGTTTGCTGTTGTTTTATCTTGCTGCCTCAAAAAGAAAGTTTGGGGTTTTGCCTTTTGTTCCATTTTATAAAAATGGAGAAGGGGGAGAAAATATTCTTCTATCTTTAACTGGCCTCCTGAGCTTCTGTGTAGACATGGTGATCATTAAGGTTAATGACTCATCATTGTGCCTAATCTGGTGAGTGATGCAGAACTTTTCAGAAAATGGCAAAATTCCACATTCATAGATTGAAATAAAAAAACACAGACTTTTTACAATAATATTAAACAATTGACTAGATCTCACAATTTGTACATTGGCAGAATCCCAATCATCAAAGCAAAGAAATTGGAAAGCATTTCTCCAAGATAAAAGGATGCAAGTGCTTTCTGCACTTCAGTTCTCCAGGGTATTTTGGGTCACTGGTTATTTCCAGTGCTTCCTGCTGCCTTTTCTAGATGTTGCATCTGTGAAATACCACAAAACATATTTTGTGTGCTGAGCATAAAGCAGTGTACTTAACAGAGTATGTCTGGGTTGATTCCCTTTTGTGGCAGGGTGCTGAATACAATTATGTA
The DNA here is from genome assembly GCA_013398615.1 of Brachypodius melanocephalos. Classification (NCBI taxonomy): domain Eukaryota; kingdom Metazoa; phylum Chordata; class Aves; order Passeriformes; family Pycnonotidae; genus Brachypodius; species Brachypodius melanocephalos. The sequence goes on from VZSR01003803.1 coordinate 43,177,907, forward strand.
CAGTGAACTTGAACTCAGCATATATAAATTAGGAGACTGAGATTCAGTTTAAACCTACAGGGTCTTGAGGGACTATACTGAGAAGCACTTGTCAGTCTCTCAACATCTGCAGCAAGGATGTCTGAGAAGAAGGGCAAATTACCATATCTTTTGAGTGTGAATGTATCTGAGTAGCTGAAGAAGTACAGTGTTAAGAAATGCCTTATAAAACTCAAACTAAATTTGTGTAATCTGTTAATCTTCAGAAGTTGACTTACTTAGGTCAGGAGGAGCCCTCAATGTGCAGAATAAAAGTTTAGTGCCTTTGAGTTGAAATTATGTGCCAGTGACCCAAGTCAAACAAATTAAGAAAGGCCTTAGTGAGCAGTGTCTGAAGATAAGCAGTTTGGATTCTGCTTAGAATTTGGCAGCTTTCAGAGTTCAGATCCTTTGCTGTTTGGAACAAAATAGAAATGCTGCCATTTCAGCTTTAAAAAAAAAATCTCATAAGAGAGAACTGCAGGCGCTGCAAGACAGTCAGATTGATTGCTCACACTCATCAGAGGCATAGTGTGTGGGATCCTTGCCCTGGCTGCTGCTCCAGGGAAATAAGCCAGGAGAAGGGATTGGTCTAACTCCTCTCACCAGTGAGAGGCTGTCAGTGAGGCAGCTCCTGGTGGGTCTGTGCTGGTCCACGTGTGGGTCAGCCCCACCTGATGCTGCCTTTCACTGGGACTGTCATAGGCAGTACAGGAGAAACTGGAGCAAAGGGATGCTGATGGTGAAGTGTCTGGAGCACATCATATGAGGAGAGGCTGAGAGAACTGGGCGTGTTCCACCTGAAGGAGAGAAAGCTCAGGGGAGAACTCATCAGTGTATGCAAATCCCTATAGTAGGGGAAGTGAAGAAATTGGCTCTTCCCTCTGGTGCCCAGTCATTTAAGAATAAGAAGAAAATAATTTACTCTGACAGTAGTAAAGCACTGGTGCAGGTCTCTATCTATGGATGTTTATTCAAAACTCATCAGGGCAAGGGGCTGGTCAGCCTGCTGCAGCTCACCCTGCTCTGAGCCAGGTGTTGGATGAGGGCATGTCCAGAGGTGCTTGCCCCTCTGAGCAATCCTCTGGGATCCACCTGAGCGATTCCACAGGGAAGCACGCACGACTTCAAACACAGGTCCTCTGCAGGAGGGTGGCCAGCCTCCCCTCTGCAGTGTTACAGACAGGCTTCAGAGGGCAGAGTAAACTTTAGCAGAAAGGAAAGAAAGATTCACAGGCACATATCCCCCAGGTGTTGCAAGTACAGCAGTTTGAGCTAAAAAGCAAGACCTGTGGACAGATTTTGAGAAAGCAACAAAAAACAGCACTTCTGTTTCCTAGAGAAAGGCTGCTGCTCCTCACAGAACCAGTGTGTAAATATTTCATGCTAGGAAGAAAGCAGTGAGTTCCTTCTCTCTACTGCAAATCTCTGCCCCAGAAGAAAGACACTACATGTGTAGGTGTTCTGCACATACATATATTTTTCAAGTTGTAAAAAGTAAACACATTTTTGTTACAGCAAGAAGGTAAGAGTGAAATCTTTAAGAAATTGCTTCTTAGAGAAATGGCACAGCAGGATCCGGCAAAATCCTAAAAGGATAATTCAGTAACAAACATCCTGAGGCATGAGAGTTATTTAATTTTTAAATTGCTATTGCAAATTTTTTGAACGAGCAACAGATTTTGTATTTTCAAGCATGTTGAATAAATCTTTCCCATGCCTCAGTTATATGTGCTGGAAGTGCTTGGGAGGTTTTTCAAAGGTTCCTTATAGATTTACCTGTTCCCTGATAGAAATCTCAGTGATGGGATGCTGAAACCCTTGCCCACACAAGCTGTCATACTGCTGGCAGCAGAGCTCTCTGTGTGTCAAAGGCATTGTGCTGAGGTAAGGGATTGCAGGACAGGGTCTCCTGAGACCCATGAAAAGTGATCCTTTCAAAATGATCTACAGAGCGTTTCTTGGCAGGCACGGGGAGCGCAGGCTGTGATCAGCTCATCGCACATTGTCTCTGCTGCTCTTTTGTCCACAGAGGAGGAGTCCTTACACTCTCCCTGCTCAGCATGGGGATCCCTCCCACAGGAGAGAATCCTGCACAAACCACTCCAACACATTCATTTGCCCCCCAAAATGAGCCTTCTTCTTTTCCCCCTCCTTCTTCATGATTTATCCCTTGCTTCTTGCTGCAAAGGAAATGTTTCCCCCTGCTCTTAGTGCCCCAGAGCAGAAGCACATATAACAGCACATTAAAAAGCAGAATTAATAGATATATGGCAGTATCATGAAATAATGTGATCATCATTTGCCTACAAATTGTGAGTAAAATCCTAAAACTACTGAATGAAAGGAACTTTTCCCTTTGACTTCAGCTGAGCCAACACTGTAGACCAGGTGCTCCCATATCCATTGGTTAGATTCATTACTTGCAGAGAGCCACAACTATTTAAATCCATTTTAAAAAATGAGGGATTGACTATTTCACCAAAGAAGAATATGAAATGCAAAGCTATGACATAATAGAAAATGCTGATGGAATTGCTAGACTTTTATATTCTCAACAGTGGGTTTAGATCATTTTCTTTTTCTGTGTGATAGTTTTGGAAGAAAGTGTTAAAATATTCCAGCTTTTGGCATTAATTTCTTTATGCTTTTGATTATACAAGCCAATATACATAATGCTCTTAGGTAATAGGCCTCAAGGTGCAACAGAACAACAACAGGACCTATTTACACAGGATGATTTTGCATAAAAGAATGCAGCATTTCTATAGGAAAGTAAAAAGACACATTCTTTTTGTACAGTATATTGAAGCATTTTAGTTTTATTATAATTAATCATATTTCACTTTGGTCTCTGGATTCTGAATATCATTACTTAATACAGAAATCTTGGAGGTTTATGATTAATATTGTTTATTGGATATTGATATATTCAAAACAAAAACAGTCCTGCCCAAAAATAACTCAAATTTGTCAAGCAGTTGTTTCTCTCCTGTACTCTTCAGCTGAAGGGGAAAGTACACTTTTCAGAGTGTGCTATAGTGTAGCTTTAGTATAAATAATAATGATATTACACATACAGTTAATTACTGTTCTCAATCTTGTTTTTAAAACTGCTTTCCCTCACTCCAGTGTACTGTGCCCTACTCTGGTTTGGTTTTGAAGGTTTTTTTCCCTAACAGTTAATGTATCCAACTGGAGAACCTTAACCACCTCTGTACCCAGGGATGATGTTTCATATACTGCTTTTTTATTTACAATAAGTAGACCATTGCAGTGATCTGGCATTTGAATTTGGACAAATTATGCTAAATAACAAATATAGCAATTAGTCAGAGACTTCCTTAGGAAGCAAAAATTGAGGATAATCAATCTTCAAACGTTCTACCTTACCTTGCACTTTTCCAGTTTTGTTCAGCAAATGCACTGCAAACCCCTGTTGTGCCTAGCAAATCTGTGTTTCCAAAGCTGTCTAGCAGAAATCAGACAAAATCCCAAAGATACATATTTATTTATGCAAAATTCAACACCTGTTGAGGCTTCTGAACAGAGACCCATGAGTCCTTTTTAAATGTGAGTCACCTCTAGAGAGAGATGTGTTTCTAGGCTGTATTCCTAAATTCAGAAGGTTCCTGCAAACTTGCTACAATTCACTCTTTAAAATTAGTTGCAATAAACTCAGGACCATCTTAAATTACATTTAGAAATCCCAACTAGTCTCTGAGTTTCAGAAAGTCGCCTTAAAATTAAAAAAAACCTGGAGATTGACATGGCTGCAGAGACACCTTTATTAAACTTTGGACTACCTTTCTTAAATGAGACTCAAGCATCCAAAATTGCCACAGCTGGCACTTCTGTTCTGCACTGTAGTTTTTACTTGGAAATTGTGTAAATTGAAGCAGCATGTTTAAGAAAAATACTTCATCATGATGTAAAAATCCATCCAAAAATTACTTGTGAGACGGAAACTTATGGAAGTGTCTCCAGTGAGAGGACTGCAGGAAATGGCCTTAACCCGAGACAAGGGGCATTCAGATTAGATATTGGAAAAAAAATTCACTGTTATGGTGGTCAGGCATTGGAATATGTTGCCCAGGGAGGTTGTGGAATCACCATCCCTGGAGGTGTTTGAGAGGTGTCTGGTCTGGCACTGGTCTGGCACTTAGTGGTTTAGATGTTACAGAGACAGTGCTGGGTAAATGATCGGCTGTGATGATCCTAAAGGTCTCTCCCAACCTTGGTGATCCTATGATTCTATAAAATGTTTATGAAATAACTAATTTATATATACCCAGCTACTCAAATATGATTCATGCTTTACATTTTCTAATTTGCATATTACCCTTTTTCAAACCAGATTTACATTCTAGGAGTTGCATCAGATTCCAGAAGAAAATTGAGATTACTAATGCAATATTTAACAACCTCACCATTCTTTCCTTTAATTAAAGTACCAACATAATAATGATTCTCTTTTCAGGCAGCTGTGACTTCAGGTTTTGTTAGCACTGTGTGATTTTGCTGAAATTGAATTGAATCTTTGACAGTAAATAATGACCTTCAGTCAAGAACATTCCAAAGTCTTTGCTAATGAGGATGTACAACTTATTCTTCATGTTAATTGTCCAATTTAATGTATTTATTTTTCAAGCCCCACAGTTCTCTTTCTTAACTTGTGAGCTATTGTGCTTTTTCTTTTGTAAAATATTTGGGGTTGGTTTCTACCACTAGCTTTTGCTCTGATATAGTTGAGATGCAGTTTATCAAAAGATATTTGAAATAAAAGGCACAAAGCAGCAGCACTTCTATTTTTTTGCTTGGAAAACAATATATCCAAAAGCTGTACTGACTATTCATTGCTTCATGCCAAGCAGTTTAATGTTATAATTCAAAGTTACTGGTCTAACTGAGACTGGAACCCATTGAGTATATATTTATACTTTTGTTTAATGAAAGATATGTTATTGCCACTAAAGATATTAGTATTTGGCAATGCACAAAGTAATGATTATTCATACTTGTAATGATTTGTTCATCTCTTTTCAGTATTTCAGTTACATGGACAATGTTTCTCCCATGTAAGTAAATAGTATAAAAAATTCTAAAGATATTTCCCATTTTTCTAAAATGTTTCCAATTTTAAAATAAAGCATTTATAAAATGCTTTCCAACACTAAAATAAACGTTAGGGGTTTGTACACCACAGGTAATGTAATAAGAAATATAAGAAGCTGTGACAGAGAGGAGGGCAAAGGAGCAGAACTCGAAATAACAAGGGAGGTCAGGGAGTTAACCTGAGCCTATCAGAGCCTGTCAGTTTGCTGTAATGTCCAAGACACTAGCTGTCTTTTCTTCTGGTGTTGGAGATTAATTTTTTTTTTTTTTTTTTAAAAAAAGTTGCCCTTGACCTAAGAAATCCCTTGAATGATTTTGCTCAAACTGATTCTTCACGGGAATTTTTCTGGGGGGACCCACATTTTCTGATGAAGTAAACAAGTAAAACTAACCCTGGCTACTCCACATGGGATATAAAAGAGAAGAGTAGAGGAGGAAAATCACCTTCCTTAACCTGCTAGCCACACTTTTTTTATGCAAGTTTTTCTGGGCTGCAAGTGCCTATTGCTGACTCTTGTCAAATTTTCACCCACCACTATACACAAGTCCTTCTCCAGAGAACTACTTCTTACACTTCAGTTTGACCAGGAGATCCTGTCAGCCCTGCTGATCTCCTGCCTTTTCTGATTTCCTCCATTTGGGAATTGAGAGCTCTAAGAAAAATATCCTTAAAGAACTGACAGCTCTGTTCATCTTTTTTATTCTGTGGGCAACTTCCCAGGAGGGTGCATCCACTAATTACTTTAACAACTTAAAGCTCAGTCTCCTAAACATCAAGGTTCTGACTCTACTCTTCATCTGGCTCATATCCCTCAAGATCTGGATCCCTCAAGGCAGGTTGCCACGTATCTTAACTTTTCTAATTAGTTCAATCATGTTGGTAAGGGACTGGTTCCCTCTCCAGAGACTTTATGGGGCAAAGACGATACAATCAAGAGATTGAGAACTGAACCCAGGAAAGCAAATTAAGACATCTGGAAATACTTTCCAGCTTGTATTTTCTACATCTGCCCTGGGCTACATTACAATGCACACCAGAAAATCCTGGTCACAGAGTTGAGTCACTGCACCTTCCACCACCGGGAGAAGATGGGAGCTGTTCCGTGTACCAGGCATAGAAAAGTGGCACACGGAATTTTTACTGTTTTCTGCTCAGAGGTGGGTTTTAGTCAACCTCCTTCATTATGTGTTTATCTCAATTTCTCTTCAGTTTCCCTCAGACTTTTCTCATTGGAATAATTACCTTTTTTAACACTTCACACCCTCTCTGTATCTGATGTCCACTTGTGTATCCTCTCCTCATTCAATAATGTTTTTAAGAAGAAATTAATAGCATTAATATTCCTTTCAAAACACTACATGTAGTTAGACTGCATGATTTGTCTCTTCCTACCTTCATCAACATTTTCTTTATCAAATCCTTTTAAAGAAGGTAGCCAAGAAGCCCACGTTGACATTTTTTTCCTATTTTTTTCTTTGCACCATGTAGTGTTGAAGTTATTATTATTATTATTAATTTACTGCATAGTTTTTAATTAGTTTGGAATTACTGGCATTCAACTTAGTGCCATTATAATATTATTAAAAATAAAAGTGGTTTAAGTTATTCATTGGAATTCAATTATTTTTCCTTTTTTGTATTACTTATAGACCTCAAATTTTCATTTCTGTTTCCAATCAATTGTGATTTTTTTGTTTCTGTTATTCAATTTGCAAATCTAATTATGCTTGTGTAAGGCCTGGATGGCCAGAAGCCTGATACTTGAACAGGTTCAAAACTGACAGGAGCAGTTCACAGTCCTATGCTATTGAACAAAAATAGAAGAGACTTTCTGACCTTAAAAAATGGATGAATTGAGGAATATTTGAGGCTATGTTGAAAATGATGAGATGGGCCAAGAAAATTAATCTTCAGAATAAAAGAAATATTAGAATGTGGAACTGATATGTCAGCCTGTACATCAAGATTTGGGTAAGACAAGAGGTAGCACTTTTTGGTAACTGACCAAAAAATGGACGGTTTTATCACATGAGAAATTAGAGTGTTCTCATGTTTCACTGACCATGCACATTTCAACTGTATCTCAAAGAATCAACCAAAAATCAGGATACAGCATCTCCAACTCACTCATTTAGATAAATGACTGACAGAAATCTCATCTAAAGGGAAATTTTCCTTCAACTTGCAAACAAAATAAAAACTGTGCAATAAATTAATCATAACTGCAAACATTTAAAAATAACCTTCAACTAAAATCTTCATCTAAAGAGGATGGACACTTTCCCTTCATGAGTAGTCATGGAAGAGACAAGTAGTGAGTACAAGTTGAACTAGAAGAGGTTTTATCTTGGTGTAAGAATGAAATTTTTATGCTGAGAACAATGAATCATTGGAACAACCTTACCAGGGAGGTTTTCAAGATGTTTTTGGAGATGGTGTTAGATAATCTCATCTAGGCTCCCTTTGCCATGAAAGGCTGGGCCAGAGGATCTTTCATGGTCCCTTTCAGCCTGGCCTCTTCTGTGGTTCTGTCATTTGATTCTTACTTTCTATTTTTTTTTCCTTACATAATTAAAGCTTTAAAAACCCCACAAACTTTGGCTTGCCTTAATGATGTCTTATTCCCTTGAGGGCTTTTCTAGGATAGCGTCAGATCAGAGTCATCCCTCAGCAATATCCGGATGGAATATCCATTGACCGTTTCAATTAAATTCAGTAGACAGGGAGTGGTGGGAAAAGAGAGACAGAGACTGAGGGTGTGGAACATAGCACAAGGCATGCTGGTGTGTAGAGAAATGCCAGAAAGTAACTGATAGACACACTGACCTCATTAGTTCTGCTCCTCATGAAACAACTGTTGATAGCTGATGTTTCATAGTAATGCATTGCTGTTGAGTTAAAGAGCTACACAAGAACCTCCTTGTTTGTTTTGAATTATGTACAGAATTAATGAGTTGCAAATTGTAAAACAATCCAGCTTCAATAAATATCAGTATGAGCAGCACTAGGTTTAGCTACACAAATGTTCAAAGCAAAGTTGCTCTATGACTATGATAAGATTTAGAGCAGTTACACTCCCTAAAATATAAGTACTTAAGGAGAAGCTTACCATGTGTTTAAAATTATCTGTTGTTGCATTTGAGATCTCTGATAACAATGCATATATTTTCTGGATTGTAGCACTTTAGAGGTTTTCCATTTTATTTTTATAGTATTAGTGTAAAATTCACCTCTAGCAATTTATAGTTAGGCTCTAAAAATTCGAATAATAGAGAGCTTCTTTCTATGGCTGTGAGTAGTAATTTAACTATGCATTAAAATGTTCACTACAAAGAAGCCAAACATAGCTATTGCTGATGAGTTTAGTAAATTGTATTTGTGCTTCAATGCGATGCTAAATTCCAAATAGTGCATCCTGTTCTAGGATTATCAGTGGTGTTATTTTTTAAAATGGCGCATTTATGATAACATGTCTACTCATGCACAACACAGGACTTTATTTTCTTCTCTGAAATCAACAGAGAATTGTAATGGACTGATAATCTGCAGTTTCTAACTTCTCCAAACAACCTGGGCCTCTTCATAGTCTGGTATGATTCTCCTTCTCTTTTCTCTGGTAACTCTGCACAGAAGTGGAGGTCAGCAAACATTTCCACATGAATGAAATTACTTGCAAGTGCTTCTACTCCACAGAAAGACAGCTATTGCCAGAGAGAAAAATCACCCATCTATCCAGATTTAGCAAGGCAATGGACAATTTGCATCAATGCTCCCCGACTCAGTCCACGAGCCGTGGGTCTCATAAAGCTCAGAGGCAAGCAGGCAGTTCCCTGACCTGAGTCCATCAGCATTTGCCATGCTCACTGGGCTGTTCACTGCAGCACCACCTGAGCCTTGCAGCCAGAGAAGCATCTCAGTGAGAGAACATGACCCAGGAATGTAAACTGGGCTGTACAAAGATCATTTGCTTAGGAAAAATTAGATAGAATTTTTTTTTACTATTATTTTTGCCTTTTTTGGTTTGGGTTTTTTTAAACTTTTTTCCATATCATCAGTGCCAGTCTACATTGCAGACATGTACTTATCTGTAAATTCCACCTAAGGCATGCAAGAGTGTGCCCGAATGGTGCAGACTAAGAATGTAAGGAAAGATATCATCAATGTGAGATCTGCCATGAATACCAGCCTGGTTCACATACTGCCTGCTTCAGGTCTGCTCAGTTTGAAACCAGTTAAGAAAGATTCTGATAATTTAAAAATAGGCATATGTAATATTTGGGAATTGCAAAACCATAGATCCTATATTTGCCACTTTTTAACTTACAAATATTACCACTTTTGTTTGTATTGATAAGAGCATGGTTTTTAAATAATGTATTCTTTTCTGCCATTGATTTATAAGCTGCTAGGCTGAAAATGGCACTCTATCTTCTGACTGAAGAGAGAGAAAGGATATTTCTGATAAAGCATAAAATTTCTTTAAAACTCAGTTTTCTTGTGTACAATATCCAACCATGTGTGATGAACTGATGTGGCAAGAAACTTTCATACTTACTTCTTTTGAGATGATGAGTTTACAATATTTTCCCGAATTTCCCCTGAAGAACTCACTGATCAGGTCACTATAATTGAACAGATTATGTCTATATTCTATGGTACATCTTTTAGTGTATTGTGACTGAGCAAAGAGACATGCAGATTAGATATGTATTTGTAGGCACACCTTTATGTTCAGGGGAAAATACTTTTTAATCCTTGTGCAGGCAGACAGGAATTCTCTCTCCTGTAGACAAATAACTTTACATAAACTAAAGGTTAATTATTTTGTCATTACTACCTAATAAGGTTATAAAAACATAACTGTCCACCTATGGAACAGTCTCTCATCTATGCTTTTCATCATCCCTGAAATTCTTCAGCATCTAGCTGGGAATTTTCCCTTGGAGTATATGATTAGAAAGGATAGTATTCTGCCAAACTGTTATTTGAATTCTCTGTTTCAACTTTATTGAAAAGTTCAGAAATCTTTAACATCCAGTTAAAATCTTTATCATTGTTCTCTATGAGTTTGAGTAGTTCTGTAGCTCTCTCCACAGGAACTCTTCAGACATCCCAAGGGCCAGATTAACCCACGTATCGATAGAAGTCTTCACCTGCCGTAGTGTTTAATAGTGCCTCATCAAAATCAGAATGTGTTGTGGGATATTTAGGAGACTATAAAACTTTATGCCCTTAGGAGAAAACACTCAGTCTATCTTCGACTCTACCTATTATGTCCCTTCCTCATCTCAGCTACCTAATTCCTTCCTGTGAGCAACATTTTTCTGATATTTTTTCTTGGAACCATGTTAGGTACAAAATCTAGATTTGTAGAATGCTTTAATTGTACTTTAAATCTAACATCCATGTTTGTCCTTTATTTATTTTTGTATCTCCCTCTACTTTATTCTTCATTTCAGAGACTCTCACACATAAGAAATTATGCTGGTTCCTAAAAGGCTAGATGACTTCAGTGAAGTGATTTTCATTAAAATGTTTGTGCCTTCCAGCCCCTAGAATAAATGCAAAGTACAGAGAAGAATGTTCATTTTCTGATGAACAAATACTTTCTAATATTAAAAAAAAATCAGAGAATGCTGAAAAAAAGAGTAAGCTTCATTCTCAATCCTTGGTGAATCGAAGCAAATGTAACTGTTTAACTGTTCTGAAAACAGGGTCCTGGTCTTGAGTCTTAAATTTCTGCTGCTTTACTGGATTAAGATCTGTGTTAAGGCAGATATTTAAGCCAGCATAATTCTGCTGATGTGTGTAACTGATGGTCCTGAGCTGGCTGACTAAGTAAATATGGCTTTCAAAATCAGGTCCAAAGTGACTTATTCCCCAAAATAAGTGTTAAAATTGGAAAGATCTCCGAGGAGCCCTACCTTAAAACCCTCTGTTAGTTTCTGCTATTGTTTTCCAGGATCTAAATAGCAGATTTTATTTGTTTGTCACCTTTTGTACCCTCCTGCACTCTTCTTCCCTGAAGGTATGAAAGCTCAGATGTATATCCACATTCCTCATTGCCTGAAATTAAGAGAAGGTTTGCTCTTAGCAGCACTGGGACTTGACCTTTGCTTTGAGACATCCAGATTTAGGAAAATCATTGAAACATGATTCTGTTTTTCTGCATTGATGATCCACTTTTTCACCAGTGCAAATTGCAGGCTATTTTAGTGGCATTTCCTTACAGAGTCAGAAATGAATATTCCTGAAAGTCACATCCACCCTTGCCCAAACTGAGACAATGTCCTGGTTTCAGCTGCAGTAGAGCTTATCTACTTCCTAGAGCCGGTATAGTGCTGTGTTTTGGATTTAGGATGGAAATAATGTTGATAACACAGGGATATTTTATCTGTTGCTGAGCAGTGCTTATACAGAGTGTAGGACTTGAAGCTATCCCACCCCACCAGGGAGCAGGCTGGGGGTGCACAGGAAGGTGGGAGGGGTCACAGCCACGACAGCAGACCAAAACTGGCCAAAGAGATACCCCATATCACCAGGCATCATTGTCAGTACATAACCTTGGGGAAAGCAGGTCGGTGGCACCTGCTCAGGACCTGGTCAGCAGGTGGTGAGCTCTCCTCACAGGAATTCTTCAGACAATGCACTGGCATTGTGCATCACGTATTTTGTAGTATTAGTGTTAGTGTTCATATAATTTTCCCCTCGTGTTTCTGTCTTATTAAACTGTCTTTATCTCAACCTGCAGATTTTACTTTGTTGTTGTTGTTGTTGTTGTTGTCCCCATTCTCTACCCTGTCCAAAAGTGAGAGGATGTCTGGATGGTGTTTAACCACCCACCCAGTTAAACCATGACACACAAGCATCTCTTTTTCAAGGAAAAAAAAAATGCTCGTAGAACTTTAGACTGGTATTGATAATGAAGGGGGAAAAATCCTGAAGGAAAATGTGAATTCATTAACATAAGGATATATGGAAGGAATGCTGCAAACTGGAGCTAGACAATACTCTCAAAAGCAAGCTAAAGTGTTTGGACAGTCACAGCAGGTAAGAAGTCTGGTGAAGAAGTTGCTTTTATGGTTCCTCCTAGTTCTCCTTTGAGAAGTCCTTATGTAAGACTTGCTTCTTACTCTTTTTCTACTCCTTTTTCAGCCAAAATGTCATGCTGACATATTCTCTATTTATACTTTTTATTATTTATTTATACTTAGATGAGCAGCTCTTCTGGTTTTCTTAAATTCTTTTTTTTCCCAGGCACATGAGTATCTGGACAGAATGCAAGGGACAAGGTTTAATTGGATCACAACATTGCTATTTAATTAATTTGCAGTCTGTCAAGCAATGAATTTTCCAGTGCACTTCCTTTCTGACTGGCTTCCAGCTGGTGGAGCTCATCTGTCTGCTCACAGCCCACTGCCCTGTGCCCTTTCACAGCTAGCCTGGTCTGAAGCCACCTTACCTTATTTCCAATTTTAAGGTTAACAGACTGAGGAAAGAAGATTATATCAGACAATGAGAACTCATCTCCTTTCTTGCCTTCTCTTGGGGATGCATTATCCCAAATCCACTGCTGTCAGCTAACAAAGTGTCTCATACTGAAGGCCTCTCAGACATGGGTGATGACCTTGAGTTCCCCTATGGCTCATTACAGCTCGTGGCTTCTGCTGTCTCCTACTGTATAGATTTATAGATTTATAATAGGGTGTTTGGAAGGGTTGTGATATTGTGGTTTGGAAGGTAAATGGAGCTGATGTTATATTACAGCGTTATCTTAATCAGGGCTGGGGGAGCACAGGACAACAGGAAAGGATTCAGTGGCCCGAGAAATGCTTTTCCAGCTGAACACACTTCTATCAGATAAATGTCTATCATGAGCAATAACACACCCAGGACAACAGGGATCTCGATTCAAGTTACCACAGTTTAGCTGCTCTTCAGAGCTTGTTGTAGAGTGATGTAATGGAAAAATCTATTCTTTATTATCAGGAAAATCTGTTGCAACCACTAAAAAGTACTGCAACCTTAGGATAATAAATACTTCATTGCACAGAATAATGAGAGACTTGTTAGAGTGTATTTTCTGCTTTGACATCCTCGTGCTTTTTTAAGTGTAATTTATAAAATGCAGAGGTTTTCACAGGGAAGGTCCTATCACTCAACATAAAAGATACCTTAATTCAGTCAAATGTCTCTGTATCAGGTCAGAGCTTCTGGTCTTCCACAGCTGAATCACAAGAACGCAGAATCATAAAATAATATCCATACATATATTTGCACAAATAGTACCAATACTTGGACTGTTTTCTCCTGGCTCTGATAATTATGCTCAAAAAATAGAACATTGGACTTAATGATTGGTGAATACTAAATATCATTCCTAGTTTTCACCTTTGGAAAGCAGAAATTATTGACTTAGTCAGATACAAAACTGTGCCATCTCCCAGAAATCCCCTGGCTGATGTGTTCCTAGCAAAAGCTGCTTTATCCCAGATGTTACAGAACATATGTGTATATGCACAGTGCAACAGAGAAGATTTGTACAATATGCCACAAATTACCAGTGAAGACTTAAAATGTTATTGCAGGATATCCTTTGACCTTTCTGATTTCATCATTAAATTGTTTTAAGTGTCTTCTTAGAAGGTTTTTTTAACACGAAGTCAACCCAGATAATTTATTTTGGGTTTATGTATGTACCTCAATATTTAACAAAAAGCCCTTTTTTTAAAAATAAATGCTACTAGAAATGTTAAGACTCTGTTGTAACAGGCTTCACTCACACGTTAGGGCTCTGGTTTTTGTGTCTATCTGTTCATGGCAACATTTAGATTAATGGTTTTGGGCCTGGTGATTTGGCACAAGAATTCTGGGGGTATTACCTGCAAGCCTACGCGTGTAACTCTGCAGTCCTGACACTTTTGGCTAGGTTTCCATCCCATTCACCATCTGTGTTTAGTCCAACTCTGCAGAGTCCAACCTGTATATTAAGGAAACTTCCCATCTTGCCATGCAGAGGCTCGCTGGCAGTCACACTCCCCACGGCCAGAATTCCACTGCTGGGACTGAAGCCCCCTCCCAGCAGGCGGCTTCAGTGACCTGATGGGAGCCTCGGATGGCTCCTCCCTCACCCACTCAGACCAGGCTTCCCCCAGCACAGTCTCGGATGACTCGTTCTGGAAATCCATTTATTCTCGGCACAGGACCACAGACACAGCCCAAGGTGGTGCCTCCAAGAAGGGACCTCAAACAGAGGTTTTTGGGCTTTTGTCCCCTCCAAGTCCAAGCACACAAGACTCTCATCCATCTTCCTGAGTATTTGGCTCCTGCTGTCTCTCAGTGTCCATTCACCTGGCTGGCACCATCACCCTTCTCCATGCCTTTTGCTTTCCCAAAGGTTGGCAGCTCCCAGCTTCTTGTCTCAGGCTCTCACCCAGAACCCAACCTGCATCTCAACTCACACCTCAATGTGCAGCTTGCAAGCCCAGCTACCTGCACCAGATGTATTCCTAAACATATGAGCCTTTTCCCCTAGGGATCAACAAGTAATTAAAATAGTGCCTGAAAGATGCATCTTCCAACAAGGCAGTAGGTGATTCTGAAACGGAATTTTTCATACACAAATCAGTCACCCTTTCCACACACCCAATTATAGCAAATGTATTTCTAATCTGGAAAAGCCCAATTTCCTCCAGGATCTTCACATTTTCTCTGTTCTTGCCAATCAGCTCCCAATGACAACAACTGCCTTGTTCCCACATCTCTGTAGAATGTTTAGGTTTAAGATTTCCTACTTGCTCCTAAGAGTGAACTAGAGGAAAGTAAATAGTTTCCTAAACTAAGAGAAAAACTTTATATTGTTTTTTTAAAAAATAATTCCTTTTTAAAATTTTCTTACTTGTTATTTCAGAAAACCCTATAATCTAAGTACAGGCATTCAACCTAGAAGGTGCAGCATAGATAAATTGGAACATTTATGACAATTATTTAAAAAAAACATAACCCTATTCTATATTTTTATAGAGATGAGAAAAAAGCAAATCCATACATCTAAGCCTAGATATTTTATAGTTTTTTACAATAAATTATTTCAATAGCTGTGAGCCTATTCCTTGAGAATTAGCAAATTAAATACAGACTATATTTCTGAATCTGATTTTGATCCCATATTTATGGGCAAGAAGTGACTCTACTAAAGTCAGTGAAGAGTCACAAAAGGTGTAGATGAAATCAATTATGTATTGGTTACCAGTTCTCTACATTCACATTATAATCAGTTAATGCTAAATTGCATCAGTTTATCTTCACAAGATAAACTTTTGAGAAGAGGAAGCTTCATGAATAATGTCTGGAAATGTTTAATATCTCTTTTTGTCTGAATGAAAAAGTAAAGTATAAATTTACTTTTAATTTAGTTTTAATTTATGAAGCAGTTTAGCCCATCTGAGTAGAACTGAGGCTTAAGGTCCCAGAGTGAAACACATTAATCTATGAACATGAACTTGATGTTTCCCTAACTACAGCATATATTAACAGCTACTGTGTATTATATTGCCCAGTGTCCAAACATCTTCATATATACATTTAAGGCCTTTTATCTTTCTAATGATATAGAAATTTCTCTACATTAATTTTTGTGGACCAGTCTACATTATGCTACATATAGAAACTGACTTTCTTAGAGCACGTACTTGTACTGACATGTGGAAGAAATAGGTTTCATTTCAGCAATTACATCAGAGGTATTTGAAATATGTTTACTGGCCATTAGCACAAATCACCTTGGACTGGGTAGATTTATATAATAGATGTTTTTGCCAGGAGAATCCAAGAAACATGTTGTTTACTGGGCTATTTAGAGTAGGAAAAACAGCATCAAAATGATATTTCGTTTAGAACAAGTGAAATCCAGTTAATATGACTTGGTGACCATTCTCTGAGGACCAATAAAACAGTATTTTGTGTGTGTGTGGTGTTACTCAGGGCTGTTAGTGCAGGGCCATGAGTTGGGCTTCAGGGATCCTTGTGGATCCCTTCCAACTCAGGATATTCTGTGGTTCTATAATCCTAATAGAGTGGTGACATGCAAACAAGTCACAATCCTAGTCTGAATCCAGCTGGTGCAGCAAGATGAGTGACTACTCATGCAAGATGATTTGAAAATTGTCCACTGAAGCTGAAGAGGTCAATAAGAAATGCTCTGAAATTTGATTCTTAGCAGATTGTTCTAGATTTATATCTGCTGCACAAATATATTTTAAAGACTACTGTATTATTAATCTTCAAGTAACACTAAGTTTCTACAGGTTTTAACAAACCTTCTTAGTAATGAGAGAATTTTGGAGGACTAAACCTAATGCAGATAAAAAAGGTGTGAATTTACCAACAGACTTCTCAAATGAGGCCAAACAAAATGTCCTAATAAATGATACAAACCATAGAACTGCTCCAGCCTCAGCCAAAGCCACTGGGAACATTTCCATTCAATTTAGGGGGTGTTGGAATCAAGGTCATTTACAATTTAGGAGCAATATTAGACAGTAGCAATGTTAAATGAGTCAAGGCAGTTAACCAAATTTAACTAAGTCAGTCAGACCCCTTGGATGATAAAAAATTCAGCAAAGAAGCCATTGAAATAGATCTCATTGCTGATCTCAGTGTGCCTTTCTTTTTATGGGTAATTTTCATTCACATCTCAAAATCCTTATAAATTCACTTTTTTGGGGGGAAACTAAGTGTACTGACTAATTCTTCTTTATAGATACTTTTCAGGGTTTTTCTCACTTTCAAATTCTGATTCAAATGTATAGTATGAAATGCTTGGCCTGACCTGCTCTTTTCTTGTCTAGAATATTATATGTTATATGGAATTAAGTTTTCTTTCTTCCTACATGATTAAGTAGCATAATTTGAAATACTTAGAGGTCATGACACGTTACTGGAAAGACTAAAATGTAGTATTATTAATTAATAACATAGCTATAAAAATTGGCTTAGTTTTACTCTTGTTTTTGACCGAAACTATAAATCATTACATTTTGGCAGAGCTAGCACAGCTATACTAACTTAATTAGTAATTGCTGTATTTCAATTACCCTTGTGAAGACTGGTACATAACAAAAAATGTTTCCTTTCCATGAAGGACAGAACAGTGTTAGAGCATAACAACTTCGTTCTTGTGACTAATCAATTCTATGAAAATTTATAGACCTAATGTAATAAAAGACCAAAGGTAAGAAAAAATATCATAAACTAATGAAACTAATAATATTAACAAAGTATTAAGGCAATCAATTACTAAAGAGACATAAAGGTTAACTACCCGTGAAATGAACATACTAATTCAATGTTATTATGTGATGTACTTACAATTAATTTCTAAATTTTCTTCAGCGGCTCAGGAGAAAATTTACTTACTCTTACTTGTGTCACATTAAAAATACTCACCTTCAGTTCAGATCTATGGTAAGCAGATATGCTGGCAATCTTGACAGCACCTTCTGTCAGGATAGAAGTATGTCCATATTGCTACCTCAAGCTGAGCTGCTTCCCAATCCCTTTGATATCCAGGCAGCCAAATTCAAGTTTCTTTTAATTAGGTACCTAACTTTGTGTGAGGTGGACACAGGCCAAGCTCTAAAATCTTCCAACACCTCCATCCATGAGCCATGTTCCCAGAAAGTTGGTCACGCTCCTCACAGCAGTAAACAGACTGAGATATGTGTAAATACAAAAAAAGTGTCAGTAAATAAACTTATCCTCCTGAGTGAAAACTGAAATCACTTACAAAACTATCCACCCAAGTGAATTTTATTTCTGTCTGGGACAAGAACAACGGCATGTTTGATTGCCCAAGTGTGGTTCTGTTCATTTTCACTGGGGATGCTGTTATCTCAGGTTTGTGAAGATTAATTCAAAGACAGACAATGACAAAAAATAGCAAAATTGAAAAGCAGAAATTATAATCTATCCTTGCCAAATTAATGAGGTATTGAAAGAAAGATAAGAACAACTCTACTGTGTCTGGCTGGTTTCACAGCACTACCCAGACTGGGAAGGACCTCCAGGGGTCTTGCCCAGCCTCCTGCTCTAAACATGGCCAGCTGTGAGATTACACCAGATTGATTTGGGCTGTAAAGGGCTCTCATATGTGTGCAACATACCAACAACATACCATGCGTATTTGTCTCTCAAATACACTTCAGCTGTGAATCCATTACTTTAAAAAGTAATGTGTTATAAAATGAGTATGTTCTGGATCCATAAAGAAAAATAGGTTGGCATGCATTATTATGTAGTTATGTGGATAAAAGCATACATGTATGCTAAATCAATGCAGCAGGGTTTAAGTTTGATCCA
Organism: Brachypodius melanocephalos; assembly: GCA_013398615.1. Taxonomy (NCBI): domain Eukaryota; kingdom Metazoa; phylum Chordata; class Aves; order Passeriformes; family Pycnonotidae; genus Brachypodius; species Brachypodius melanocephalos. The sequence goes on from VZSR01003803.1 coordinate 43,196,400, forward strand.
TAGTCAACTGCCCTTATCCTGCAGCCTGGCACTGCACAGGTTTCTCTGCTGAGGATGATGTGTGGCTGTCAGTGCTGCTTGAAGGAAAAGAGTCTGTGCAGGGCGGGTGGGTACACATTTAATGGACCTTGGCAGATAAGAGGATGCAAAAAGGTAGAAACTGTTGCTAAGTTCAGTGTGAAAGGCCAGACTGTAATCCCTGACCAAGGAAAATGTTTACCCACTGCACCTTCTCTGTTATCTGAGGGTCATTTAGATGGGCACTTAAGAAAATTAAGGCTTCCTGCATCTGTTTTCCCCAAAGATCTATAGTGCTACATTTTTTTTTTTTTGATAGCTTGGATACAATCTTTTTTATCCCAAAAATATCTCAAAAATGAGATAAATACTGCCAAGGATGGTGATTAGAAAGGACCCAAGTGACTAGTGTACCTCTGCCATATAATAAACTAAATTATTGCTTTGGCTTGCCTGTGGTTTTTTTAGGTACTTGAGAAATAGAAAACCAATGAGTGCTTGTGTCTTGGGGCTGAGCAGAGTAAAAAATAGTACAGATAAGTTACAACTCTTGGAGGCCCCTAATTGCAAGTGGACTCAGTTTTTTAGTATCACCCATTAGCAGCAGCACACATAGGTACTGCTGGTTTCATTTACTATTTCATCACAGGCAGTGGCCAAGAGATGAACCTCCCAATGGCCACAGCTCTGGCAGCACCATCATTTTGATTGTTTTTCCCCTCACTCTACATCCCACATATTAGTACAAATTTCCACCCTGCACACTCAGGAAACACCCTGTTTCCACTCTTTGACTCCCATCCCTCCACAACAGAGGGAGCTGATTCCCATCTCCCTCAGGTGATGTCTGCTCAGCATGTCTTTTGTTCCTTCTCTCTCCATTCTTATTGAGAAGGATTGGACCTGGAAACTAGCTCATGTCTTGGTTCATCCACCACTTTGCCTCCAGATGTGGGAGCATTTTCTCACACAGGTCTGGCCGTAAGAGACATTTGTTCAGCTGAGGGGAGAGGCTCAGCACATCCCTGCACTGTTCCTGCAGTTAAATGGCAGAGCACTTGCCCCAGAGGGAAGTTACGCCTCACCAGCCTCCTGCTGTCAAAAATTACTCGATTTGTATCCTGTCATGTGATAGCTCCCCTACTACAAGCTATTTATCACCCCTTCAGTGTCATTTTGTTTCCTGAGGCAATTGCCACAGAAGGTGCTTCTGCCTTCACTTCTCTCCCTCCCCAACTCTCATTGTTCATTTGGTCCAAACCACATTCCTGAATTGCCCTACTTGACCAGGGAAAAGAAAAAAAAGGACAAAAAGGTGTGGTTTGTGAAGATGAATGTATTAAATAAGGACAGTCTAGTTTCTGGCCCAAACCATCATCTTTTCAGCCTGCATCTCTTGTGCTGCTCTCTGAGCTGTACTAATGCCTGCATAACTCCCTTCATACCAAGTGTAGGTACCACCAGGTCTTTGAAAGCTGATATAGCATGATTTTCAAGATATCATATTCACCCAGTTGCCTCCCTACTGATCATTATTTGAAAATAGATATGCAAATCTGACAATTATACCCTTTCCCACCTACCCTCTCCCAATAGGAAGAGACCAGAACTGGATCTTTGCTCTCTACACCTTTTACACGCTCACCTACCACAGAACTGTGCAGAAGATTCTCTCCTGCAGGTACACAGAGGACAGTGAGTGCTTTTCCTCAAAATCTCTTGCAAATTTACTTTCTCATGACTGAACTGTATCATTTTCACTGTACCAGACCTGCTAGAGCCAAAGTCAACTCAATTAGTACGTTTCATCAGAGGTTGCACTTCCAATGCAAAAGCTCCTAGATCTGGTAGTTTTTCCCGTTATCCTTGTTTCTGCAACAGAGACAGGTGGATTGCACAGGCACAGATGTCTGGCATCTGGCTTTAAATGTGCTCATCTATTCACATCTGAGTAAGCAATGCATCCCAATGAATTGGCTTCAAAAAGAGCAACTCTAAACAGAAATATTGACATTTCCTCCCATTTCATAGTGCCACAGTCTACTGCAGAGATCACTGATTTGTACCTAACACTAAGGAACTGGCACAGGCAGGTTCTGGATGGTGGAGTTTGGAGTTACAGCCTACTGAGCCAGACCTGGGAGAGAAAAGTAGTGAGACTCTTCAAGTTCCCCAGTTCAACAAAAACAACAATAAATGAATGTCAGGAGAATAGAGCCTTTGAAAGGAAGCACCTCTTCAGCTCCCAGCTAATAAATCTCTGATGTAATCTGGCATTTGGCCTCTGAAAGATTGTCAGCTGTCACTCAGCTTGGGTTAGCTGTGGAAGTTGTGTATTTTTTCCAGTAACTTGGGGGGCTGGTTGTTTGGGCAGTTTTATGTACTAAGGAAAGCCTTTTCATTTGAAGCCAGGGGGTTCTATAAAAAGCCTGAAATTATTTTTTTCCAACAGGTTTTTGACCTGTTCAATCAAAAAGACCTTGAATGACAAGAAAAAGCTTGCTCAAAATGAAGGTATTTCTACTGTCATTGAAGTGTCTCAGAAGCAGAAAAATAAATCTTACTCATATCTTTTCTGTTTGTTTACTCCACGCAGTGTTTAACTGTCCAATGGGTTTTTTCTTTAAAAGGCTATGGCATAGGCCTTTTGTAGACATTTCAGAAAGAAATGCACAAAGAGGTCTACTTAATTTTTATTTGATAAAAAGGTATAGTTGCTTTAATAGTGAAGAGCAACTACAAAACCAGAGGTGATAGTTCTTTCATGACAGTCAGCAGGTATTAGTTTGCACTCCATAGCAGGATTTTTTTAATTAAACAAGTGAGGAAAATGCCTAATGCAGTTCCTTCCGAAAAACAACCTAATAGAAGATAGTAGTTTCAGGTAGTTTCAGGTATCACTGGCAAAGTTAATTAACTTCACGGGTCAGTCACTGTGTATTTCGCACATACCTTGTAAGAAGCAACTCAGAGTAATTAATGTGAAAAAGAACACAGGCACAGGCGCTGCAGTTGCACAGTGCTTATGGAAGAGAACCTTATCTTTGAGATGGTGCATAGCACCTTTTGACAGCAACTGCAGAGCCAGCCAATGGTCTGACTTCTGCTCTAGTCCAGGAACTCTTGGTGACAATAAATATCCCAAGAGGAAAAGCTCTGGCCTTTATCTATCCCGCGGTTTGAATGGCAGATTCTAGTTTTTTTATCCTATACCTCAGAGCTGAACAAAGGCTAGGACCACCCAGAGAAAGATTCATCTCCTTAAATTTCTTCAGCTATCTAAAACCTGGATATTTAATCTAAGGTGTCCACCCTGGATGCCTTCACAGTAAATGGAGATAAATGAGTGAGTAAGACTGATGAGGTGTGTCTGCCTCTGGAACTGCCTGCTCCTCTGTTCCATTCTTCTTTTTTTTTGCAGAGGATAGTGTTTTTATAACAGACAAAATTTTCAGACTAATAAAGCTAATCTTTCCAGAAAGAGTAAACAGTTAATATGCACAACACCAAATGGACAGTTGTTATAACCAAGATTCTTTTTTTTAGTATTGCAATATAAGATTGCCCTAAAAAAAAATCTTCCTCAATATCCTTTGCTGTTGAAGCCAGGGAAGGTTTATATGACAGCTATGTTCTGTATTTTCCCATAATAAGAAGAGTTTATACATGCCAACATTCTAATGAAAAAAAAAGGTAGGAATCCAAAGTGTCCATAAAACCATCTGTGCATGTGCTGTCAGTCTGGTCTATCCTGCATGTGCACAGACCAGCTCATGCCTGAAAGTCCCAAACAAAGCCAGTCTCCATGTGGATGGGTATGAGATATCTGCACTGAATTCACAATGTCCAGCTTGTGCTTGATTCAGTACACAGACAACATGGATATAGTTGGGGTGCAGATAGTGACCACTCATTTTAGATTCCTGGATGATCAGACATCCAGTGCATTGCACAGTCACAAGCCTGGTAGTTTATTGCTGAAAGTCATCAGATGGTACATTATTGGTAAATGTAGTAAAACTGACAGTATATGTGAAAGATAAAGTTCTATCATCAAATGATAAGACTGTTTGAGTTAAAAAAAAAAAAAAACAACAAACAAAAAAAGCCCTATGAAAAGCCGGCACTTTACAGCAGTAGGGTCCTGCAAAAAAAAAAAAAATGTTCAGTTGTGTACTGAGAGTGTGTACAGTCTGTGAAGGGCTGCAAGGAATGACATGAAAGATAGGCACACTGAACCTTAGTGGGCTTTTATGAATCCAAGTGGAATAAATACACAACACGTGCCAGGTGGAATAAAAAAACTGAGTGGATTTTAGGTGCCAACTAGACACAGAAAATAAAATCAACATCTATCCTGTCATTTTTCAAAAATTTACTTCTTGTTAAATCAGTTCAAGTCTTAAGACTGTATGAAATGCACAATACCTGACCTTCTTTACCAAATAAACCAGTTTAAATAAGTCACATCTCTTCAATTCGTACCAAATCTCAGAAATTATGACTTGTCCTAAAACAATTACTCTAAATGGCTCGATGGTCATTGCTAGGATTCACCAGTTGACTGCAGCCATCTGAGGCAATTGGTGTTCCTGAGATGGGGAAGCATATTGAAAAGGGAAGCTAAGAAATGCTCCTGCAGTGCAGTTTGGTGTGCTAGCCTGCTATCTGCCCAACATGTCACATGGAGCAGATCAGGAGTACAAAGCAGATGGCATGGGCAGCTACAATGGACTGGACCTCTGCACTCAACAGATGGCATCAACAGGATACAAGAAAATCACTGGTGTCCTTGAGGACCTGAGAGCACAACAGGACTGGTTTCAAGTGAAGCACCAGTTAAACTTTTCTGAAAATACGTTCTGAGATCACCTCATTGTGATTTGTGGGAGGGAGTGAAAAGAGAGATAATAAATAAAGTAATGAGAAATTAACTAAATGCAAATTATTTTATAAAAACATGGTGTTCTAATTACAAAGATTTTAATTGCAAGTGTTGGTAATAAGAAAAATAATTAGTGGTGGAATTATGCCTGAGGATAGCAGTCAGAAGTTATCTCATGATGCTATCAGTTTTCAAGATAAGACTTAGGATACATGTTGGATGCTCAGTGCTTTTTTGCTTTCCCTGCTTGTGAGGTGTTAAAACAACCATATTTGCAATCAGACCATACAGCATCTACTCATGCAATTTCATATGCAGATCAAGAGGATAAAGATACAATCCCTGCCTCAATAAATGTAAGATTTACATTCCAGTTACGTAGTAAGTAGAAGGGTGAGAGGCTTCGTGTGCTTGGTAAATACCTTGAAATTACTTTTTGGGCACACTATTATCTGCATAGCAAATTTCTGAAATACATTTTCATAGCTATATGCTCACAACTCCTCCTATCTAAAAGAAGTTTGCTAGGATGTGTGGGTGTTCTCAGTAAAGAAAATTTGGATGCTTGCTTTGTGAACTCTGCACAGATAGATTTTATTTCAGCTTTTAAGTTCTCGTGGCAAATCCTTTGTATGACAAAGTGCTCACAAGTCACTGAGCAAATTGACAGTGTAGTCTCACATTGAACCACTGTATGAACAACTACAATATCAGGAACAATTTATGCAGAGAGTCAAATATCTGCTGTTCACAGAAAATTTTCAGGGGTGAATTCACTGCAAGACTAAGAGGGCCTTTGTTTCTCACTAGAGCAAAGCCAGTGAGAGTAGCTGTAAATAGGAACCTTTCAGGAAATCTTGGAGTCAGGACTCTGCTCTTGGAAGTCTCTGTTGTTCTGTCATTCTGGGACCAGTTTCAGGTGGATAATGTCAGTGCAGGCTAGCAGTGGAGGGGGTTATTTTATAAATACTAAGAGTAGTAAATAAGTAATAAGAGTGAAAATAAAGTTGTTTTTCCTACAGCCTGGAAAAATGTTGCAGTACTCTAACCAAGGATCCAAAAGAAGAATATCAATTCTCATGGTTGATCTGTGACTATGGGATATCCTTAGTCCTTCCATGACATTGGGAGGTGTCTCCCAGTCACACTGGGGCAGTTGAGACCTGCAGGTCAGGTTGTTACCAGTGGCCCAGGGTCCTAAGAGGAAAGCAGACTGGTCATCTCCTGGTTTTAGTACCCTCTGTGCAGGTCTTGTTTTCCCCTGAAGTTCATTCTGAAATGCAAGACACATCATCAGGCTTATGATTTTTACATCTGCCGTGACAAAAATATGACTGAAATGAGACTAATATGGTCATGGTGCCAGAACAGTAAGAACAGTAATAATAATAACTTCTCTGTTCATTATGATCATCATTTTATTCTCACTATTACACCAAATAGTATAATTTATTGCAGTGATATGGCCTGGCTATGAGTGATTATATAAATACATATGTTATCTTTTTCAGGGGTTTTACATATTCATGATTTCCTGATGAAAATATATTATTTACCAACAAGGAGAAGGTCTTAGATGAGAAAGAAAGCAAATTTATTCTCTTTGGCAGCTATCCATTTCAGATCTAGGCAGGGTATGAGAAATGCATGCAAATGTGACAGCTGCCTGTTGATACTAGGATTCCTGTGGATCATCTATTATAGCAGCACTTTGTTATCATTTTCTGCATTCTGATCCTGAACTGTGCGAATTTACACTTCATAACAGATGAATCTAACTTTAAGATATATCCAGCTGCTAAAGACAGAAAATAACCCCTCAGGTAATGCATCTCAAATATTCAAAGCAAAAAGAACCGATGTTGATGTACCATCTAAATAGACTCTAAACCACTGAATTCTTAATGGTATTTTTTAGAGTTTGGGGATTTTCTTTCTATAAAGAAAGTCAGCAGTTGAAAAAAAAATTAAATTTGTAACTGAAATATGTCTTCATATAGCAATCTTTTCTTGGTCTCCATTTCACAAGAGATGCACCCAATCTTGAGGATATTTGTGCATCCAAGTAATTCTATTCAATGTCAAACTGTCTGCAATACTCAGTGATTTTACTCATATACATCAGAAGCAAAAATTTTCACTTGATCAAGAACTTAAGGATCAAAAGTGTCTAAATTGCAAAACACCTCATTATTGTAGAAATTTTCATTTTGTCTTTTGGAAGAAGTCAATTCTGATACCATTTTGTAGACCAGAATTTTACAAATTCATTTTCCATCTAAGAAAATTAATTTAAATTTTAGCTTTGCAGAGCCTTTATTGATTGTGTGATCATTATAATGAAGAATTAAGGACATGGTGACTTCAGTCAAAACTCATGTTAATGCAGTACATATTCTAGGCTCTTCAATTATGTGAAACATTACATTTCTTGGGCACACAGTGTCTGACATCCAAAAGGCAGATTCTAAATATTTCAAAAGCTATTTAGAATTTAGGTATATCTGACACAAATGTATCAATTTATTATATCAAAAAATTATAAATAATGTTTGGAAGGCTGTTGTAGCACCATTCTAAATAAAAGTAAAGTTCTAATGATAAAGCTAATAAGCAAGCTTCTAAGTAAATATTGAGCTTAAAACAAAAGTAATGTTTTATATCTATGGGGCTGCTGAATTTTGCTCGATTAATTTCACACTTACATCTGTCACTCTGGCAAAGCATGTCTGTATCATCCCTAAAAGAAAATTGTTCGGGGTTTTTTAAAAATTTTTAATCCTGAGAATAAAATTATGAACTTCTTACAAGAAATACAGCTTTGCTGCAGTCATAATTTTCAGGCATACCCATCTACCTTTAACCTGACCACGCTCTATTGTTGGGAATTGTAAAGCTTTCGCTGCAGCAGAGCTGTGCTAGCCCTGTGAACAATTGAGACATCACCTGAGAGCTGTCTTCCACTGAAAAAGATCAGTCTCCAAGTGATGAAAGAAAAAGAAATCAGGCGATTTCATAGTCGACCTGAAGTATTTCTTGAGGCCCTGGTAATAAGAAAGAAGAAAGGGATGTGGCCCGTGTGTTAATTAGTTAATACCTTTCTCTTAATTACGCTGATCTCACAGAATGACAGAGTGATCAGAGGGGTGAGTGAGCAGCATCTGATCCCTGCAGAACATCCAGAGGCAGACAGCATGGCTGGGACAGGCAGATTGGCTTTCCAGGCAGATCAGAATCTTTCTTGGCTCCCACAGACAGCAAGGGAAGGTTTAACACATCTTTTATGCTATTGTAAAGTGGAACCAAAATGTGTACAATGACAGTCGTGCTTCCAGCAGTGGTGTCTGCTCAGTTTTCAGTCACAAACTCTCTCTTACATATTCCTGACAAATTGTCTGTTGGTGATGAGCCTGTTCCCTAATGACTTCCTAAACACTGGAAAGGGAATAGTGACAGTAGTGACAATTTAGAAAGAAAAGAAAGTCATACAAATTAATTAATACCTCTTTGGTTTTGAATACTCAAAGGTACTTTGAACTGCAACTTTCATCAGGCCTTCTTTTTGGTCTTTAACTTTCCATAATTTATTGATTTAGTTTAAAATAATAAAGTCTTATAAGATATAGAAAAGTATTGATTGTGTTGAGATTAAAGGAAATTTGGCAAATACAAGAATCTGAAAAAGTGGCACTCTACAATGCTTTCTCATTAAAGATATCATGGAGTTTTTTGAAAACCTTGCATAATGCTGAAAAAATAAAACTATGACATGCTGAACACTAGTTTTAAATATTGATATTCACATAAACTGAACTTTGCTGATTTATAGTCATAGCCTTAGGGTTTATTTCTATGTAATCACACAATTGCAAATAACAGAAAATTAAAAACACAGAAGTAATGTTCTGCCATAAATGCTTATATAAGCTATTATACTATTTAGAATACATCTGCATTGGAAATGAAGTAGACTGCTCCCATAGAGAAAAGCTATATATCCTTTCCCTTCTATTTTGGTTCAGTGCTGCTCGTTCTAATTCTTCTTCTATAGGGGACAGATGTTGGGAAAGGAAAATAATATTCTAACCACCAAAGAAACGTAAAGGAAACACAAACACTTTTCATTTAAATCGTGTCTTTTAGGAACTTTCCTTGATTCAAGCTGTAGGTTTACACCCTAACTGTGCAGATCAGGAAGAAAAATAATTTTCTCCTTTTGCTGCTTGGCTCTTCATGCAGGAAAAGGCCTTCCAGGCAACAAAGCAGGTCCTTAGCCTTGGGAGGTCAAGACTGTGGGATGTGCCAGAGCACATCCTTCCCTGTGGCTCTTACTTGCTTCAGTGACAAGACCCAGATTGCATCTGGAAGTCAGCCTTCCCCTTTTTTAGTATTCACCCTGGCTCTGGTCTTCCTCCCACAAGACCAGTAATAATTTTAAAGCTTCTTAAAGATCTTGGATAAATGCATGATGCATCCAAGTGCCAAAAAACAGTCCCTAAGTGAGTTCAGTGATAGGATTTGATGATGAATGAGAACAATTTCAATTTACATTGACATTTTGAGACCTTTCATTTAGCCATCTTTAATAATTTTTAAATAGCCCTTGCAGAGATTTGAAGTAATTTTTTAATTAAAGTGTCATGTAACATCAAGTCAAATGCATCCATAAGTTTAATTCAAGTTTACTATCCTCACTGATCTTATGACTCATGAAGAAAATATTTAAATTTGATCTCCATAAATGCACTGATTGAATAACTATAATTCCATCTTTTAGCTCTTTATTTACTAGGTCTGCAGCATTCACACAATTATTTTGTCTGAAGTATTTCTCAAACTACTTTTCTTTGTATGTTTCATCTTATCTAAAAACTGCTTAAATTTAAATAGAAGTGCCAGTTTCTGAATTGCTTCTCTACTTCTTTCCCCTCTTCCTTTATTATCCTTTTATAGCCTTATTTTATATTTCTAGTTCAGTTTTTTTTTAATTTCATAATAACATTTTAATTTAAAGTATCTATAAAATTAGGCAAAATGCATTGTAGCATTGCAATTATTAAATGCCAATTGTGAAAACTACAAATGTTTTCTATTAGAAGCTGGAAAAACAAAATTTCAACTTTTCACAATGGTTGTGTCCCTTTAATATACACAAGCAATTGCTCTTTTTAAAGATATAATTGCTCTGAAAAATCTCAAAACAAGTCTTCATAGAACAGAAATGAAATTAATTTACATGTGCACTCTATACTTTTGCACAGGAGGAGATTGAGTTATAAGGACTCTTACTGATGCGAGAAAACCTTTTCATTGCCAAAAATGCACAGTCTCAAAAGACATATCTAGATTTACATTTGGCATCAAGTTTGAAAAATTGCAGCTCTTCAAGTGAATTATCACCAGCTTTGTAATCTATCATGTGCTGTGATTTTACCTTCTTGGACAGAGATCATAACTGAAGTTGTGTCTTGAGGCACCTGAATTTTAAATCTGGAGATTAATATACTTCATCAAGAATTATTTTTTAATAATGTACTTTCATCTATGTTTAATTTATAGCTGTCATTAGCAGCAATAGGAGCCTGATTTTCACACTGAAAATAGAAGAAATCCTGTGGGTTTAGTTCTGACTGTGTGTAAATAGAAAAGAGTAAACTATTAGTAGATAATGAATATCACTAGGAAGGGAAAAAAAAAAAAAAACCCAAAGCTTTTTTGCATCCTAATAAATTTTACATTTAAACCAGTGTATTGATTTCCTTACTCTTTTGGTATTTCATTTTAGTGCTACAAAACTTTGACTTAAAATGTCTAATGTACAACAACATAAACTTTACAGCTGTCCATGGATATACTGAAGCAATAAAAGATACTGAACTGTCCAGCCACTTGAACACTGTCAAATGAATGAAAATTTCATAGCAGAACTAAATTCCAGCATTTCATAAAATGACTTCTCTATCACTGTCATTTCCAGGTGACTTACGTGCACCAACTTTGGCATTACATGTTTTGCAAAGGGTCAGGATTTGTCACGGCACTTCTAAGGAAGAAAAATATGTTATTTGAGAAGTGGCATATGAAATTTCAGGGAATGTTACAATCAAATGCACAAAATCAGATCAACACAGCATAGAAAAGCATCTCTATTATTATTTGTAAAGTGGTTGCCTATGGTTCAGAGTAGATTTTCAGAAGGTATCTTAGAAGATAGGACTACAAACAGAGTGAAGAAATGCTCTTTCAAATTCACTATTTAAACGGTAGATAACAGTCAACATCAGCTAAAAAAAAGTCTTACCATATGTTTAAGTATTCCACCAAGAAGAAAATTTTGGAGATTGGTTTCCCTTCCACTAAAGCATAAGGAAATTACTTTTTAGGACATGAAACACATCAAAATAAAAACAATATTAAGAGAGGCAAAATATTCTTATTGCTAGTTTTACTCACATGCCTCTTAACATACCCAGGCTGAGCAAATCCCCTTCTCTCCCTTTCACATAACTCGTGAATTTTCTTTACCTAAGTCTCAAAAGGCACATTAATAGACCAGCTTTAGTTCTCATATTCTGAGACTGCTTTGTCTCCCCTAATTGTAGATCCCTAAGTGGAGGATCTAACACTTCAAGGCATCCTGTGGGTACTTCCAGTGGGCAGTCCAGACCTTGGCTTTGCTAAATGGTTTTCCAGAGTACCTTTTTCTCTGCAAGGATAACTTCTCCATTGACTGCTCCTCTAAGAGAATCCAGCTTACAAAAATATTCCATCACTGGAAGGGTTCAAGGTCAGGTTGGATGGGGCTCTGAGCAAGCTGGTCTAGTCAAAATGTCCCTCCCCATGGCAGGGAGGTTGGAACTAGATGATCTTTGAGGTCTCTTGCAACTCAAACCATTCAATGATTCTACAATTCTAAAATCAATGGAAAGGCATTTTCAAACATTTTTATCTGCAAATGATTTCATGACAACCCATTCTGGTCAGAATGGGGAGAACAGATGATGACAGACTGCTGAGGTGCTCTTCAGACACCCTGAGGCTTCTCCCTAAGGAATCTAACTGACACTTCAATGTTGGAAAAGGAATTAATAAACATGTTAGGAGATGAGAAGAGAGGATACAGGCTGAGAAAAGGGTAGGAAAAAAAAAATATTGATGATTTCCTGTGTTGCCTTGATCTCAGTTGCATAACCATCAGCATCCAGCATGAGTGAAGTGCTTTAGTGGAATTTGGGCATCTTTGCTTAATGTACAGGTACTGTGGTTGCATATTGCACAGACATAACTTTAGTGATGGCTGCAGACTTTTGTAAAACAGGGATTTCAGAGGCACAGGCCTAATAGCATTGAGAAAAGGGACCTCTTCAGCTAATCAGCAGATATCCTCTTGTGGACACCTTGCTATCATTGGGTTAATTAGAAAACAGCTGGCACTGACTGGAGGGAAGAGGGAGGTATAGGCTGGTAGAGTTTGCCGAATCCCTGTAATGTTTTATTATCGTTCTCTAACCTTTTAGCCTTAATTGCCATTTTAGGAACTTAATAAGATGCATGTTTTCAGAGCTATACCCCTCAAGTGGTAGGAAATGGGTTTGCTTGGGTAAGTGTGTTTAATCCTCTGGGGTTTGCTTTGAACTGTTCAATTTAATTGGATTACACCAGGGGTCTGACTGGGTGTGATGAGGGCCCTCTTCACAAGCCCTTGATTGCTCCATATTGTGTTCATCCTCTTTTACTTCAACCTGGTGAGTTGTATAATGTGACAAACTGTAGATCTTTAGACTTGGTAAAATGTAAAGTTTGCAACTAGGGCAGGCTGTGCTGATTTCTAAAGAAAGATTGTTAAAGAGAAACATGGATACATACAGAATCTCCATTAACTGAAGTATCTGACAGGGGTACAGTTTTTTGAGCTTGTGAACTGAGTTATCATATTTCCTGGTGCCTAGAACAAGCATTTCATAGCAAGGATAGCTGGAAAAGATGAGCACAGTAAGAATAAGATCAAGAGAACCTGGGTTTAGAGCTAGTAAGAGAGGACAGAGCAAGAGAAAAATGGAGAAGATGCTGAGGAAAGATCTTAATAGATGCCAACCCACACAGAAACTTTCAACTCCCTGTCGGTGTGATGGCTGAAGAGGTGCTCTGCTGGGAGGGAAATCTGAAGAGGTAAAGAACTAACGCCTTCTAGAAATAAGCACAACTGTATACAAGAAGAAACATTATGCAGACCACAAATTCATGCCAAAAATGCCTGCAGGTTACGTGGCTGTTAGTCTAACTCACCTGCAATTATGAGAGATATAAACATGTGCAGAACATGGTGCAGAAACAGCTGCTCTGAGGCAATGAGAACATAACTGGGGTCAGCTGATGTGGTGTAGACAGATGATATATCCAAATTTTGTGAGCAGGATTTCAAGGAGGAAGTCACAGATGTATATACTGCTTTATTCCCTCTTCACCTCCCAGAGCTACCCCACTCTCCTGGGGGACATCACTGTGTGAGTAGCCATAGTCACACACATGCAAGCCCAGTCCTACTGCAGAAGTTAATAACAGGAAATAAAGACAACAAGGCTGTCACTGAAAAGCACAAATATTAATAATACAGTGTTGGATTGGGTCTTGCAATGAAGAGACTACAAGATCTCAAATTGTTCTTAGTATTTTCTGAACTTCAGTACAATGTTGTTGCAAAGTAAGGTTGGCAATGAAGTTTCAAGGGAAATGTTTTGTAGTTACTGCATCATTAACTGTGAGGTTAAAGCTGGTGTCTGCGGGAAAAAGGCAATCCAACCATTTTTTAGAACTATAGGTCTTGGTGGCTAAAGAGTAATCTGAAGAAAATTCCAATAGGACAGTTATCTAACGAACAGGATCATTTTCTGGATATACAGTCATAACTATGATGGAGATATGAAATTAGAAAATATTCAGTCTCTTTAAATCTTTTCTGGTCTTCAAAGATGTAATATGTGAAAGAACTGACAGCTGAGTGGTTGAAGTGCATTAACCTGAAGTAACAGTGAGAAGGAGCTGAAGGGCAAGAAGAGTATGCTTGTGGAACCTTTCTGCTGCAAGCAAGGGAAAGTTGCTTAAATGGGCAGGCAGAAACTAATATGAAGACAACACTGTGGGTTTGGTTTCTTTTTGCTGTAGCTGTGTATAACTAGATGATCTTTGAGGTCCTTTCCAGCCCAAATAATTTTACATTTCTATGATAAATTTGCATAGAAGCATCAAGTGTTAGGATTTACCTACTGGTATGGTGACATAAATTACTGCAATTTAAATGGTCATTACTTTAAAGCCATACAATACCCCAAAATATTCCTGAAAATGTTTAATTTTGCCTGTACACAGCAATAACAATGACATTGTCACCATGGCAAAGACTTTCAGGTGCATACAAATAAAAAAGGCATGTGATAAAATTAGTTAAAGATTGCTCAGATGAATGCTGTCAAAGTTCACAAAGGTTTGACATTAAAAACTGAGATAAATTAGGAAGTCAAAGGAGGATGAGAGGAGAGCAGAAAAATTTCATGCAACTGTCATTTGGAACAGAGAGCAGATTTTTGAATAACCATGTAAGACAAATTTTAAAAACCTCCAATAACTAGAAATATTTTAAGGGAGACAGAGTTTTTCTTAATAAAAGTGCAAACATACATTATGTTGGAAAATGTCACAGTTGAAGTAATTTATTAGATTTTACAATGAAACCAGAGGGGAAAAAAGAAGAAAAACTAGAAAAATTTATAGTTGTCCTTTAAAAAAATAAAAATGTAGTAGTATATAGGAGTTGTAAACACAACATTATCTACAGCAAATTGTTACTTTTATGAATTGGTACATTCAAGCTCATTACATAAGATAAATAAATCAAGAGATGCTTAATCATGTGGTTAAAGCACAGAACTATACTCTATAAGCAGTAGGGGAAAAGGAAGAACTTAGTAGGGAAAAAAAAAAATCTTTGGCTAGATCTATGTGTGGTAAATATAAAAAAATTGCAGAAGTGCAAGGGCTCTTTGCAATTGTGTTCATAACCTAATTAGGGTAGTAATTAGGACACAGGTAAAACCACAAAAGGAAAAAAAAAAGGATGTTAAATTTCAAAGAGTGTGTTGCAGAAAAAATGTAAAAGCACAGGATGAAATCAAGTAGGATAAATCAATAGAGATAAAGGACACAGAGGGAAATGGAAAACATTCAAAGATAAATTAATGTATGCCCAAGGGTTGTGCATGTAATCTAGCTAAAAATACACCAGAAATAAAGAAGGCTAATGTTGATGAACAAAGAAGCTCAAACCTGAAAATATACACTTGGCAATAGTCAAGGGACTGTATGAAATGAATACAGCTGTAAAACAAAATGTCAGGGATAAAGCTCATAGCACATCTAACAAATTTTAAGAGTACTTTTTCCATTAAAAAATACATATAAATCTCAAGGAAAAAAAAACATTAAAAACTCTTGAATTTGGAAGTAATTAGAAGAAGATAAAGAACAAAATAATTACTGGGAGAGATATATTAAGTGCAAGATGCTGAAAGAAGGAACAAAAACTGTCAAAGATGTTTTGGGTTCAAAGCATAAATTGTCATACTAAAGGACTGCAGCTCTGACGTTTGCTTTTTACAATAGTTCATTAGCATACTGCAAGGGACTGTTAGAATCCTAAAATTAGTTCTAAATTTCTCTTATAAAATCAGCTATTTAAGCAGCCAATTTGTGGGTAGATTTATAGGTAGCAGGTACATTATTAGGAGATTGACCTCTTACTATTATTGATTTCTATCCTGGCCCAACATCCCCATAAAAATAACAGTAGAAAAATTACAGTTGAATAACACAAATTCTCAGAGTTTCACTGTATAGATACTTTCTATGTAACTTTGACTAACACCAGAAGTTGTGAAAGCTTGCTATATTCCAAAGTCTCAACCTAGAAAATGGAGTAAAAACTAGGAATATTTAAAATAAATTTCAAGAAGTGCCAGATTTGCCAGAACTGAAATTCAAAACAGCAAATCAGTTATGTTTCTCTGTGGTAATGACCATGGCCAAAACCACATCTGCCTGATTTACATTTTTCACAGAGGTCTCCTATTGTCCAAATTTCCCTGACAGCTCCATTTCTTCTTCCCCCAAGTGTTAAAGGAACATCTGTACTGAGAAGACCTAATAGGATCACAGCTTACACACTTAACTGAGATGCCTAAAGGAGTGGGAGGCTAAATCAGATCTAAATATAGTTTTATTACCATAATTACAAAAAACAATTGCTCTCTATACAGAATAATGAAATGAGAAAATTGAATGACTAACTGCCTGAATTAAGTTGATAAATGCACTACAATATAGTAGGTAGAATGGATCCAGTGAGATAGCTGCTTGAAAATGAGTAATTGATAATCATTTTACACCAGTAGTTCTCACTTGCTACAGCCCATAAACTGTCTTTCTATAGTTTTCCCAAGTATATGACTTTTTTTTTTTAAACCAAGTAAAAAAAATATCTTGGCTTGACAGAAATTCTGTTCATCCCTGATAAAAAGTAATTAAAAAGCTAAAGTACAGGGCAAGAAAAATTTATGTTTCAGGAAGCAAGAACTCAGAAATCTCTCTAGCCAGAAGAAGAAGGAGTCAAGTTCATGTTTTAATTTCGAATCTAGTCTTCTTGGTCCTTTCTTTACCATTTTGTGTTGATGTGTCCAAAAAATCAGATTTATCCCCAGATCTGAAAAACACCCTAAATTAAGCTTATTAAACTATCTAATAAAAACTAGAAAAAAATCAAGGTTGAAATGGAGGCTATTTAGCAAAACCTTCCCAAGTAGCAAAATAATGTAAAAGAACTATTCACATAATCTAATATTAAAAATTCCAGATTCAGACAACTTAAGTATCTATGATGTAAGTGCCTACATATATATATGTCTGAATTTTGAGCTGAATCGAGGTTTTATCTTGGGACTGAAGAAACCCTGAATCCCTTAAAAAAAAAAAAAAAAAAAACCTATATTTTTTGTCAGAGGTATCTCAAATGTACATTTTTTGTGAGACAACATACCCAGGTCAAATTCTCCACAACAAGCAAGTGTCCAGACCCACTGGCTAAGCAACCATGGTTCATTCTGTGGTTCATAATTGTTCATAGTAGCCACATGACACTTTTCCCTTTGCCATAAGATTTGCATTAACCACTCTAATCTTAACATTTTTTCACAAAATTTGAAAAATCTGAAGCACACAGTTGAAGAGTCCATACTTGGCTCTCTCCAAAGTACCACTCACATGTCAGAGATTTGAATCCTGATCTCACTGTACAGTTCTTTCAAAATGTGTGAGCAAGCAAAAATGTTTCCTTCAAAGTGTATACCAGTATAAAACAAAACAGTAGTAAATTATTTGACTTTTATTAGAGTCAACACACCTCTGTTTACATAAACAATCAATTTTTTTCCATTTCTTTGAGCTGTACTGCTCAGAGAAGAAATGCTTAGCATTATTCACAGTCACAAGAAGTAGCAATCAGAAATTAAGTGGGATTCATATAGTGCAATGAAAAAGAAAACCACACCCTGGGGTGCATTAGTAGAAATATTTTCACTAGGAAAAAATTAAAGAAAAGAAAGAAATGCAGTTTCTCACCAGGAAAAAGGGTCCAAAATGGACTATTCTCCCAGTGGAGAATGGTTGCATACATTCCAGCTCTAAGAAGAATTACAAAAATAAAGCCTGGAAGAGAGTAAAAAAATTCTTTTGTTGTCTGTCTCAGTATTTAAATGACCTTGGCCAACAGCTGAGCATTCACCCAGTCATTCACAGAAAGAGAGCTGGAAGAAAAGCTGAAAAGCTGTGGGAGAAGATAAAAACAACTTAAGAGGCAAAGCAAAACTGCACACGAGGCAATGCAAAATAAGTCATCCATTCCCCACTAGCAGGAAGATGATTGAGGAGATATGACTGACACCAAAGAAGGCTTCAAGCATCAGCACTTTGTCATCTAAAAGTCTCTCATACCTTTTCTATGTAGCCTCCCATGGGCAGCTCTGACTCTTTCTCTCCTTCTTCTCTTACTGACTCCTTCCTGTCCCTGGCACAGCCACCTGACCCTGTCTGTCCCTTGTACAGGGGCTCACCTGGTCTGTCTCTTGACCGACCTCCGGTCCCTTCCTCCTCACAGCTCACCCAGCAGACTCCAGCTGACTCTCTACCAACCAACTCACTCTTTATCACACCCAGAGCTGGGAGGGCAAGGCTGTTCCCACTCTTTGGTAATTAACACAGCTGCAATGCATCAGGGGCAAGATTGTCTTTAGCACCATATCTGTCTTCCCATAGGAAGATGGTTAGTCATTTACAGGAAAGCTGACCCTCAGCATAGGCAGTGGTTACTTGTGAAGACAAAAGCCATAACTGTGAATGTCTCTTTCTTCTCATTCCCTTGAGCTTTTATTGCTGAGTGTTAATTATAGGGCCTGGAATATCCTTCTGGTCAGTTGGGGTCAGATGTCCCAGCTGTGTCTCATCCCAGCCCCTTGCCCACCCTAGCCCCCTCACTGGGGAGGCAGCGTGGGACACTGAGGAAGCCCAAATGCTGTGCAGGCACTGTTCAGCAATAGCCAAAACACCAGTGTGTTATCAGCACTGTTTTAGTCTCAAATCAAAAACAAATCACCATATGGGCCACTTTGAGGAACATTAACTCCATCCCAGCCAGACCCAACCAGTGTATTATCTGAGAAACAAGAATAAGGAAGCAAAATAGAAATTTAAGTTGCAGGATAACGGCACAATATTTCTTTCTGGGACTTAAAGAAAGACTTTGAAGAATTAGAGCAGTGGGATTCTGGAATTCCTCTTCATTCAAAGAGGGAGGACAAAATGAATTCCTTTGAAGACTCATAATTTTATGAAAAACTTTATATTGTAAGAGTCTTGCAATACCAATTCTCAGTGACCCACATCTCTTCCAGTCCATTGTTGTTTGTTATTTGGAGAACATTTAATAAAATACATTTACATTAATAAATATTTACTCCCTTTTCTTTTCAAGAATGATAAACAGTAAATCTGAAGCACAATCTGCAGGTAATTTAGGATTAACTAAACCATTTGACATCTGTTTTCTCAGACACTGATAGCTGTTTAGCTGAGGTAACACAGATAGGAATGGCCTGGGAAAAGCCACCCATCCAGAAAAGTAAAATATTCTGTCAGCAAATGCTGGGCTCCCTGCTGCTGAAGACTGCCATTAATTTAAAATATTTTAAGTGTATATGCAATTGACTGCAGGTGAGATGTAACCTAAAGGCAAAAGAGCAAAGGAATTTCCTTCCCAGCCAGAGTGTGACCAAAGCCCTCTTCCAGGCAGCTGAGGATAAGCAGCATGCAGCAAGAAGCTCCTTGAGATAGCACACCCTGGCACATCTCCTCATTGATTCCCAAAGTGGGGATGGAAACTAGCTTCTTTAATCTTCTGAAACGTGCAATTTGTCTCCAGTCATTCTAGACAACTCCGTTCTCTGCACTCAATCTATTTACAGGAGTTCGAATAGGCTAAAGCCACTTAGAGTCTCTGGAAAATGGAAATTCCTGTTCCTCACTGCAGAGAGAAACACTTCTAAACTATTCCTTAAGCTCTCTGACAGCCTTCTCACTCCCCCCCATTTTTTCAATGGAAGGTAGTTAAGCACATCATTTATAAGTTGTTCTAATGGGGTATCACACTGTTTTTAAGAGGAGATTTGGAGGAAGAGAAATCATTAGGGCTGCCTTGTGAGTGAAACCTGACAGCCAATCTGAACTAACTCTACACATGGAAGAGGGTTGGGGTGTTTTTTTCATATTTGGCATGCTCTCATATTTTTAGAAAGCAAAACTTATCAATAAAACTTTACAAAGTACAAAAAGCTATATAGCTCCTCATCCTCTTGTTTTTGAGAGCTGAATTAAAGTGAGGTGGGAATTTCCTATCAAGTCTGTCTTCTGTTGAAGGACTTCATTAACATGCCTCAGATAAAATTTACTGCTGCTTTCTTAGAAAAGGGCACTGTAATACCAGGAGAAAATATATTACTACCGTATTAACAAACAGAAAATAAGATTGTCACTCTGATTGAAAATGAATATGACAGTCTTCTCCCTGGGATTCACTTCTGGATGATAAGCGTTCACAAAAAATATTTGGGGAAAAAACCGAAAAGTTCTCTGACTTACTTTGAATTTCTTTCCTCTAGAAGCTTTCCCTGTGTAAATACTTTTCTCCTCTAAGGTGCTATATATCTTCTCAGCTTTGGAAAACCAGTGCCAAAAGAATGAGAGATTCTGGAATTTATGCTCTGGCACTCTTCTAGAGATGTTGGTACTCCCTTTGCAGTGCACAAAGACTGGTCAAAGCTTCAGACAAAAGAATCCTTCTCTTGATTAGGAGTACCTTTAGCAGATACTCACTTTGATGTTTCTAGTTCTTCACTGTCGGCATGAGGATTATGTTCTTAGAAGGGATAAATCAGTTTTTGTTGATAGCTGGAAGAACAAGGCTGAAAAATCAGTCACAAAAGCATTTCTTAATTTTGGGTTTTCCCTGGATTTCCTTTATTCTCAAACAGATAATTCTGTAGACCTGAATTTGTCAGGAGTGGATAATGCTTCCAAAAATCTTTTCTTTGCACCAGGATGCATCAGTTTCAAGAGATGTAAGTTTTACTCCAAAGTTGAGGTATACCACAGGAAGGAAAAAGGAATAAATCTTCTATATATATCATGAACAGATGTATTAGAAAGTTTTCCAGAAGAAATTGAAAAATAAGGGATCATCTTAGAGAGGTATTTTGTAAGGTCACATATGTCATACAAAGAGGAAGAATGTCATGCGGCACATTCGAGATCTCAGATTTCTCAAGATATATGTAGAGAGATCAGTGTTGCATAAATACCTAAAATTCAACATTATAGTATAAGGTTCCCAAAGCTTCTTATTCCCCTGGATGTGCATGTTCATATTCCAGCCTCTAGTACAGTAATGTAACATTTAAATTAATGTTAAGATTTGTTTCTTGTAAACTTTCCCCTTCATGTGTGCCATTAAGCTTTTTCAGCACTTATGCAGAACCCGTCATTCACTCACTGAATTTTGCAAGCCTAGTTTTGAATAAACTGGTGGGTTTTAATGTTCTCTCAGCATTTCAGTGCTCCAAAGACTGTCAGAAAACTGATGACATTAGAAAAGTGAGGCGTGAGAAGTTTCCCAGAACAAAAGTTGAAGAGTTAACATGCAGTTGCTCATGTGGAGTTTGATAAAAGAGTTTCATGCAGCAAGATGTAACCTTTAAGATTCTTTTCAAGTACATGCAGTTTGTAATTTAGTTTGTCTTTTGTTCTTGTACTCCTAAATGGGCAGTAATGCTCATTGGCAGTCGCCAAGCAGCAGGTCGTATTCTACTTTCTCTGGGTCTGCTCTGGCACGACCCATTTATCTCCAGAAACACTATAAAGACCTCCTGTCATATGGTCCTCTCCAAAAACATGTTAAACTTATTTTCAAGAACTAACAGCATAATTTAGAGATGTCTTAGTGGCTCTTGAGCAGCCTTCAGATACATATTTGGGGTAGAGGAATGCAGTCTGCCCTCTGTGGAGCCGGGGACGAGGAGGCTCGCTTTGTAAACTCCAGACCAGTGACAATTAGCTCCCCTGAAGCCAGATATTTTATCCAATTGTCCTCAAGTTACCCCTGTGCTAAACAGCTATCCCCAGGCAAGAAATATCACTGCCTATTGCACTAGGTCTGGATCCCTTTGGTCTGTGGTAACAAGCAGTCTCCCATTAAATTCCCTGGCACTATTTGGTTGACAGGCTCCACAGATTTTTTTCCCAATTTGCAGGAAAGCACAAAGGAAACCTTTGAGGGAGCCCTTACTGTGCTGGCTGGTCCCACTCACTGCTGTTTCAATGTCCTAGAAACTGGAAAATTGGGATTTTTACTCAGAAAAAGCATTTCTTCCCCAAACATTAGTTGATAAGTATCCCTAAAACCCAGCCTTGTTTCAGAAAGGAATTTATCGTCAGCCGACCATAAGTTGAGAGGATGAGGATACCTGAGATATACAAAAGGATTGAACAAGTGTGAGATCAAAGAGAGTCACTATCATGCCTTGTGTAGCCAAGAAGGCAGGTAGACCAGAGCTGGCTTTATCAGAGCCCTTCAGATGCCTCTGTCCCAGACTCCTACTCCAGCAGTGTGTACCAGCTCAGGCACAGCACTGGATCCATGCTGGCTCTGTACAGCAGTTCCATTCTCCTTCTCAGCAATAATCCCTTGGACCAGGAGCACTGCTGGAAAGCAGCACAGAGGCATGGAGAAAGAAAGTTCTTTGAGCTATGATGCAGTGCCCATCAAACCCTACCTCCTCTCCAAGGCAGCTGTGCCAGGCTTGGAGCAGCTCCAT
The DNA here is from genome assembly GCA_013398615.1 of Brachypodius melanocephalos. Classification (NCBI taxonomy): domain Eukaryota; kingdom Metazoa; phylum Chordata; class Aves; order Passeriformes; family Pycnonotidae; genus Brachypodius; species Brachypodius melanocephalos. The sequence continues at coordinate 43,218,771 of VZSR01003803.1, forward strand.
GTAGAGTGGTTTGGTTGATCCTGCATGGTGCAGGGAGGCCAAGTGATTTTAGTCTAGGCTCTGTAAACTGGTTCTGGGCCAACTTGACCCTGCAAACTGTAAAGCCACCATCCCACAGCACTCTATAGTAGCACACAATTCTTGCCAGACCAAACTTGTCTCTGCAAGGAGCCAGCTCGGTGTCCCTGCATCTGCAGTTCAACTAACCCACAACTTGCAAACCACTCACAAATAGTTGAGAGTTGATGGAGTAGAATTCATTTCATCCATGTAAATTCCCATTAATCTGCAATTTCTAAGCAGGAAACTGGGGGGAGGGAAGATAAAGGACATTTTACTGAAGTGAATCCAAGTGAGACATTAAGAAAGTCGTTACATTAAATTGCAGGAATAATACATGAAGCAGGATGATTTTGGAAATTAAACAAGCCTCTGCTCTCATAGGCTGAGGTATGAATTATATCTGGCCATTTTCTGTGTGGCTTCTTGGGTTGGGATAAGTGGAAGAAACTTGCTACAAGGACTGGAACAAAATGGATTCTTTGTCACAACTGTCAAACCAAAGACAATCTGGCCAAATGCTGCCACTCATTTAACAGCCAAAGTTCTGAAAATAATTCTTGGATTTATTATTGAACAGCCTTTTCTGCTCAGCAGAGCTGCTTTACACAATCACTCACTTACGTAATTTCTGCATGTGTATGAAAATAACCATTCACTCCTCAGTGGTCCTATTTACCCCCAGCAGTGTATTTAAGTGCTTTGCAATGTCTTTCATCTCAGAACAGGAACCCACATACTTCTCATAGTGCCTACTGGCAATCCCTACTTGGTGTGGCATAACTAGCCAACTGCTTTTTAGGAGGTAGTGGTAAGGCAACTATTCTCAAAAAACAGCCAATAAATGGCAGTGTAATTCCTGTTTTCATGGGAATATGGCACCAAAATTTTAATAAATATCTCAAATTTGTCAAGAAACAGACCTCAAAGGGAAGAACTTCTGTACATGTAGAACAGGATTGACTGGAAAGGCAAAGCTTCTAATTACAAATAAGAAAAAAAAAAGCTTAGATTCACTGATTCTTTATGAGAAATGGCTGAGTTGCTAAGAATATATCTGACATTTCATGGGACCTTAATCTGTTTATTCAGCAGAAAAAGCAACAAATTTGTTATTTATACTTAAAAGCATCCAAATGGCAGCACCTTTGTGCCCTAAATAAATTTTGGAGAAACTAAAGAAAACAAATATATCCTCTTCTCATTTTTTCATGCTAGTTAAAAATGTCAGTGCTGAAAAGAAGTGATAAAGTTGCAACAAACATTCAGTTGTGCTAAATTCCTGGACAGTATCCATTCTAACAAGAAGGCAGTCTTAACAAGGGGGAGAGGAGTTGGATGTATTCTTAGGTCAAGGTGTTGTCCTGTGAAGATGCAAAAAAAAAGAAATAAAAAAATAATGCTTTGCCACTACATATGGTGTAAGTTTGAAGAGCAGCCTTCTAAGTTTATTTTTACGTGTCTGCAGGACAGATTACTCTTGTTAAAGTAAATCAAATCCTTAAGAGATCCCCTAAAATAAATTACTGATTTATGTTCCAATTTTTCTATTCCCAGTGAAGTCAATGATCAGACTTGTTCACTGGCAGAAGATAATCTAAGCATATTTGTGAAGAAAGGGGTATATTAGAAATGCTTTTAGAAATAGCTACAGAACTAGAGATACCTCTCTTGATATCTTTGAAGGGATGAAACCTCCTGCTGTGGATTATTTGTGGGGCAGTTATTTTCCTCTCTTTCCCAGAGGAAGTCTGCTGACATAGGGCTCAAGAGCTAATGAGTTCCTGCAATTCCCATAACTGGTATAACAGATGCAAAATCCCACCCGAATCAAACATTTGGCTACAAGAGGAGCAGGAGGAAGCAGAAGGTTTTTGACAAATGAAGCACTGCTCAGCATTTCAGTGCAAGGGGTGAAAAAAACCCAGTGAAACCCTACCCTAAGGTACACTTTCATATTCAGCATTAATGTACAAAAGATGTACTTATTTTAAAACAATAATAAGCAAAGCCACATACCTTAAGAAATATCACTCAATGCAACTGTGAAAATCCCCTTTCTCATGCACAGTGACACTAAAAGCAAAACCTTTGGATTCTTTGTACAAGACACCAGCATGATGCAGTTTCGTGTTTAGACAATGCTGCTACTGACTGGGAATATTTCTGTGAAAACAAACAAAATTAAATGGAGGGGTAATAAGAAAAAGCCATTTTCACTCATCAGACAATTATTTTTCAGGAAGAGTATGTCAACCAGGAAAGGACCGTTTTTCAACCTAGCAGTTCCTCCAGCAAAGATGTCGTGACTTTCATATGAGCTCTGGGAAATGTATCATTTATATATAGCTCTCAGAACTTTTTCACTCACTGGCAAAACTGTTACTGATATCCTGGTGATCTGGAAGAACAGAACACCATGCAGCCTTGATTTACTATGGATTCAGTTCTGATGAATTGCTTCACTACCATATGACACCTTACAACACAATCCTTGCCAGTGTGGAATTTCACTTGATCAGAAAAAGAGCTTGAAAGGAGATATTTGAAGGCAAGTGTCTTTTAAAGAGTTCTTTGGTTTGCTTTACAAGAAAGAATTTGAAAAATAAATCTGTGGTTGCAGCCTTAATATTTGATTTCTAAGAACTTTACTGACTTCTTGAATAGTTTTGCTAAACCTTTGTTTAGTTCAGTTGCTACAACTTTTTCCAAATTCCTTTGGGTTTTTGAGTTCCTACTGCTTCAAACAGAAACCTGTATGATGCTCAGTTCAGACTGGATATTCATTTTGTCATTTACTGCCCACTCCTGGTGATCCTGTGCTACCCAGTATGTTTTAGTAATATTCACAGCACGTACATTCCTGTGTAATTGGGATCCCTGGCTCCAGCACAGACAGGATTGTTCTGCTCTGCCTACTCACCACAAAGCTGTCACTGCTCAAACTGCTCCCTATGAGCTGAAAGGAGAGGGGCAGTGACACACATGGACATCATCCACTATTGGGTGGGTCCTTATTTAACTCTTCTAAAAGAGGCAGTTACACAGTTCAGTTGTCTTGATGAGGGCCAAATTCTTTTGGTTTGATTTATTTGCTGGTGATACTACCTACCCTAGAACGCCCATGCCTAACTGCCCTGATTTTCCCTTCTGAATATGCAGTGGGGAGCAATGAACCATTGTACCACAGAGGATGAAGATATGACTGTATCTCTACCCACTAGCTTGGCTAGAGCTTTGATGATGTTGCAAAAACCTTTTCTGTTACTGAAATATATATATATATATATATATATATATATATATATCCATACATATATACATGTATACATATATATATATATGTATTCACACATTGTTTTGCAGAATTTTCCCAACCCTATTCTGACTATTCAGCATAGTTTGGAATCACCCATAATATATATAATGGAAAGTGCGTGTTTGTGTGTCTCATTCCTTTGTTTTTCCAGCAATAAAGAATTGTGAGTGAGGTGGCAATTCAAGGGCATGCAGTATTACAATGCAGAGGAAGGGAAATGAGAAATGAAATTTCATTAGTTAATTCGTTCAGTCAGTGGTTTTATGTTTGCAGTGTCTGTAATTTCTTTGAGGCTGTTCCAGATATGCAGCTATGCCACAATTCCTCATTCTTTCCTGTTCTTTCACTTGTAATGCATTCTTCTTCTGTGAAATAAAGATCAAATATAGCTACCGCAGTAGGTTTAAAACTGAGCAGGGGATATCAGACTCTATCTGCCTGAACTCTTAGCTGTCACTAGCTGCTTGTCAATTTGGCATAATTGGCACCCATAACACCCATTATTTTAGCAAAATGATCAAAAAAACTGTAGCATCTCTTGTCCTCAGGTTTCTTTAAGGAATATTTTTGTCTTTTTTGTCTCTTTTTCCTTGAATAAGTAGAACTGAAAAAGCTGAATACATTATCACATTGAATCAAACTATGTAGCTTACTAAACTATACCAAAGAAACATTAACAGATTGTTGGGGTTTTGTATAGGTGGTGTACATACATGCTTCCTCATCTTCTTTCTCATGCTGAATGCTGCCTTATCAAATGAAGGACTGCAGGGCATTGTTGCTAACAGAAGTCTTGTCGCTGCTTCACCACATTTTGTAATGTTTGCAGATGCAGTAGACTTTTTTCCTGGAACAGATGTCCCAGACAGGCTGTTCAGAACTCAATTGGACTTGGGCCTTAAGCAACCTGAGTGGGTGTGTTTTGGTTTTATGGTTTTGTACAATATGATCTGTGGGCTGTACCTTTTAGTGCGATTCAGGGTGAGATGCTGTCAAGGGAGACTTAAAAAGCTCTCTGTCTTACCTGTTCCCTTGTGCAGTTCTTTAAGATAGGTAACTTGTGGCCTTTTCCACTCCTTAAACTTTGTTTTAAGAGGAATTAATCAAATTAGATGTGGATTGCTACGTATCCAAACTGGGCACATTACACTTATTTTTAGTATTTATATTATAATATAGATCATTCTGGTAGAGATGGCTGAAATAAGTCAAAATAATTATGCTTTCAAAATGCTTGTTTGTCTCAAATTACAGTTAGACAGTGCCTAGATTAAGAGTTTAGCTCAGCACTAAACATCTACATTACAGGTTCCTGAAGTTGAGACAGATTCCATTGAAGATTGTGGGTAAGGGCTAGAATGATACAGCTGGATAGAATATGTATTCTATGGACATTTCTAAACCCTATTGTTTAGTTTTTTGTAACTGTCAAGGTGATTCATTTTCAGTTCAGGAAGTCTTTGAGTAATTTTGCTAGAAAATCCTATTTTCCATTCCCTCCTCTGCTGCATAGGGACTGTTACATGTTTTGGGGAAAGGACTTGATTTAGAGGTACTGGAAACTGCATGCACTACTGAGGAAAGAGTTATATGTTTGGGGGGTGTGAGGGGGGGTTGGTTATTTAAAGGAAAAAGTATTCTGCATTCTGCTTTCCAGGCTTCTGAGGAAGTTTTCAACTGGAATTCAGGAAAATATTCCCTTTTGACCACTTTATTGGTAATAACTGCTACGTGTTAGAAAAGTAAGACGTAAAGGTATGAATGCCTCATCATCATCCACACAGTCACATCATCCACAAGATTTCTTGTGAGAATCTTAGTGTGGTAGAAAAGGACCTAGGAACTGGCTGTCTGCCAAAATGATACTGTCTCTGGCTTGGTTTTGATCCCATCCTCAGATATATCCACTGCTTTTTCCACTAGCAGCCTTAGACAGTAGCTGTAATTTCTATATATGTGAATACAAACTTCTGAGTGCAGGAAAGCAGGTCTTACTGTCTTTTGCAGAGTGGAAGGATACTTAGCTCATCTGGAGAGAGTTGTTCCTTCGTTTTAGCTTTGCTCCCCTTTTAGATTTCGTCTTTCTTCTATTTCTGTGCTTTTTACTTGCAGCCAGGACTGAAGCTGTGCAAATTCTTCGCTGTAAAATTGAATAAATGAAAATTTCCTTGCTTCAAATTTCATGATATTACTGAAAATTGAACCCAGATAAATCAAAATAAATTTATCTCCTTTCTCAGTAAGGATTTTGTTTGAAAATCAGTGCGACAGTACACAGATGGAAGAAGAAAACAAAGTTGCTCCTTTCACTCAGCTTAATACTAAAAAGAAAAATTTGTTTGATGCCTCTGTTCAGGAATGCAGAATGAAACAAAACAACTGTCTACCTTACTGGAAACTTATTCCACTGACTGTTAGAATGGTCTAATAATCATCCCCCTGCCTCTCAGCTGCTCAGGAATTTTATGTTTTTTACCAAGAAACGTGTAAACAGCGGAAAAGAAACATTTCATTTAGAGTTTTCAATGCTAAATAAATTTGCATTTACTTCACTTCTTAACTTTTTGTCTCGCTTCAGTTTTCTCTGTTGTGACAGTAACAGCAGTAGCATTAATACGTAATTAGATGGGTAGAAATGTGCTCAAAGTCAATAGCTTGTAATAGCTCCTTTGGAGCCATAGTAAAGTATCTCCTATAGCAAATACACGGTTATGGACTTGTTAAAACAGACATTAGTTATCCAGTAGTCCATTTTGGCTCCTTGTAGTCTACCATTTGAGTAGCTCTATATTTAGAGTCATATTGATCAGTAATTAAGAGATAGCATGGTGGAGAAATAGAAACACATGAGAAATGATCTTAAAGAAATAACTTATAAAAATGGTAGAATCATCAGGAACTGGCAAATGCCTTTTGTACTATGTTAGTTCTCATATATGAACCAATAAACTCAATAAAATTATAACTGATATTGTGAGATTCTCTTTGTAAGCTAAGAATCTTACTTCATCCAGAATTAATTTTTAAAACAGATCTATCAAAACTAGGAAGGAGTCAGGCAGGTAACCACCATGTATGCAGTCTTCTGTCTCGTTATAAAAATTAACTATAGTGAAAGTAAGCACTGGTACAGGGAATTCAGCCACTTTTAATTCATCTGGAGCTTTCCCATCTCTCATTAGTCCATAATATCATATAGGTGAATTTATCCAATTTTCTATTTTACAACTATATTCGTTGAAATGCAATTATAATAGTCAGCTAGTTACAAATGGTTAAGTCTCTATTAGAATATTCCTTGAATAGATGTTCAGACATGATAATCTTTTAGACTACTCAAAGTGCCACAGTAGTACTAATCCCTTAAGGTTTTCCCATGATACTCAGGATATTGGGACACAATTACATATAAACTCAGAAAGAACAGTTATTCCTTACTTGTTTTACATTTCCCTCCACGAGGGAACCACAATATTATTACTTGTGTTGTGTGTAATGGAATTGTTTAATTCACAATAGCTCTTGGAAATGTGAAGATCTAGTTACGGTGCTTGTACTAACCAAGCAAAAGAGGGATATTCTGCTGTGAACCTATTCTTCTAATTGTTCCAATCCCTGCATTAACATTAATTAGCAAATTTGTCTTTCAGTCTCTCCCACATGAGGCATGTTCAGTCAGGATTGGGTCAGTAGGGAATTTAATTAATTTATCAGCAAATTAGATTTTTTCACCAGGTGTCCTTGCTTTGGCTTTCTTTTGGTTGTTTTTTCTGATAGTGGGGGTTTTTTTACCCAGGAATTTTTGATGTTTTATAAAACTATAGGGGTTTTTTTTGTGTGCAATTCTCTGATACAGAGGTTGTTAAAATGGAATTATATTGAATAGAAATGCTGCATTTGTAAAGAGTGTCAAAAGAGAGGTACTGTCTGCCTCACTGGTAATTTGTAAGCAGGTAGTTCTGCTATAGTAAACTTTTTCCCTTGTAGACTTTTGGTCTAGTGGGAATATTACTTTACAGTAAACCTGCCAATAGCTGGATGTATAAATGCCTGATATTTATGTCTTAAGCAGAAAGGGTATCAGTGTGTGAGAATTCAATTCAACAAGGCTAATCTCAAATGCAATTAATGTTCACATTCTTTATGTGCCCCTATGGTAGACCATTTGCCCAAGGAATTTATTGGAAGTGATACATTTAATTAAACTTCTTGAAACTCTTGGGCAATGATATCATTTATGCGATAAGGCACCGCTTTTGGAAAATGGCAAGAGGAACAGCACAATTGTTATATACAATCTAAACTGCTTTACATTTAACATGGGGTAGGTGGGTTCATGGGGACTGCATGACAAGTGCTGCTCAGGAAAGGTGATTTCCCCATGTTCTACCAAATGTTAAATAGAAGTCAGCAATGTTTTGATCTTGTGTCCATTTTGATTTAGCTATATGTACCGCATGAACAAAACAAGGAAATTTGCTGAACTGCTTGTACAAAAAAAAAAAGTGGCTTTCTGTATTTCATTGGGATGATAACTTTACTAATATGAAAGCAAATTTTCTGCCCACTGAGTACCTATTGTTTAACTTGTTTACCATGAAGTTATAACCATAACATAATCAGTGCCAGGGACGAACATGGAGCAGATTGTCCTAAGTTCTGTCACATGGCATATGCAGAATGACCAGGGGGTCAGGCCCAGCCAGCATGGGTTTGTGAAAGGCAGGTCCTGTTTAACCAAGCTGATCACCTTCCATGGCAAGGTGAGCCACTGAGTGGATGAGGGAAAAGCTGTGGATGTCACCTACCCAAACTTTGGTAAAGCCTTTGACACGGTCTCCCACAGCATTCTCCTGGGGAGCTGGCTGTTCGTGGCTTGAAAGGATGCACTTCACAGAGCTGAAAACTGGCTGGGTGGCCAGGGCCAAGAGAGGGGTGGTGAATGGAGCAACATCCAGCTGGTGGCTGGTCAGCAGTGGTTCTCCTCAGGGTTCAGTACTGGGGAACTGTTTGATATCCTTAGTGATTATCTGGATGAGGGAATCAATGGCACCTTTGGTCAGTTTGCAGATGGCCCCAAGCTGAGTGGGAGTGTTGAGATTCTAGAGGGCAGGAAGGCTCTGCAGAGGGATCTGGACACACTGTATAAGGTTCAACAAGATCAGCTGTCAGGTCCTGCCTTTGAATCACAACAACTCCGTGTTGCCCTATAGGCGTGGGAAACTGCCTGAAGTGCTGGTCAACAGTGGCTAAACATGAGCTAGTGTGTATCTTGGTGGCCAAGAAGGCCAGTGGCATCCTGGCCCAGGTCAGCAATAGTGTGGGCAGCAGGACCAGGGCAGGGATTCTCTCTTGGTACTCAGCACTGGTGAGGTTGCATCCCTGAGTCCAGTTTTGCATCACTCACTAGAAGGACTTTGAGGTGCCTGGAGCATCCCCTGAGCAGGCAATGAGGCTGATGAAATGTCTGAAGCAAGTCTTGTGAGGAGTGGCTGAGGGAGCTGAGGGTGTTTAGCATCAAGAAAAGAAGGCTGAAAGAGGACTGTGTCACCCTCTACAACCACCTGAAAGGAGGGTGTAGTGAGGTGGAGGTCGGTCTCTTCTGCCAGGTAACAAGTGATAGGAGAGAGGAAATGGCCTCAAGATATCAGGAAAAAATTCTTCACTGAAAGGATTGTCAGTTTAATTTGAGATCTTCTTTTCAAATCTAAGTGATTCCATAGAACTTCAATTAAAGAGAGACTGTCTTGCTGCCAAGCCATCCTCCATTCGATGTTGAAATGTGTGCGGTTGCAGAAAGAAATACAAGAATTCTCATAGAAATTTTATTTTTATTGTTTTCTTGTGCTTTTTGGATAAATGTAGTCTGTACTAGTTTGCTCTATGCTGATTCTGCTCAAGTTTTATATTCTAAGATAAATTATACAGTGCAACAAATTATTGTCAATGTTTGTCTTTAATACCTCTGTTTTCACAGTGTTTTAAGAGCTCAGCACTACAAGAGAAATTTGTGAGGGATGGCTGGGTGAGCAAAAATTTCCTTAGTGAACTGTATGCCTAAGGAATTTGGGAGATTTTTAGTCCCCACAGACTGAGTTTTGGCTCCCACTGTTTGAAAATGACTCTTTAGAGAAGAAAGGTCAAAAATAGATATGTAGGTGGATCTCTGAAGGGAAAGAGAGAAGAGAGGAATTTTGGTTAATTGTTTGCATGGACCATATAGTTTATGAATTATTTCAGAAGTTTTCTACAATGACCCACATATATGAGGTGAGACATCTCTGTTGAGATGGCTAGGAAATTTTCCTCTAAATCTATAACCCCTAATATAAATTAAATTCATATTTCACTACCATCTTTACAGTTAAAATTTCTTCTGAATTCTCATGAAATAAAAACCTGAAAACATAAAATAACAAGCAAAAACATTATTGATGAGATTCATGAGCAGAGTTCCTATTCAGTCAGTGAATTCTGCAGTGACAGCAGTGTGCCAGACATATCCTTTCAGGGAATGAAAGCATAAGAATTGTGATATGTTGGTCATCTTTTAAATAGAAGTATTTAGATTAGATTTTTTTCAAAAGCAGATGAACAGACAATGCCAAAATATTAATTGTGAGAAGCACAAAAAAAAAAAATTCAATCTCCTGAGCAAATGTAATTATTCCCCCCAATCTTGTATGCATTTGTTTGTATCTCATTCAAAGACATATAAAATGTTAAATATTTGTAATAAGAAAATTGCCGATTTTTTCACATATATGTATGTATCAGGAAAATACATATGGAGTATTGAATGCTTTTAAATCAGAGTATGTAAAGCTTTTGCTAGGGTGCTCTAAAGTGGAATTTTATATTAAGCATGGGAAATCCTTCAAGCGGCAAAATGGACAAACAAACAATGCCAAAGCACTGCTGAACATGCACTGTCTCTTCAAGTCTGTCCAGGCCCAGCTGGAGAAGAAGGTAGATGCTTCTTGAATAATATGAAAGCATTCTCTTCTTTTGCCTATGTACTTTCACTGTTTCCACGATGCAAAATACCATGGAGAGTTTACTTGTGTTTTAGAAATGGCACATTTCTCCTGCAACTAAACACAGGTTACTGTTGGGGGTTACTCTTACCTGCAGGGAAATAAACACAGAGAAAATTTTCATCTTTGAGAAAGTCTCCTAATACTTGATTAAAAAAAAAAAAAAAGGGAATGGGGATTAAAGAGACAATAACAAATGAGAATATGTGTGCTAATTACATCCCAGCATGAGTCCATGCATCTTACCAGGTGTGAGTGTGTCAGTCTGAATTCAGTCTGCAGAGCTTCACTGACAGTGGGGTTGTAAGGTGTCCTTCTGTCTGGTTAGTCAGACTGTCTGTTCACCATGGGAGATGATGGATGCTGAATTCAAATGAAAGACTTCAGACACCCAAATAGGGTCTGCTGAAATTACTTTGACAGCATTTGTTCTTAACTATTACTTTAATCTGTGCAAAATCCTGAAAATTTACAAAACATAGCATTCAGCCAGCCAGATTTATCGTTCCTTCTTTTTCAAGGAGCCAGATCATAGTTTGGACCTCTACTAGGACCACCCTTGGACCTTCTTTGTTGCATTTCTAGCCAAAATGTGATTCAGAGATACTTAAGACATTTCACAAACCTTTCACAAATTCTCTGTGATTTATGCAAACATAGGACAGAAAAAACATGTCTTTCACTGACTTGATGAGGACTTTTCATTTAATACAGAGTCTTAGGAAGGACAAGGATAATTACATCATCTTCTACTCTGGTACTCTGGGAGAGCTGTTTAAAGTCACTTGTTCAATTTGCATAGCCACTGAAGTGGTAAAAGAGTGCTATATTACACAAAAGAGACAAGTCTGAAAAGTTTTATTGTTTTTTCTTTTTTTCTTAGATAAATACAGATACATCTCACTGTGTCTTAAAAATTCGTGCAAAGACAATATCAATTACTTATTGGAGACTTTTAATGAAGCTTAGCATTTGCTTCCTTGGTGAAACGTAGAAGCACAATTATCCTGCCATTGTAGAAAGAGCATAACTCACCAGGCAGGAGAAATTCAGATATTACCCAGAAATAAGAACACCCATGAAAAGAAAAGTATTGGTAAAATTATCCTAGTAAATATCATCAGAATGACAAGACATCTTGCCATGGAGGCAGAAGGCAGGAATCTCATTTTCAAGGGAGTGACCTGATAATTTGGAGATAAGTCTGATTCATGACTCAAGTACTCCTGAACTCAGTCCAGCTGAGACCAGCATCTGAATATTGCACTTTGTGATGGCCTCTGCCTGGAGGGTGGAACATCATATACAAAACTAATGACTAGTTCTTCAAAACAGAATGAGAAAGAGCTATTATGAGAATTAATTTGTACTGGTAGATAAACTAGAGGAACCTAAGTCTATATTCTGACTTTTCTGTAGCTCACTGCTAAGAACAAGTAGATAAATGCTCAATTTAAGTAAATAAATATGGTAATGTGAAGCATTAGAATCTGAGGAACTTGAGTGGGAAATCATTCTCAGTTAATCATAATTGTGTCTGTTACCACTGAGCATCATTTAATGGTATTTTAAGGTTTCATTTTATATGAATGATAAATAGGAATTTACCATGCATATGCATATTGGAAAAATTATACTTTGAAAATTCATTGCTGCTTTTTTATTACATGGCAATTTTGGAGTAGCATCTCTAAAGTAGATCTAAATTTTACTTTCTTTTTTTTCTTATTTTTTCCTTTTTTTTTTTTAAGCAGATATGAGTATCAAAGGTGTTCATCATTGCTATTGTTAGTCTAACAGCAGGCAATAAAAATAGTTGCTACCTGTTTCTTCAGTCAGTTTGAGGGCTAGAACATTGGTCACCTTGGCTTGTGGCATGCATCCCCCTTGTTCCTCCACCCCATGTAAGCAGGCTGACCCTCTTTTCTGTTTAATCATTGCTGTACTCTCCAGTGCTCTCAGATCAGCTGAAACAACTAGGAATGTGTGCTGAGCACTGACACCTCTCCCTGGTGCTTAAATCAAGGGGTTTTCAGTCTGAATTTTCTAGCTGTTCTCACAGCTGTGTTAGTGCCTAGGAGACAGAGGGTACACAAGGTGTGAATGAATGGCACTGGAACATGTACACATCAAAATCAGTTCCTGAAGGCTCCTGTAACTGGAGAGAAGGTGGTGTATTTAACACCTGCTGACTATCACTCCTGCAGAATGGAAGATCACATAACCTTTACCTGGAAGTGGTGAGCCTGCATACACTGTTTTTATCAGACCTAGACAATTTTGTGTTTTGTTCTTCTCCAGTGCAGTCTCAAGTTGGTGTTGCAGGTGAGGTGAGACAAGCTCTAGACAAAGGAAACCTTCAGGTGTAACATAAAGTAGCATATCATTTACAAAAACATCTCTCAACATCTTACTGAAGAAAATAGGATTTCATATGCCATGAAAAGCTATTTATTCAAATTGATGGTATTCTTGCTGTCACTGGGATTATTTAGAGCATTCAGGCTAACTGTCCCTAGATTTAAACACCAGAGAGAAACAAATCTGGTTGTGCCTTTGTCACCTTTCCATGTTCAAGAATGACCCCAAATAATGAGATGTGTTTCCCAATGTCACATGGGAGATCATCTGAAAATAAATCCTGAGTAACAGCCATATGCTTCCTGAACAAGTCGGTCATCTCCCTCCTATGAACTCAAATAGCACCACCTTTTTGGAGTATAAACAGACAGTGTTCTTCCACACAGGAGAAAGTCTTTTGGAGAATATGTAGTTGAATAAAACATCAACAGTATAAAATATGAAACCACACTGAAGGTGTGATGTGTTTTATGAAACATATAATTCACCACACAGGCAGCAAAAAGCTTTAACTACAAACTGCAGCTGCTCACATAAATTGGCCCTGAGGTCTATAATGCTGGAAAAATACAAAAAAAAAATTACACTTTGTCTCTACACACTCTGTTCTAAAGCAGATACTTGTTCAGGAGCCTGTAAGTTATCAAACAGCTTTGCATCTAAGCTGAAATACTAGCTGATGTTAAATACTCTGCAAAGCTTTGGCTTCCCCATCTTGAAAAAGCTTTAGTAAAGCTAAATATGATACAGAACAGAGCAAAGAGAAATAGGAATTCTTCCATGCTAGGAATCATTCTGTGGACCAACACATTTCATCTTGGAATAAAAACATCTCCAGGGAGATCCTGCAGTGACCAAGAAGCAAGGGGAATGTGCACAAAATTATTTCCTTTCTCTCATAGTACAAGAGGTGATAAATACTTGATTAAACCAACAGATAGCAGATTTCAAATGAGCAGAAGGAAGTGGTTGTCCACTCGTGTCATGGCTGAGCTTCAGACCTTAGTGCCAGATGGCAGTGTGGTTCCCAGAGTTTACAGGAGTTTACAAAAGAGGTTAAGAAGACACATTAAAGTAAAATCAGATAAGGGCTTTGAAATAAAAAGATGCTCCTCAGTATGAGTCTGACCTGGTCTTCCATGCTTTCCTAGACATCTGCTGTTACTCAGTGTTAGAGCCTAATAAATTATATAAACCTTTGTCTGATACAGCCACTTACAGCTCCTAAAATTATCTTAAGCATCCACAAAACTTAAACCACTTGCTGATGCATTTAATGCTACATAAATCAGTGTAGCAATTATGTATGGGTTGTATACAGTGAGAAGCCATATTTTTGCATCAGCTTTCATTTGTGTGAAACTTGGTAACTCTCCTCCATTATATCCCATCATGTTTTCTATTTTGGTATTATTTCAATAGATGTGATTTCTTCCATTAATAATAGTGGGAGACACCAATGTAAGTCCTTGTTTAAAGGTACAGAATAGACCCCCACATCTTATTCCTTTGAAGAATATGGCATTACCAAACTGTGAAGTAAACCTATAAAATATTAATTACAGATTGATTTAGTCTGGCTGGAATCCAGCATTAATGATTTCACTTAGCATTACCTAGATTTTCAAAATTATATCAGAAGGACAGTGAAGGAAGTCACAAATGGAGATGAGCAATGTGTTAACTCTTCATCTCTGGAAACCTGAGGTCAAAACCCCATGGTTCCATGCAGACATGACAGCAATGTCAACCTGTGCTTTTGTGAATGTTAGTGTGGAGCATAAAACTACCACACAACAAGGGTAGAAGTGAAGAGCGAGGTCTGCTGTGGGTCAAGAGTGCAGTGCACTGGGGAGAGCTTTCAAATGATCTGTTTTATGAGTGGTTCTCAAACGAGTCTGAAAACCGAGAGCTCCTCAAAGTGACAAAAGTGAAGTGAAATACCAACTTTGCCAGCATCTCCTGTTGTTACACTGGAGAATTTCCAGAGCAATTAAGCAATATGGAACTCGATATATTTCTGTTTCGTGTTTCTTTCCAGTACTTTGTGCCATGAAATGGACATCCACATTAGTCTTACAACACTGTAGTTCCATTAGCAACTGTTGAAATAAATTAAAGTCTTGTTTTCTAGGACTTGCTCTCCCTAAGGACTTTCTCAGTAGTTTCATGGCACGCAGACACACTGGGCAGCTGCACAGCAGCTTCACATTGTGGGTCAGCTCTTCAGCAAATCCAGACCACACTATTCCAAATACATGGCTTAGATTTTTGTCATCCAGGCTGGGGACCTGTGGCAACACATCATGGCTCTCATTTGGCCACATCTTTGATTTCCCTTTCAGGTAAACCAGACAATAGAAGGGGGCCAAATGCAAGTCTGAGATTTATCCTGGTGTACACACATGGGATGCAGTTCCAAACTCACAGAAGCAAGATACAAAACCTGGGAAACACTTTGATTTCATGCCAGGCTTATTTTTCAGTCATAAGAATTAGAAGTTTGTGAGTTTTTGAATGGTGTGTCTCTGAAAAGGAGCCAGGAGGCACGAGCATACATGACCTTCATTTTCATGGGCACCGGGAATGAAAGACCTGTTATTTTTTCATACTATTATGCAAATTAAACAGGAATTTTTGTTTGTTTGTTCATTTGGGGGGTTGTTTGTTTTGGTTTGGGGTTTTTTGGCTTTATGTGTATTTTTACCCACAGAAGGACCCACACAATTTTTGTCAGTATAAGTTTAAATACATTAGAGAGGATTTAGGCTGAGAAGTGAGGAAAGACACTTAATAAAGAGTTATATTTCACATTATGAAATTTGTATATTTATTTTGCAGATCTTGTTTTTTGTTATTTTATTTCATCATTTTACTGTATACCTAAAACATTTGGGTTTCTAATACTGACCATATTTTTAAGTGTGGTTTTGTTAGGGATTCTTATTACAGAAGTAAAATTCAGATCTGATTTGAAGTCAGTGGAAGAAAGATTAGTACTTTTGTCCATTCCTCAGCTAAATTTACTGCTTAATTGTCTTTAAAACCTTTTTGCCACGGTCAAAAAGACCAGCTTTATAAAACAGTTACGGCACTTGCATAAAGGGAAGATTTGACAAGGAGTTTGTGGAACCAAGTTGTCTCAAGTGTTCCTGTAGGGAAGCAAGCTCTGTAACAACTAAAAACATATCTGAGAACATTTTTTAAGATGCCGTATTTCATCTGCCATTTAACATGACAGCTGCAACGAAAATGTGAAAGAGGAGGTATCCCAGCTGGTCAAGCAGTCTGACATTGGAATGTGAATTATTTCCTCAAAGGAAATGTATCTTTACCTTATGTAAAATCTTAGTTTAGCCTATGATGTTTATTGGACATTTAACTTTCAGTTAGATGTTATTAAAATCAAAATTGTTTTCTTCTCTTCTCCTATAATTAACATTGGTCTCCTCTGAATGTAACAGCTACCTTCCAGTCAAATATGAAGAAGCCAATAATTGAGACAGGTAGCCTAAGACTGTTAAAATATCTGTGATTTAGCTGACAATTTAAGAGACAGAGAAACAAGATTAAAAAAAAGAAAACCTAACAATTTTAAGTACTAATGTACAAATACTCTGCTTCAGTTTTACCATTAAAAAAGAATATTTCAAAAAGCTTTTAAGCCCACATCTAGTAAGAAATATATGAATGTGTTATTATCATTTTAAGATATTTGAGTCTATGGAGTTTGTCTTTCAACCTAAAATATTGTTGGGTTTTTTTTAAATCATAGGAAAAAATAATGTGGAAGGAAGTTATAGTAGCAATACATTTTAAATGTATTATATGCAATGAATTTTTTAATCTTATTTTTGATTTGTTTTTGTTATGAACTTTCCATTCATGAAAGAAAGGACAGTTTAAAAGACATTTGATAATTAACAAGTGTACTCAGTGTCATAATTTATCTTTTGTTTTTGCTTATCTTGCTCTTATAAAATGCATACTGTTATGTTACTTAACATTTGTAATGGAAGGATTTTTAAATAGCTTTTGATAATTACATTGCACGATAAACAAAATACATTATTTTAGCTAGTAGTTTTTAATCTCATAAAACAAGCAGGGGCTGCAGGATAAAGAACATTCTGGTTTACTTTCATTTTTATAAATATATTTTACGAGTTATCTTAGATTGTCTGACATACAACACGGAATCTCAAAATAAATAAAAATAGTTCTGTGTGGTTAATTGTGATCTATGGATAACAATCTCTTTACTTTTATTGTGCACATATATTAGCCAGAAATGAAACACCAGCTTTCTTGAAAACAAGAAGTTTGAAGTTTGAAGTTTGTCTGTTTGTTTCAATAGAGGCAGATTTATTTCTGCAGGGGTATCTAGAGTTGTAGCTGCTTTGTTTGTGGTATAAATGTACAGGTTAGGGTACGGATACCTGAAAATTTTTTCTGTTCTTTCTTTACTACTTGTCACAGTCAGAAGCGAGTCACACCAAATCTCTCCTTGGGATTGTTTTCCTTGGTTTCACGCCCTAGGAAGTCCCATCCTAGGGGTCTTAACAACTCATTAGATCCACAACCAATATTAATAATCTCTTTTCACACAGCCTGCCTGGAACTGTTGTAAGAGCTTTTTACTTTTCCTCTCCAGCCATGCAGAACAGCCCTTTGCTTCATCTCCTTTTACCATGTTCCTGATATTAGTTCAAAACATGTCTCTTCTCCTGTGCTCTTGGTGTAATCCCTTTGTGCTTCTTGTCATTTTGACCCTTCATAAGAGATCAGTCATGCCAAAGAAAGTGTCACTATTTATTATTATAAACTCGCCATTATTTTTTCAAGTAAAGTTGGCCTATCCTTTTCACAAAGTGCTGGTTCTAAGAAGTCTTGCTGGCTTCTTTTTATTAAAAAAGAACTTTTTTAAGTGTTCTTCAAAGTGAAAGAGTCAAAACCCTTCACATGCAAGTATTTTGGTAGGAAAATTATGATTGCATGCATGTAAAAATTACTATTTTTCCTTAAGAGTGAGTACACAAGGAGGAACTAGAGCCAAGCAGTTCAAATAAGTCTGTGCAGAAGAACTTCAAACAGCATCATTTTAGAGACAGAAAAATATCTCTAGAACAGGCAGATTCCTTTGGATGGATAGACCAGCTTTTTTCAAATTTGTCTCTTTTTTACAGAGGACTGACTACTCCATTCATCCTTCAAAAACCTCTTTCATAAGGAAATGTTTCATTTACACCTCAATTTAAATTATAACAGGAACCAGCAAAATTTCTCTCTATTTATTTTGTTGCATTCCAACTAAAATAAAATAAGTTTCCAACCTAGGTGTTGTACCTGCACACAAACACGTCACCAATTCCCATCACATCATCCAATATAAATCTGCATTTACAATCTGTGTCCTAGAAGTCAGTGCTCTGAGTCTCTAAATACATTGTCATTGGCATTAAGATTAACAACAGGACTTCTTCTAGCAGTGGTAGCCTCAAAGAGCTTGTAAGGCGTTTTTAATGACACACAAATCCATATTTCACAGAAAAATAGCACTGTTTTTAAAAATTTTATGCACTTCCAGCTTATAAAAGTCTGAGTACTACTAGTGCAATGTATTCAAATAACCAACATCAAATGAATCAGATCCAAACATTATAAACAGTACTTTCTTTTTTTTATCTTAAAAAGCAAATTTAAAGGCTCGCAGGTTACTTTTTCATCAGAAAGACTTTAGCTACAAAATAAAAAAATTAAAATAATAGCATATAACCACCTATTTTAAAGATTAAAGTTTTAAGTTGAAAAACTGCTTCTGCTGAAGACCTCAGAAGAACTTGCAGCAATATTAAAGTATGGTCTCAGCTATTGGATAGGTGTATGGTCAGTACTGTTATAAATGGTTAAGACCACATTTGAATCAAGTTCTGAAATAGGCATCATATATATTTTCAGAATCTGAACTGAGTCCTGATACATATTGAACAAAGAGTTTTGGCAATGTACACTTTGGCAGCTCAATAAACAGCTCAGAAAACAAACATATGACATTAGTTCCCTCATTTTAGGAGAAGTTACAGTAGTAGGATCCCATACATTTTTTCCCCATGAAAGGAGAAAACCAGTATCAGCATGAAAACCCCCCAAGAGTTCAGAAACTGTTTCACCCAAAAGTTTAAAAGGATAAAAAATTAGTTTATTCAGCTCCTAATGCTGTGCTCAAAGCAGTCCTTTGAAAACGTTGTTTTCATTTGTGTGCGCTGAAATAAGGGTTTGCTGAGAAGTTGTTTGTGGAAAATAACAATCATCCTTTCCCTTCATAAGTGCATGTTGTTGATGAACCTCTACATAGGCTATGATGGAAAATTCAAATTTAAGTAACGTTTGAATTGACCATGAAATAAATACTGACTTAGTTTATTATAGTCATGATTTTGTATTATGTGCCCTATTTTCAGAGGCCACTCTCTCACAGTGAATTGCTCAAATTTTCCAGGTTTTGTGAGGAATGTCCAGCTGGTATTGTACAGAGAAAAGAGAGACTAAATTACCTTCAGGGTAGTTCCTCAGATTAGAACCAGCAAAGAGATACACTTACTGTTTATGAAGAAAAGAAACAGGTCTTTGATCATTTATCACGATTGATCATTTTTTATTGAAATGCCAGGAGCTTAAAAGTTGGCTTCCAAGCTTCCATCATTCTTTGACAGAAGATCAACAGATCTGCACTCCAAAGATTCACCAACTTGAAAGACCTTTCAATATTCAGAATAAAAGGTCACCATCTCTTGATGAACAGGCTGAGGAAGAGAGAGAGTCCCTTTCAGCCCATATTTATTTTCTTTGATCATGTATAAACACCATTTGGCTGCACATTGTTTTCTTATTGCAAGGTTTCCCTGGTTAACTACAGTTGTCATCCTAGAACAATAATTATGATTTAGGCTTTGTGTAGGTAACTCACTTCAGTACTTGGAGGTAAATCCTACAGCTTCGAGTGCCTGCTTTGATGTTAATAGAATTATTTTATGAGCATAAGTTAGGGAATAATATGATTCATTCTGTTTCATCTTCTGCCTTTTTAAGTGGATAGCAACTTTACCAGACCATCTGTTTTCCATAAAATATTTATGTGTACATGAGAGAGAGAGAGAGGAGAGAGAGAGAGAGAGAGGGGGAAGTAGGACACCACAGAAATAGTAGAAGAGTGTCTGAGGACAGTTTTAAAAATGCAGCATATACAGAACATTTTTTGATAAAACATAAGTACGAATTAAAAGTAAGATGTGAAACCCTCTGAAAAGTGTTTTATTTTATGATCATCAGTACATGCCAAAGGAAGTTCCAGTTCATGGGTTTTTTCTTTAGAAAGGAAAAGAATCTTACTTGTATGATTGATCTGTTTCGCCCAAAAGAAAAGTTAGTAGCCAAATCAACATGTTAATTTTTTTTAATTTTCATGTCTGCTCAAAATAATTAATTGATTAAAGGTAGTTCAAAAGCAAAGCTTCCACCACTCAGTCCATAAGGAAGCTGAATTACACTTCATTGCAACTTGCACCCAAACTTCAGGTATTGATTTAGCTCCAGGCATAAACAGTTATATTCCTGCTCTAGACAGTGAAAAACATGATTCTGAAAACATCCCAGGAGAAATCTTGCCAGACTGGTTATGGTATTTGGGTTTAGGCAGGCAGAGATCTCCTTCCAGGGGCCACTGCTGACAGACACCACCTTTGACTGAAGATCAGATCCTGTGTACAGAATGTTCATTCTATATTAGCCAGAGGTGTGGACCAACAGAAGGAGATTTGCAAAGCAAACTATTTGGTGCAGAGGGCCTGACATTCACATTCAAAGCACTCACATTTCAAAGTTGTGCCCTGGTCCTGAGCATCAGTGTCCAGTGACACTGGGAATGCAGGGAATGTGATCCTGAAGTACATCTTCCCATCTTGCTTCCTCTCAAAGGCACCCAGTGTGTCCTGAGTCCCCCCTGCAAAGTGAACCAAAGCACTCTGAGAGAGGACAGGCAAGGAATGCACTTCGATGGAGTCATCTTGATCTGAACCAAATGCCAGAATAAATGCACCCACTGAATTTGAACATTTTCACTGGACAACAAAACTTCCTGTTCAAATTGGCTACCTAAATCAGGATAGCATTTCATGTATGTATTCAAAATGAAAATTGTTGCAATTTAATATTCAAATACTAAAAAGAGCTAGAGCTTTGGCTTCTTACCTCTTTTTTTTTTTCCTAGAATATAATCTTATGTCTTTTTGTAGCATTTTCCATATACTTTTCTTTCATTGCCTAAGAAAAGGAGTATCAAAATTTCATGTAGTATGTATGATCAAACAAAATTGCCTTCAGTCAGCAATGGAACAATTTCCATTCCCATTTTACAGCAAATGCAATGAATAGCAAAGCTTGCTGCGGCATATTCTGGAGCTTTGTTCTTGAGTACCTTGGATAAAGTTCTTACAGCCCTCACCATCTCTCTCCTCTGTATTTCAGTGTGGAGCAAATTTAAGACTCTTCAAAGGACTACTCAGTGGGTTTATGTATTTTTTTTTTAGAAAATGTCTCCTACAATTTGCACCCATTTTGAAAAGAAGCCTCCTTGTACTGTATTCCCTTGCAGCCCCTCCATTTTTTTCTAGTCAAAGCCTCTGCTTCTCCTATCCTCCTTCAAAACCAATCATTCTAATAACATATCCAAGGAAGGCCAATTTTACTCTTGTAAGTAATCGTATGTGATGTTTGTCCTCATGATGGGGACAACAACAGAAAAAACAGAGGTTTCATCTCTTTCAAAGAGTTTCAGGAGGCAGCTGAATCTCTAGCAGAAAAGCAAGTAGGTACATAAAAAATTAGTTTGCAACATTTTTTTTCTTTATTCTCATCCTAGCCTATGTTTAAGTAACAGACCATAGAAGCAGAGAAAAAGGAAGGGAGTTAAAACTGAAATTACTGGGAACCCAGTGTCTGCAGCTCTTCCACAGAAACAGCTGTTTCTTAAAAAAAGAAAAAAGCAAAACTTTTTTTTAAGAAGGAGATAACCTGATGAAAGGAGGAGAGCACATGTTTTCAAACTTGGGTTTCACTTGACGATTTGCATAATAGATTAGCCTATGAGTAAAGAGAACATTTAACAGAAAAAAAATCAAGAAGGCAGCTGAATTTCTGCTTGCCACTGCCTTGCTGAGCAGCCCATTCTCACAGCAGTCTCCCTGCACTTCCATCTAGCTTAGCGCAAATAGGCATAGCACTTGGTTTATCTGTACAGCTGAGCATGAGTGCTAAATGATGACCACTAAAATAAAAGGAAAATAGCCCCCTGCAGTCATTGGTGTCAATGATTTTTTAATACATGTGCTGATTTAGTCCAGTTTTACACCCACATACTTCAGTTCAGTGCCTATATTTAAGGAGGATAAATCAAAGCAGAAGAGAAAGGCAGACATGAGACGGGAGGAGGAAGAGGAGGAAGAGGTTTGGACAGAGCAGTGGTGTGCTTGTATTGCCCTAAGACTCTTATTCTTATTTCATTGCTAAAGAAACATTCTTATTCTGTGCCTATGCCATCACAACCATGGAAGAAAATTGATATTTATATAATACTATATTCATATAATACTAGCAACTTTAAAGTGCAAATAGAATAAATCTCCTCTTACCCATGAACCAGTTTGACATTTGTATCGGTTACACAGTTTTACTTTTGACTTCACAGAATCACAGAATCATTTAGGTCAGAAAATATCATTTTCAAATTCAACCCTTGCTTTCCATTGTACATGGATCACAGTTTCAGTTCCTGCTTGCATTGTCTTCTGCCTTCAGTTGGGAAAGTGTTGCAGAGTAAGCATTCAATTCATTTTGATCAAAGTCTGCACCTTTGTTCTTCAATCAAAGTGAAAGTACTTATCCAGATGCAGTGTTCAGAAATCAGTAGGGATAATGCACAAGCAATCCATCAGTGCTCAAAGCTGTTCTCTATGAACCCTTTCATGGCCCTAAATTGTTTTTCATAGGAAGAATTGATGCATTACGTTTTGTCCCCAACATTTCTAAAAAAAAATGGAGTAATTTCTGGAATTATTCCAATATACCAGAACTGTACCTAGTTATGAATCAAGGTGGTAGTGTATGTTCTAACATTCTGTCTAACATTCTACTATCACATAAAACAACCTCTGCATCCCCTCTGCAGCCTTGGTGGGACATAAATGCACACCCATCTTTCCAAGGTTCTGCATACACTGACACACCCCAGAGTTCAGCTGCAAGGGTTGTCACTGCTCAGCTCATCCCTTACACTGCAGTGGGCTTTTTTACACTGAAAACCCACTGAAGTGAAAAAAGTGCAGAACTCTACATCCTGTAAACCTCTGTGAGCAGGAGAAGTTAGGTGAGGACTTCTCCTTTCACTGCCAGTATGGCTGTTAATTAACATCCATAATGACTTAATGGCTTCATTTTTACACACACTTGGACATGGTCTCTTGAGAGCTATACATTGGGCAGGACAGCGTTGTTCAGCTCCCAAATGGACTGAATAAAAAAAGGGCTGGCAAAAACAGCCTTTATAGCAAACACTAGTTTGTCAATTAAAAAAAATTAACCAGATGTTCCACATATAGGAAGCCTGCCATATGAGAAAAGCCTTAGAGAACTGCATTTGCTCTGCCTTGAGAAAAGAAGGCTTAGAGGAGACCTTGTCACCATGTTCCAATATTTATGGGATGGTTACAAAGTATATGTACTCCACTTTTACAAAAATTGCACGGAAAGGACAAGGAATAATGGGTACTAATTTCTCCAGGGGAAATTCTGAGTGAACACAAGAGGACAGTTTCTCACTATGAGAACAATCAGCCATAGGAATAATCTCCCCAGGGGAGTGGTGGATTTCCCAGAGTTGGATGGTTCTAAGAGGATGCTGGGCCATGTGGTTTAGGTTCTGCTAATGCCAAGCAAGGTTAGACCTGACAATCCTTGAGGTCCCTATCCTATGATTCTGTGGTTTCATCTCCATTTTAGAGCTTAAACCATTTGGATGTTGATCTGCTTCATCCCGTGAGACTCTGCTCTATGTGTGCAGAACCGGGTTCCTGTACACACAAAAATATATGCACACATGTGCACGTTTGCTAGAGTGAATATTGATCTCACATGGATTATTTGGCTCGGCCCTGGCACGCAAGACTACCTACATGGAGATCCTAATGCTACTGCAGTTTTTTCTTGTTCTCAGGACCAGGCAACTCATGATCTCCGAGCTCTAAGCAGGGGGCTGACAAGATATGGCTTCTCCATTATGAGACAGGGAATATTCTGCCATCCAACTGGAGAGATTTCCCACTGCCCCACTCTGTAATGTGTGGAACTAGAGCAGATAATTGCTCCATTTTGCAAATTATGAGGCTGAAACCATTAAATAATTTATCTCGTTATTTTCTGTAGTGTTTTTCCCTTTTCTGTGGGTAGTACTTGTAAATCATAATAATGTACAAGCCAAAAGCACATTTGCAAAATTCTTGAATTATCCAGGGACAGAAAGGCAGCTGTCTGTTCAGTTTCTTTGCTGGACTCATGTACTGGTCAGCTTTAAGCAGCATAAATAATCAGACCCTGCAAACATACAAAATATGCCAGTAACATTTAAGGTGGATAAATCTGTCTTGTCCTGTCCTTCATCTGTTATAAATGTAACAGAATAATGGAATAATATTTCCTCCATTAAATAAATCCAAGCCAAAATGTGAACAGCAACAAAAAGGCACTAAGTGGCTTTTTTAGCCTGTATTTTTACAGAGCTGGAAGTTTCTGAGAAAATTCATAAATGTACTGTAGCTTTTGAGTTTATTTGCTGTAGCTGCTAGCAACTAGCAAACAGATACTGGGTTTTGCAGACAAGTATTAATTTGTGTGTCTAAAGGCTTTATTTACTTGCACTTTCAGGTCTGAAATTTGTCTGGACATGTTGGCAGATGAACATGTGTGTGCACACGAGTATGTGAACAGCTGTACACATATAAAGCACAGCCCTACAAAATACAAGTATATCTGCACCCAAATGGGAAAAGCTCCAATCTTCTTTGTAGAAATACTGTAAACAAACAAATCCTCAGTAATCTAAATGATGAAAATAGGCCTCACCAAAGTCAATATAAAGGAGAAATTATTTTAGCACCCTTCACTGCACATTTTAACAGATGAATCAGAGCAGACTTTGCAATTCTAATTCTTTGAGCTTTTTCTTTAAAACAAATGATGACAGCTGAAGGCAGGATCTCATGACATGTGCCATTACTAGTACATTATGGACAGCATGAAACATGAAATAAGAAAAGCATTAAAGCAGCGTTGTTAAGTTTTTTAAACTGTTACAAGAAGATTGCTTGGGGAAAGCCCTCTGTTCTACAATTCTGTGCTGCAAGATTCATCTGCTCTGGCTAGAGAGATGCTTTACTTAACAGCCGCAAGACATTTATCCCCATAACACAGCCCTAATCCGTGTTCTCTGCAGTTCTCTGCAATCTGCTGCATTTTCCAGTAGATCCCTGGCTCCTTTTCTGGCATGACTAGCAAGAGTGGAATAACCATCTTCTGGAAGATGAAGCTGATACTCGGTTCTTTGGGTGACCCTCCCTCCCTCTCTTGGATGAACTTTTCTCTTGGTTTATCTGCAACAGAGAAAGATTTGCTATCCACATGCCTTGTAGTGCACTGTAAAGAGGCATTTATAGAAAGCTTAAGGACTGGAAGACACCTGTCTTTTGCTATGAAAACAAACACTTTCACTCAGTAATTCAGCAGCCTTGGATATGTGGCCTCTTACAATTCTCTCTCATTTGGAAAAAAATAAGTGTCTATTTATTCTCTTGCCTCAAACTCAGATAAACTCTTGTTAAACAAAATATCTTTCTGATGACCTCATCCAATTTGCACACAATATCTAGGGGAAGAGAATTGCTGTTAATTCTGAAACAAAATTAAATGCACTGTAAATCTTCCAGTAATATCTAGGAGTTTTTCCAATGTGTGAATCAAAAATGCACTTGCCATCAGACACTTTTTTTCCCCCTAAATTACGTGTACACTGCTTGCTGCAGGAAACCAATGGGAACAGACAAGGAGCTGTACACTTAAGCACCTTGTACACTGGGCTATCGTGATCTTATTTCCCGTGCCATCAAGCAGTGGTTTGGGCAAGATGGAATTGGAGATTGATGCTGTGTACTCTTCAAGAGAAAGGAAAGAAATGCAAAGCACACAAAGACCCATGGTTGTTTGGTTTTTTACTAATGACTTATCTAAGAGTTCAGGGACAAGGTGAGGAAAGGGTTGGTATAAATTGGTGAGCCGAGTGTGAAACAATGAAGCTGAATGTGAACAAGGGTGTTTTATCTGATCCTCAACAACATGCAGAACACACTGCAATCTCTTTGGTAAGCAAATCATGCAGCTACTAATCAAGGAGCATGCCCTAATGGCAAAGGGATAAATAACTGCATAATGGCAGTATTTATCTAAGAAATTAGATTCTCTCAAACAGCATGAAGCTCTACAAAGCAATCACATACCAGAAACCCTTAGACATATCATAAGTGAAAATAAAGATAAAAATCCATCTTGAACTAAACAACAACAAAAAAATAGCCCAGAATAAATATGTCTTTAATGGCCTGTGTATCCATGAATAAATAATTGTTTTGTTCTTTAGTGTGGACAGGATTGAGATTCCTCCAGTCATCCCCTATGTTGCACATTTTTTTTCAGTCATCTAGAAGAAACCATCAATCTGCTATCAAAATCTGCTCACTACTTTCTCAAGCAAACAAAGTTAGGGAGCGGAAAAGAACACAAGCCAGTACATAACTCATTATGCCCTTTCCAATCAGCATTTATTCTTACACTTTCCTGTTTCTTCGGAACTAAAAATCGTTGACTGTTTAAACTAAGAAAGATTTATGGGCACATTTTTGTTTTAAAAACAAATCATTTTACATCCAGCGTTCACTGAAAGGCATATATTTGTCTTAACACAACAAGATGTCATTTTACTGTTGATATTTTCTTTTTAAATTGTTCTGTGGAGGCATTCAGAACTTCCTAAGAATTTTCAAAGCACACAGTGGTAACCAAGGAATAATAGCAGATGAGGAGAAGGGCCTAACTGAGGAGAAACAGGCTAGAACTTTTTCTTGAAACTGTTTTCACAGTGCCCTGGTGCCATTCTGTCAACCCTTTGCTGTGGCCCCCTTTTGCAGCTGGTTAACAGTTCTGGCTTTGGCTGTGGTTTCCAGCACCATGGCAGTCCTCTATATTGGAACTCCAGCAAAGCAGCCTCTCTCCAGTATGCTGTTCCCACTACATCCTCCTGGAAATGTTTCTCCCTGCAGCATGCAGATCCTTTTCTGGAGCTGCACTTGGTGCTACAGAGGGAGTCAGCAGCACTCTTATGGTCAGAGCCTTCCAACCCACCCAGTTTGCTGCTGGGTGCATCCACGGTCTCTTCCTGCAGACACCTAGGCTGCTGGGAGCCACTTGGGGACCTGACAGAGATGCCAACACCACTTTGAACACAGTAAAAGCCACTCTAATGCAAGCTGCCTTTTGTAAGGCAAGCTTCTTCTCATCCCTGTCATTTTTTTGTCTGCTCTGCAGTAGATCACATCATGCTGAAAATGAATGAGATTGTTTCCAACCACCTCCATCCCTCCCTGAAACAGTCTCACTATTCCATGAGCATCAGTTCTGGCACAGACTGGGATGAAATTTTGTCCTCAGTGGTGTGGAGGAGAATAAGCTCTTTTTTCAGTTGACTTAAATGGGTTTTGTGACTGTATCCTGAGCTGAGCAGCACAGTTGGCCTGTCTTGTGACATGGCTTTCTCATTTTTGGACTCTCTTGGAAGTTATCCTCCTCCATGCATACCATCCAAGTCCTCTTTTTCACTGTACCATGTAGATACCCAGACTGTTTCATGCATCCAGGATAGCAGGACAGGACAAAGTGCCTGAGGAGACACGTGAACTCTCCTGTTTTCCTGATAGTCAGGCAGCTATCCAGAAATATGAAATAACATCGTGACTGCAATCTTTATTCACTACATTGCACAGCTTTTATAAACAGAAGAGAATTTGCAGATCTACTGAACCATTTACACTAAGGAAAATCACAAATATGAGTTATAGGCAATCTGGTATGCTTTTTTTTTTTTTTTTGGTGTTGGTGACTGGCCATTTACTTTACAGCAAATATATTTCCAGTCCTTGGTTTGATATTCTAGCTTTCCAATGGCAATGAAGGAAGGAAAAGCCTTGTAGTAATAAGTGTAATAGTGGTATGGGAATTTTTCATATTCTTTCCTTGCCAGACCCTATTCCATTTTTAATTAGTGAGTTTCATTCTTATCAAACAAAAAAGTAAGGACTGTCTTTTCATATACTGTCTTTTTTACGTCTAAGTGACTGATGTTTCTAGTAAAATTTTCTCTCTCATTTCCATCAAGAAATTGCGGTCTTGGACATGTGACAAATTCATCTGAACCACAGACACAATAATTTGTTCATGAATGGAAACATGTCTACAGATATTTGTATAAACTAACATTAAGCACACAAATATTTGCAGGAAAAAATAAACAAATGAAAAAAGTTAAGCAATAAAGTTAGAGTAAGGGGAAAGTTGAATTTATTGGCTGTTATTTTCCCAGAGAGAGAGAGAAATATTTGACATAATCAAAGCAAATATTTCTGTTCCATGGTTTGAGTAAATATCACCAAAAGGACAGGTTTGTTCCAGTTCAACTCACTTTTGAAATGGGAAGTTGTCTAACTTGCTTTTCTGCAAGAAAATATCATAGAATAATAGGATGGTTTATTTTGGAAGGGACCTTAAAGACCACTTATTTCCAATGTTCCTGCCATAGGCAGGGACACCTTACACTAAACCAGGGTGCTCAGGGTCCCATCCAACCTGCCCTGGAACATTTCCAGGGATGGGACATCCACAGATTCTCTCAGCAACCTGTTCCAGTGCCTCATCACGCTTGTTTCCTAATAGGAAAAATTTCTTCCTAATGTCTATTCTAAACCAACTCTTGTTCAGTTTAAAGCCACGACCCCTTGTCGTATCATGATCTCCCTTTGTGAAAATTTCCTATCCAGCTGTCTTGCAGGTCCCTTCAGGTACTGGAAAGGTGCTCTAAGGTCTAACTGGAGCTTTCTCTTCTCCAGGATGAACTTCAACTTCATGGCTCCCATCTGGACCCACAGGTCCATGCCTTCCTTATGCTGGGAGCCCCAGAGCTGCAGTCAGTGCTCCAGGCTGGGTCTCACAAATACAGAGAACCCACCTAAGGGTGGGATATATAAATGGTGAATGGCCTGCTTTAGATGAAAAAATGTTGCTAGGCTGATGTAAATATTATAAAAGCCTTTTGGTTTTCCTTCCTGGTTGGTAGAGGAACATGATACTACCAAGTTAATCATCACTATTTATATTGTTAACCCTTATCTTTCTGTATAAAGCATGTGAGAAATAGTGAGGACAAAAATAAAAAATATGTCTTAAATTTTCCTTTAACTGAAGCAGAACACACTTGGAAGGCCTTTTTTACTTACTGAATATCAGCAAGGTTAAGTGTCTGTGAAAAGATTTCCCCACAGAGCAGAGAGAATCAAGCGTACAGTGCAGCATATATCACTGTCAGATGATGTCGTTTTTCCTAATTTTTCCTTGAAAAATATGGTACCTGTAAACAGGATTTTAAGAAATCAGTCATTTCTGTATCAGCTTTTAGAATAGTGTTTGCAGTTTTTTTGCTGTCTTCTCACTTTTTTTTTTTTTCTCTTCTGAAACCATGGAAAACAATTTGCTGCATAGCTATCATCCTATTCCATTTGACAAACATCAATCCTTTTTTCACCCGTATTTTTAACAGAGCCAAAACTGGCGTGGCCTATTGTGTTTAATAGGAAAAAAATCATCAGCTTCATCACCACCTAGTCCTGTCATGCCAAAACATGCCCATTTCCGTATAGTACTGTCCACTCATATCAGTGCAGAAATGAGAATAATAGTTATTTCCTTCCATACACTCAGCCAACTGGAAAAAAATTGGATTTTTTGAGAAAAATCTGAGAACAGTCTGAATGAACAGTCCTCTCCAAAACAAATTGTTGAAAAGGTGTTTCATGACCTTATTAGGCCTTGGGTCACGTCCTATTCTTGGCAGATATTAGTATTAATAATAAACTTCATGTCTTCTTTAAAACATATAGCATTCAGAGGTTATGTATTTGGGTTTACATTATTGCATTCAGAAAATCTGAAGTCAGTGTTACTTTTTTACAGCAATAAACTGTGGGTACAACAGCACAAGACAGAGTCTAACATTTCTTCCTTAATTTGCTACTGGATCTTCACGCTGTTCTTGCTTATGTCTGGAAGGAGCAAGAAGAGATGCGATGAAATCAGTGCTCCTATCCCGGGGCTATAGCTGGGTTAGTGATAGCAGAATTTCATCAACATTTGTTATTCTAGTAAGAAGAGGAGCTGGATTCAGTGGATGCGCACAAAGATTAGGGATTTCATGAAGGCTGGTCTCCAGCACAGACCAGTGACAGAGGAGGACTCAGCTGGACAAGGAGGGTGGGACAGAGCAGTGCAGAGGCTCCTAAAAAGGGGATGAAGCCTGAGTAAGTTCACAGCAAACTTAACCCCTAAATAAACTGGGAGGGTGGAATATCTTTCCAGAGGTCTCCAGAGCTGAGCTACATCTCCACATTAACTGTTCAGCCAGGAGGACTGTTCTACCAAGTTCTTAGAATGGAAAGAACAGGTTAAAACTCAAAGTTATAGACAGCTGATCCCAAAACATCCCTATATCTCCCTACATTGCCTAGTCCATTTTTATGACATTCAGCAGTCTTATGGGGAAATAGAGTTAATTCATATTCATAAATCCCCATTGAATGAAACTGGAACTGTTGGATGAATTTTTTGTTGTTGGTTTTTTCTTTTGGAAATGTTTCATTTTAGATAATCAAAAATTTTAGAGGGAAAATTAATGTAATTGTTCCCTGGCCATTGGCCTGGAAGCCTCTGCAATGTGCAGTCAGACAGCCATTTTTCTGTGAAAAATGTTCCATTTTTAAATTTTTCATCCTCTATTAAAAACATTTTTTTTTCCTTCTGTGAAAGTTGTAGTGGGAACAGACTTTTTATTTTCTGCAAAACACTGCTGTGTGTTATTAATATTTATGATGATTACAGCACATCAGACAAGTGGCCTCATGTGATGAAGATTAACATTTTATAGAACTTTGACCTTCTCTAGACTGGACAAACATTTTTACTCTTGATCTCCCAATCATTTAAAAGATCTGGACACAAATAATTTGGAAGGATTAAGTAGCTCAAGTGTAGGGTTTTTACAATGTTGCCCCTATCCCATTGATTAGTTCTGTTTCATCCCAATAATATAGTTAGTGCAGCTAGGCAAACATAGAGAAATTGCTCTTTCCTTTCAAGAGGAATGTCAAAACAAGAGATTAGTGATGCCAACAGCATTGATTTGTGACAGCCTTGATGTATGCATTCATTTGGGATTCAAACATTTATCAGTGGGGGGAAAAAAACACCGTTTTTATTTGTTGCATTGAGACTTGCTGAGAGAAAATGCTATTAGGCATCTCAAAATTCTCTGCATAGTGGCAGGCTTTTAAATGCAATGAGATATCCGCAGTACATTTCCATATTAATCAATAAAATGAAAGGCAAAAATCAATTTTGTCTGTGCAACTGTGTGTGACACCTCCCTAAGAGCTGCTCCAGTGGGATGGATTCATGCCAGCAGAGATGGTCATAGGTTGATTGTTTATTTATGGCAAGGAAAGGCATAAAGTCATCTTACTGACAAAGTAGCAGGAAAGATGTTACTTGTAGGATGTCTATTCAAAAGCCTGGCACTGGTACCTGGGAAGTGTGTATTTCAGACCTTAATAGCAGCTGTGGCTTCCCACATGAAACACAGGCAATGATCTTCTTTGATTGAGAGGAAATAAAGGTTGAATTTACCAAAGAAACTGAGGATCATCTCTGGAAAGAGGACAACACAGAAAAACTTGCCATATATATTTGGAATTAATAAATTATCATTATTTTAACTTAAAGAAATAAATAAAATTTGATCTGCTGTTTTCATATTCTACATCTCCTTTCCTGTACTGGAATAAGCCCTGAACCTTAACACAACCCCCATATCACCCACAATTTGAATGATCACTGTTGCATCCTCTGGTAATTCTTCTAATTCAGGATTATGTGAGGTTAGATTATGGTTTGTATTATATTTTAAAGCTTTCATTTATCACTTCTTCTGCAATGTGCTATCTGTCATGTAATTTTACTGTAGATTTATTTGTAACTATAAACCTATTTTCTTTGGTGCTCTTTTCCTTCTCTAGTTATCCCAAATATTCAGTGTGAGGTTTTCTGATGATTCTGATAAGCCAATGTTATGGTAGCATGAACTGAAAAGCTTGGGTTTGAGTGGCAGTGGTCACAAATGATCTCAAAACCCTTCAATGCCTAAAAGATATTAGGATTTTTTTTTTCTTATATTCATCACTTTGATTCCATTTTGTTGTTCAGTCCTTGAGTATCATGAGATCTGCCTCAAATTTTCTAGGTCAGTCTTCATGTTTACTCACCTGAACAGTATCACTAGTGTCCATTTTCACCTTGCCTTTTTACCCCCAATCCCCGTTTATTATACACATAACAACAGAAAAGTCTTGGATTAGGGTCCTGTGGAGTGTGTTAAAAATGTCTCTGGAGCAAAAGTTATCTCCAATATTTTCATCATCTAAGTGGGCATCCACTGGACCCTTTTAACCCAAAAAATGGCTAAAAATTCATTGATAATGCAGCACTGAAGATGTATTACTTCTAGAGGTATACAGAGACTATGAAGCAGAAAAAGTTATTCACAGAAAAGAAAAAAAAAACAGAACGATGACCAATGTCCTTCCAAAAAGCCATAAACTGCCAGTAAGAACATCAGTCTGCTAGGTTTAAACTGGGTTTTTGCAGAAGACATTAAAGTTATAGATACTATCACACTAAGTAGAAAGATTATGTAGTAGAAAGATTATGTAGTAGAAAGATTATGAAAAATGGAGGAAAACTTTTTACGAGAGCATGTAGTGGCGGGACAAGGGGAAGTGGCTTCAAACTGAGAGAAAGTAGGTTTAGATTAGATATTAAGAAAAAAAGTTCTTTACTGTGATGTGGTGAGGCACTGGAACAAGGTGCCCAAAGAAATGGTGGATGTCCCATCCCTGGAAGTGTTCAAGGCCAGACTGTATGGGGCTCTGAGCAACCTCGTCAAGTGGAAAATGTCCCTGCCCATGGCAGGGGGTTGGAACTTGATGATTTTTGAGGTTCCTCCCAATCCAATCCATGGTATGACACGATTCTATGCTATGCGGAGATGAGATAGTGCTAAAGGGTGAAGTTATTCTTGAAATAACTAAAAGTTTTTTGAAACAAACTTCTTATAAAAGTAAAATATGTGTCAATTTTCCAGAAGAGATAATGGACAGGTCATTAATTGTGTGTTAAAAAAGGTGCCGTAAATTCTGTCAAGGTTGGAAAAAGCTCTACTGCACAAAATTTAGAAGTGGAGAAGAAAATAAAAAGCAATGTAAAAATTATATTCACTGTAAATTCTGAAAATAAGGAGATATCTGAAAAATGTGTCAGGACTGACATGGGAAATATGAATTATAAATCAGTTGTGATGAAGGGGATAAGGAAATCAGATACATCAAGGGAATCAAGGAAGTTTTCTGAATCAGACATATAAAACAAAAAGGACCTCTGCAAAACAACATCAATGAGATAGAACTCTAAAAGTTTAATTAGTTCTAGGCACACAATACTAGAGAAGTCTTTTAAAGGAAATAAAGAAAACAGGAAAAGACCTCAGGAAATTACTTACAAAAACAGAATAAGAAAATTAACATGGAAAGTATGACCAAGCACAAACTAAAAGACATGATAAATGTCTACACATATCTGAGGGATGGAAAAAACAAGAAATAATAGAACTGTTTAAGATTGTATGAGGCAGCTCATTAGAAATAGTTGAGTTAAATTGAGCAGCAGGAAAAATACACCACATAGCTGGAAAAATATTCTGATAGTGATGTATGGCAGACAGTGAAATAGCTTTCATTAAAAAAAGCCAGAGAATGTAACAAAGCTATTTTAAAATTTTTCTGCACAGATCTCTAGGGAATTTATACCTAGGAATTTATATCTAGGGTTGTAACTCTGCATGAGCTTTGGAATGGTTGAAAAGATCTTTGAGGTTCTAATGCCTTTGACTTATAAAGGTAATGCAAACTATATACCCAGGAGATTTTTACTAAGGATATGTTTAAATGTAATAGGAAATTTCAGGAAATTTGTTCTTTTCAACCATTTCAGCCTATCTCATGAAGAAACAGTCAGAAAGATGGACTTCTTTCAGTGTTCCAAACCCCACCTATCTTACAATAATTATGCACACTAGTCTATGTTAATACAAATCTAAATTAACTATGGAAGGTAGCATACAGGCATGCATCAATGGGGGTTCTTTCATTTATTAACATTTCCTGTGACTGACAATGAGACCATTTAAACCTCTCTTGGCATATGAGAAAAGCAACAAGACAAATATTTTAGAAATGTATTATGTTTTATTGATTGAGGTGTGTCAAACATTCAGAGAGAATCCTCAACATTTAGCAATAACATTAGATAAAAGTCCAGTTCAGAAGAACATCTTGCATGCAGCTACTGCAGGTAGAGGAAGAGTAAGAATAGTAGACAAGGATTACCATTTTGCCTAGTCTTTTCTATTTTCTTTTCGCATACATGAACAAAAATAAGATATGATCTAATAACAGTGTATAAATTATTTAGAATTCCTCAAAGTTATAGAAAGACATAGAAGCAGGGTGATTTTATATTGCCATTTTTTCAATACATTGAGGAAAAATGTATGCTATATGAATGTATGTGAAACACTCAAAAAAATCTAGTGAAACTGCAGTTCACCCAAAAAACCTCATTTTGTTTCTATCAGATGCAAAAAGATGACAATTGCATATCAATAACTTTTCAGACATATAACATAATTTTTTGAGCCACTCTACATAAGACACAGTTAGATACAAACTCAACAGGAGTAATAAGAAATTCTTTTCATTTATTCATACTGTTGACAATCCTTTTCTTCCTTTTTATTTTGAGAGAAGAGTAAGGGATGCTGTCAAGAACAAACATGGCTATGTAGCTGATCAGAAATATCAAAAATGACATTTTACTTTTTTTTATCTGTATATTCTTTTAATTGAAACAGATGATAAAAAATTAGATCTGATTATCTACATTCATTTTTACAATTTGTCTTTTAAATAGCTGATAATTAACCTGGCAGAGGCAATTATGGGTTCCGGTGCCTCCCGAAAGAACTTGTGATATAGTTTCATCACATCATCATTCAGACATCAGCTCTTCAAGCATAAGCCAGAAAACCAGATTCGCCCCTTCTTAACTATGTACTTTAAATATCAATCTTTCTGTCCAGAACAGCTAAGTATTCCATTGAAGCTTTAAAAGGAGAGCTATTGAGCACTTTAGAATAGCAGAGGTGGTTAAGGTGTTTTTCCAGCAGGTAAAATTTTGAGCCTGCTCACAGCAGGGTAAGAAATTGAAATGGAGTTTTCCGTGTCTTGGTTGCACTGTGTGCAGTTAGGCACCTTCAGGAGTGCATCCTTCTGCACTGCTCCTTTGAAGAACTCCGTGCTCAAGGATGATGTGCAGAAATGATGGGCTCAGAAGGGATAAGGGGATGAATGGATCCCTGTCAGACTGCCCCTGTGGCAGTTCTTTTGGGAGCTGCAGGCAGATCCCTTTACTCATGCACACACACATCTTGAACCAACTCCCTTGAACTATAGCCTGGACCTCAAGACCATCCAGACTCTGCATCCAGACTAAACCAAGCACCCAGCAGAAACCTCAGGTCTTTCCTGCTGCTGCTCTCCTGCTGACAGGATCATTGGCTTGAAGCTTGCTAGCAGCATGTTACACACACGCAGAGAATGTTCTGCACAACCATGCTGTGATTCTCAACCAGAAAATGCTTAAGAATGGAGTTTAATAAGGATATAGAGCAGACTGCAGTGATCAGGCAGCTGACAAGTTTGCTGACCAGCAGTTTTTCCAGATGGCCTCTTTTATTTGTCCTCTTCCACCTATTTTCCCATGCTTGTCCCTTAGCTCAATCCATCTTTCTTTGCCTTTGTTTTCTCCCATGTAAACAACCAAGCCCAGATATATTTTCCCCACTGCTCCGTTTTGTTCAGCTGCGTATGCTGATAATTTTTACCTCCAGAAAAACCTTACCCCACATGCAGCAGTTTCTCATGTTTTGCTCAGGCAAGGACTGACAAAGTCATTTGCCTGCGTATCTCCAGAGAGAAGCTTAACTGGTTATTGTTAACTGAATATCCAAATAAAAATATTGAGATCCCCTTTGCACAAATGCAACGTGAATTTTAAGAAAAGTACCCTCCCCATGAAACAAAAGAAAACATACAAACAAAAAAAAAACCCCAAACAAACTAAAAACAAAGCTAACAAACAAACCACAAAGCCGAAACCAAAACAAAACACCATAAAATAAAGCAGGAGGTAGAAAATTATAATGTTATTATGCCATAATATAAAGTGTATTTGGAGCTTAATGATACTCAGGAAATCTGTCAGTTTAGCTTCATCAGGATAGAACCATACAGAGCTCTAATATAAATAATAATTTTAAAAGGGGACCGTAGACCCTAAGGAAAAGAGGAGTTTTGGCATCACTGTCATGACTTACTCTGTTTTACTGAGAAGAGTTCTAATCACCTCCTTTAAATGTGAAGTAGAGGTTTATTTTCCTCTTCTTGAATTTTTTTAGTAAATCATAATCTAGCAGTAAAAGTTTTGGCAGAGTATTACAGAGATGTATCTCCACTGATATTATATTTGTAAAAAGTCAATATGTACCCATATTTCACTTTTCAATTTTTAGTTTTTAATTTGTTTCATTAGTTTACCATCTAACGCTCTAGAGATTTTATGACCACTATTTATATTTAGTGTCATGATGGAAAACTCACTGAGTTTTACCTACATGACCTACTAAATACAATCCAGACTCCTGCCTCCCCTTGCCCTTGGCCAGAAGGTTGGGAAGCTACTAAATGATCCCTGCCTTGCAGCCCAGCATATCAACAGTTATATCCTTTTCCAAAACAGCCATTGTCACTCTCAAGGTCATAGCCAACTGCAACAGGTTGCTCACTCTGTCTACAACTATTTAATCAGCAATCCATGGTCTTGTCCATAGACAAATCCTTCGAAGTTTCACAAATAAAAACTTACCCTTACTTTTTTTCACCAGCAACTTTAGGAACAAGCACTTTGCAGTTTTCCATAAATAAGTGTAAGACCACATACCTAGAAGAAAAATAGAGAACTCTTAATAGGGAATTTAAAATAAGACCATCCTCCTTTTTTTTTCCAAAACAAAATATACCTTACAGTTTTGTGAAGGACATGCAATTTAGTATCTTACCATTCTTTGTTTCCATGAAGAAAAAACATTTATAGACTTCATCCATAGATTCTTTTTTGTATTCCCCTGGGGGAAGGTCAGGCACTGCTAGAATCTCACTGATAATTTTGAAGTAGAAGAGCAATAATTTGCATGAAAGAAAAACCTGCTGTCACAGCCAAATTAACAGAGACTCTAAAAATGCCTTTCCTTATCAGCCTCCCAAATTTTCTCTGTCAGACTCCCCTTGCATTTTCTTGATGATAGAAAGGAGTCAAGAAAAAGAAGGCACTGATTGTTCTTGTGAGAACTTTTTATTTCAGCCTAGTTTGGAGAGGGGAGGTTGACTTGTCAGAAGTCTCGTAAGTCAGTGTCATTGTCCCTGCTCCTTTTATTTCAATCTGGAATTCACTAGGAAGTTTTCTGGGAAACGACCCTGAAAGAAATACAGGAACAGGATCAATACAAACAGGAACACATCACTTTTGGTATCAAGATAATAAGAGGGTGGCTTGATGCATTTCCAAGGAAACAGAGGCAAATTCTTATCTATTTGTATTGTTAGTCTATCCATTATTTAGCCTGGAGATGCCTAGGGCTCATAAAGTATTTCCATATCTTGAAATTCACACCTGGTTTTCTGAATTTTTAAGTTATACAATAAGCCACTTAGCATGATGACCAGTTTTCTCCTGTGCTTCTCATTAAAATGGCACCTATAAAACAAAACAAAACAAAAAATTTCTTCAGGATCTCTTTCTTATATATGGTCCGAAATATTAACGACATAAAAAACAGGTGAGTCAGTCACCCGGTTTTCAGATTTGTTATAGCACAAACAACAATTAAGTGCCTAATATCTACTGTTGGAGGTGACTGAAAAATTATTAAGCCCACTCAGATTTACAGTGAACTTAACTAGGCTTTTGTCCAGTTTAAAGGTCTGTTCCTGAGAATTAGGATTTCAAGACCAAAGTATCTAGATTTTCTGAATTTCACTTTGAAATCTTTCCATCTTCTTATGTAATAAGAATATTCACAACATTTTTAGAAGGGAAAAAAATTACTTAGGACAGCAATGTTGTGGGTTTTGATACACAATTACACAATTGAATATTTAAAGAGCTACAGTCTGCTGAGGACCATAATAACATTTTGACTGTCCTGTCATAAATCTCAGCTTCTTACATTTTCACTATATGCAACCTAACAGCTTCCATTTCACTCATTTGCAGCACAGGGTAGCTGGTATGTATGTGCTCATATGGAACTGTACAAGTGAATAATAAACTTTATCACTGCAGTGAGAGTTAGGGTTGGCAAAAAAAGAGAATTCAACCTAATGACCTGAGGAAATATTTTCCAGGAGAGCAATTCACCTTAGACACTGTAGTGTTTCCTCCTAGAAATCAATGTTACAGATGAAAAATTCAGTCTTAATTTAAATCTGAGGCCTTAATCAAAAAATTTATAGTATGAAACTAGTTAAATACAGAAGTGAGTTAGTTCCCAGTGGGGCTGAACATTCACAAGGATAAGACTGCCTTGTTCTTCCAGGCTTCTCTCAGTCTATGGCTGCCAGGTATCATCTAGATGTGTTAGATTTAGTTAGGAACAGCACGATTGTTAGAAAAAGGGTGGAAGGAAGAGTCTAGACAGACAAGGGCTAAGAAAATCATTTTGGCATTTATAGAAATGACACTTGTTCATCCTCTTTTGCTAGACTGAGCTTGTAGCACTCCTATTAGAAGGAGACAAGAATAACCCAGCAGCCTGGTCACTGCTAAGTCAGCCATGGACCCACAAAGCTGCTGAAACTGAGGTTAAAATGAGTCCTCAAACATTAATTTTCCATTTGTGCAAGAACTCATCTGAACTGTGCAATTGTCCAAGATTTCTAGTCTGAGCTGATCCCTAAAATGAGCCTTAACTGGAAGCACAACCTGTGTCAGCCAGCCTCAGAAATAATGTTGAAGGAGGTACCTGTTTTACTTTAGCCCTTCAAGCATCTCTTATCACAGCATTTGATCCGTTTCTCAGACTCCTCTTCAAATATGTCCCTGTATAGGCCTCTACTTCAGCATTCATCCTATCCTACATACTAACCCCAAAATAAAAATACAAATTGC
The DNA here is from genome assembly GCA_013398615.1 of Brachypodius melanocephalos. Classification (NCBI taxonomy): domain Eukaryota; kingdom Metazoa; phylum Chordata; class Aves; order Passeriformes; family Pycnonotidae; genus Brachypodius; species Brachypodius melanocephalos. The sequence goes on from VZSR01003803.1 coordinate 43,258,359, forward strand.
TTATATAAAGATGGACCTGTCATCAAGAAAGGTGTGGATATTTCAAATTATATTTTTCCCTTAACCCCTTGCTCCCCAGGCACATCCTTAAGATTTAACCAAATAAAAGATGACAAGGCTTTTGACTAATGCCAAGTGTCACTTTTGGCTCATAGTCTCTCACTGCTTCAGGGCAGCTTCACCACAGACTTAAGTTATTAATAGTTGTCTGGAGTGGTCCAGACTTATTCCAAGTCAGAGAAGGAGATAGAAATTAAAGAATATAGACAAGCAGGGATTTTCTCTTTGATTTTTTTCTCTCTTCGTTTTCTTTTATTTCCTTCCTTTCCTTTACATAGAACAATAGCATAAAGCTATAGCCCATGTGATTGAAATGTAAACTTGACTCTAACCTAACTTGAACCCCAGCTCTCGAAAACATCATCAGTCCTATACCATTGCATATCAAAGAAAGAAACTCAACATAACAAAAAGCTCACCTTTGGAAGCCAGGAATTATCCACATTCCTCAGCCTTTGCCCACTTCCTTAACAATGACATATAGATGATGATATAGATATAGATTAGATAGAGATAGAGATAGAGATAGAGATAGAGATAGAGATAGAGATAGAGATAGATAGATAGATATAGATGATATAGATATAGATATAGATAGATGATATACATATACAGAGGTATATATAAATACTAAGTCTACAGATAGGCTTAAGGTTCAGAAAATAGAAGCTGATTAGCTAAAGGGTATCTTTCAGAAGATACTGTCTAAGCCAGGAACAGATTTTTAGTTTGCAGCTCTTAGAGCTGTTCATTTTGGAGCTGAAGGCACTTTACTTGAAGAATGGCTGTTCTTAAATTAAAACTGTGGTTATTGTTCAATTAAAGGTTATGTATTTTTCTGCCACATAGCTGAGATTTCACTTCAAGATTTAATTCAGAACAAACACCCCATGTCATCAGCATAAGCAGCAAGCAGACTTGAGCCACTACCCATTCTCACAAGAGATATCCAACAATTATGTATTTACTGAGCTCTGCTTCAGCACAGTCCCTGAACACATACTGGAGCTTAGCACTAGACTTTGCCAACCTTCTTGTTGCCAAAATAAAGTTGACTCATATAAAGAGGCACCTGTCCTTAACTTAAAATGTAGTCTGGTCCTACCAAAAATCCCCAAATGAAACAAAACCAAAAAAACTCCAAAATCTACCTTTTGACTTTTTTATGCAGTAGCAGTCTTAACCCTGTTCCTGAAGTAAGCTACCAAAATCCAGCCCCCAGACCTAACAATGCCTAGTACTGGTTGTGGCACATAGGATTTAAGCTGATCACATTGCTCACAAAGTACTAAAGCATAAATGTTTTATACAAATCATTCTGAACATGTGGAAGACAATGCTTCATAGGACTCCACACATACAAATTCTCTTTGTATTTTTTTTTTTTGCATGTGGAAAAACTGCTGACTTATTGCAGTAATCTATAGGTGTATGTGTGTGCATATGTATGTGTGTGTCTTTGTGTGTATGAAAACTGTTTTATGTATCAGAAGCAGTTCCCATTTTCACCATTTCCCACTGGAAAGGGTATAAACTAAAGAATTTTAAAATAATGTGCAGGCAAAATAACACCTCTGCTTGAAACCAATTTCTTATCATTTCACCATTTCTCGCAGTTAGCAACAAGTGCTATACTCCTCACTTCAAATAACTGGTATTACACTCTTTCCAGCCTAAAAGTACTGTGAAATATTAGATGTAAATTTGCAAAAGCGCTTAGGTGCTATATGCCAAGCAATTTCAGTTTCAGTAGGGTTTCTGGGTATGCACTGAGAGCATATAAACAACATAATGCAGTCCTCAGGTGAGGCTGTGCAGGGAGGTGTGCCTTAACTGCTAGAGTGAGACACCAGCCACTTCTTCCCACATCTCCATGCACTTGTGCTTTTATGGGGAAGGAGAAGATTTCCACGCTGGAACAAACCTCTGTGACTTGCAGGCAGGTGTGAAGCTAACAAGCACTGCTGTCAGATCTGTGGGGAGCTCCATGCCTTCTCCACACAGCTGCTGTGGGACTGGTGCTTACAACAGCAAAGCAGGCACGGGTCTGTTTCAGAAGAAACTCTGCTTGATACTTCCTGGAGCTTGAGTCTGATGTATATAGAACAGAGCATGTGAAGAATTTTGTTTATCATGTTAAAGGTATGAATGTCATCTCCTTAAAGATAATAAGGTGCTGAAAACTTTAAATCTAACATAGGAGACAAGGATTGAATATGATATTCAAGGGATATACTGTAAATCCAGTTTATCACATGGCTATTGCCACATAAATTATGATAAATTTGTGTCTGTGTACAGACAAATATATCTGATTCGTGGCAAAACCTTTTTTATTGCCATGAATTTCTGTTCAGTTGCCTTTTTTTTCACTTGTTAATGAACATCAAAAGATTAAATTATTTTGCAGAGGGGCTCTAATGGAAGCTAAGTACACATTTTTTGTTTTAATATAAAACATACAAACAATATATGTTTCTGAATACAACTTACAGCCATGTTTTGAAACTGCAGCAAGGCAAACACAGTTAATACCTATATACTATGGCAGAAATCCAATATTCATCTGCTGTTCACATTGCAAGAAAATGAGATCATTAAGGTCAGAAAGAACAGCTGCTTTAATTATAACACCCTGATATATCACATCAAAATTTTCATCATCTCACACAAACTCTAAGAACATACCCCAGGGATTTATTTCTATCATCCTGCTTTTTCTTGGGAAGGAGATTACATAAGTACACTCCAGAGCACTGGCTGCTTCAAGAAGCTGTGTAAAATAATTTTACCCCAAGCTCAATAATGCTATGGCAACTAATATTAATCTAACTTTTAAAGTCTTTATTCCTCTTTTCATGGTGGCAGCAGTAGGGGAAGATATTTTTGACAGCTGGGAAGCTGCCTTGCAGGCTTCCCAGTGCTGCTGCCACACATCCCCCCAGACTCCTGCTGAGGAGTGCTCGGTACCCACGCCTACAGCTGGCAATGCCTGAGGAACCCAAAGGTGTCCCTTCTTTAAGGGAATGGCTGCTTTGTGTTTTAACAGATGCTATGCTTCTGGTAGCGGAGAGATTAGAGGGACCATTCAACATTGAATCAGTCATGGATCCCATTGATGTCAAGATTTCTGAAGCCATCATGAACATGCAAGAAAACAGCATGCAGGTGTCAGCAAAGGTACTGTGTGAGTTGTGCCTTCTCTGTTGTTGTATGTCACAAGTGGGGGGAAAAACATCTCCACCAATTTTTCTGTCTAGACTTAATGAAAGATTGTTCAGAGCACCAGAAATTACTTTTGCTTGTTCAACAGTTCACCAGACTGCCTTTGAATTCCTTGCCTAGTCAAACAAGCTCGATTTTTTCAAAAGTAAGTGGAAGGGAGAAAGCTACCATTTATTAAACTTCCCATTAATAGCTGTAAGATATTTAAGGAAAATGGAGAGTGCTGAAAACCAGCAGTAACTCTGTAAGCAATATCCTGCAGAGTACACTTGGTAACTTCCACTCGTGTCTCATCTGTGATTCTACATATTTACTTCCAAACATATTTTGATTTATCTAGGTCAGACTGAAGCACAAGGTGTTTGAGGTGAATACTCAAAATGTTCCATTTAACCTCCTTTAATAGCCACTCTAGGGAAATACTACATTGGCCAGTCTCTGATTACCAGACCTCAGTTTGATAGAGTTTTGTCTGGATCCTGACACAAAGATAAACAGAGCTAATGATACCAGGTTCCTCCTTTCCATTTTTAATGTGTGTGTGTATACACAGATCACCACCACCTCTGAACCCCATGTTAATTAGATCCTTCAAATTCAGTGGCAGGTGCTGTTGAGCCAACAGTCAACAATTAATGCCTTTGCCTTAATGTTCATCAGTGCACTGTGGCTGAAATTCTAAAGTCAACATTTTACCAAGTTATCTGCATTAGGACTAGGTTCTATCTCCCATTTAACTCCCCACAGTCAGTCAGGTGCTAGCCAGGCTGCCATCTATGTCAGTGATTTTCCATTGCTTGGAAGGAAGCTGCTGTAGCTGGGGAAAAAAAAAAAGTGGGCACAAAAAGCAGGAGCCTGAGGTTTACATTCTTCCTGTCAACCCAAATTTAGATGATTTTTATGGCCCCAGTGCTGCAGGTTGCTAAGAGTTTCCTTCAATATGCCTTTTGATTTCAATCTACGTGATGTTCCTTGGATTTTAAAAGCAGTCTACATCCTGCAGGATGAGACTTTGTTCTGGCACCAGTGATCAAGGTGTTTACCAGCCAAATTCTCTCAGATATTTTGGGAATTAAAGGCTAGCTTCAGCAACCTCAGCCCTTACCTCAAAAAAGAAACAAGAAGTCTTTTCACTTGAAACTCACCACAGGCCCAGGTGTATTTTGTTTTCCTTTTTACTTGTTTGGTTTTCACATTTTTTCCATTAGCTGGAAAGCTGCATCCCCTGACAGAGTCCAATGATATTTTGGCATGAGCTTATCTCACTACTGTTTGTAGCAAAGTTACAGAGCTGTTTCTCCTGTCCCTCAAAAATATTTTATTTGCTGTAAAGATTAATAGCAATGCCATTTGCAATGCAAAAGTTTTTCCTCTAAGAGAAACCTTAGATAATATTTTTTTAATCTTACAGAACAGAAGAGAAATTATATCAGCGAATTTTATTTCATTATATTTTCATAGATAACAGAGTTGTCTATCCTTGAGGGACCTTTGTATATTCTGTATAGACCATTATTCTCCTGAAATATGATTTCCTTGATCTCCTAGGTTATATCCATCTTTTTTCATATAACATGGAAATGCTTTACCCTTGAAAAAAAAAGGCAAAAACTTTTGGGGGTAGTGCTGCCCTCTTCTATGCCTGGTCAGACCTGCAGAGATGATATACAAGCAGGCTTTGAATCCATCCTCTGTGGTCTAATTTTCCTCCCTTATACATATTGACCACTTATAGCTTCAGTGGAAATGACAGATACCTCACCAGATGTAATGGGGTGCGTGGAATGCAATTGCAGACCTAATGTGGGAGAAAAGCCACTCTCGTCAATTATTCTGAGATGCCACTCAGAAAGCTTCAAGCAGCATGTTGAAATGATGATCTTTGCTACTTTCTCATTCTTCAGACAATTTTGTACCTTTTATTTGACTGTAGCTACTGAAAAATATGGAGACTAGGAATCATAGCTATTTTTCTACAAGTCAGTCAATGCCTTTTTACAGTGGAAAAATGATGATGCACTAATAATGTTATGCCTGCAACACCCACATACACATAAATTGTTTTTCACTACTGACATGCAGCCTTTTCTACCTAAAATCTGGTTGATATGTGGGAGAAGACTCTATGCTGTATTCAGTAGAATTTTCGGCTGTTATATAACGTTGTTTTTCTTTTAAAAGGAGTGGAAGAATGAAAACAAAAGCTCCTTCCTCAAGGAGCTCTCACTTTCTTCATCCTCTTTACAGGCAGAAGACCCAGACCTTGTTTAATCCAAAATCCCGTGCTTCTATTTCAAATAGTTATATGAAATTGCCCTAGTCCAAAAGTCCAAGAAAAAGCCAATGACTTAACAATTAATCAGTGCAGACAGTCAAGGCTTATTGCTTGAGTTCACTCCTTGTATTTCATTTCCTTAAAATATACAAACCCTCTGTCTTTCCTCTTTTGATGGCTGCACGTCAATACTGAGACAGAGAATTACAGAGATACCACATGTACCTCTTCTGTCTTTGTCCTGCTGACCAAGGACATTCAGGCTCAGACACATCCCAGTATCTCTCACTCAATAAAATGGAGCATCTCTGTTCCTAGGCCATTAACTTTTCTTGTTTGTGTGATGGTTATAGTCGATTCTTTCAGCACAATTCACATTAAACATGTGCTAGTATTATGTTAAGATCATCCAATTCATGCTGAGCCTGCAGTCTTTCTCTGTTCTCTTGGTATTTCTCAGTTTATGTTCAGCTCTGGCTGTCTAGGGGGGTCTGACCACAAATCTCTAGGCTTCTTGGCTGGTCACTTTGCACAACTCTCATGTCCCTTAATGACAACCACACGAGGTCCTTATATTGCCTCAGGGAAAGTCCCATTCCTGACAGCTGTGACAACTGCAGATGCTTGTCAAAAAAGAGCAACAGTACAGAAAGGCCTTTCTGCTGGAAGGATCTATGGGCTCTGAATACGCCCAAAGTCTCCCTTCTCCAAGGGGAATGATGATCATCAAAACCAGTTTCCATAGATTCATCATCTATCACCTGCAGCCATTCCTACAGAATACCTTCCACAAACCAAACCGCAGACAGTGCAGAACAATCAGCCTGGGCTTCCTGGGATGCCTTCCAAGACATCAGCACCTTTTAAGAATAGGCCTTACAGCCTGGGTCTACCCAGACTAGAGCAATGTTCCCTGAAGGTTGCCTCTGGCAGAAGCCAGGGTGCGGTAGATTTACCTTGGATTTCTGCTTATAACAGCTGAGACAGGATATCCTCTTTATTGAAACCTCTTTGTTATTCTCCAGTCACACCTTTTTGGTATTTGAACAATATAGTGCCAAACTCAGTGCTCAGCACCATGTTGATTATTTCTCTGGCAAAATTTTTAAGTTTTGTGCATTATTTCCCAAGGTTCAGCTCATATCCAAGACTTAGTCATAGCATACATTTACCTTATTCTCATTCTCCCTGAGATAATTCAGGTAGTCATATTCAGAGTCATAAAAATGCTCATTTCCATCTTGGCCAAAACAAGCATGTTTTGAAAGCCTTCACAATTTTCCCACAAGGCTGTCAGTACCAACACCTTTGATTCCTGCTTCACGTCAAAAAATAAAAGTTACATCTGCTCCATTTTAAAAACATGAATGTTTACTAGTTGATATCCACAGAGATTTCTCATTCACAAGTGGAAGAAAACTCGAAAAACAGCACAAAAGATGTTATACATTTTTTTTTCAAAATCAAGAAAATTCCTAATCTGGTTGCATCAGCATAATCATGTCTCCATTGCTGCTCAAAACACAACACATTGAACTATTTTCTGCAACAATCTGGTCCTATACAGGTATGTTAGACTGTTGTAGGAGTCATTCAGGTGTCATGATCAGATTTTTCCACTTTTGTATAGTCTGTCCTATAACTGAGTTTCCCCTTAGTAAGTCTTAAATCTACTTTTATCTGAGTTGATGGATGTGCCATTTTAACCCATAAATATATGTTGCTTCTCAGCAATTACTTCACCTAAATGGATGAATGAGCTCCATGACATAGCAGGCTACCTATGCATTATTTATAAGGAAGATTTCTTCACAGAGCTGCATCCAAGGTCCTTCTTAAAATAGTCCACAAGCTTCATATCGAGAAAACCTCTTCATTTATCTGTGTTCTTTCCAGAGCTCTGTGCAGGAAAAATATAATGGCATTTCAGGTAAAAAAATCGATGCTACTCTATCTGAAGAGTCAATGGAGCAGAATCATGTAGAGACACTCAACTGGAAACACTGAGCACTAGCACATGGCTGAATAACAGCATGACCCAAGGCTTAACAGAGAACAAACTCTGTCTTCCATAAAAATTCAAAACTTCAAATTCTCCTGGGAAAAGGGCACTTTTTTCTACAGTATCTGCATCCTAGTCCTGAAGTACATACTTCCATTTAGTCAGCTCAAGAGATTTAATTCTTCACTGGCTCTGTTGACTTGCTCTCTTGGCTTGGTTCATATCCCTGACCACAAAGATTTGGTCCATTTGAGCTTTAACTGCAGTTCAGTGGGGAATGGTTTTGTGTTATAAAATCTTAACAGATGTCTCAGATATCCCAGAACATCCCAAACTACTGTAGATGCTGATGAGAGAGAAACAGAAGGAAGCTTTTGATCTCCCCTATCTTAGATGTATAGCTTAAATGCAGACACATACAGGATGACAACTAAATTTAGCTTTCTTAGTTTCAGAAGGAATTCCTTCTCTATATTTAGATGAAATGGACTGCACCAATTATATATAAAATATCATTTCTTAGAGAGTTTGTGCTACCAATTGACGGCATGTGTAATAAAACACCTGAATATTTTTCCAGAAATTGTTCTATATCTCTAAGTAGCGTTGTAAAGAAAGTGTTCATGTGCTTCTTCTTAGCAAGCATTTGTTAATATCAGTTATCATCTTTACATTTTGTGTTCTGTCACTTAATACCAGGATGCAAAATAAAAAATGTCTCTTTTGCACTCAAAATTCAGTTACTTAATATTGTATCCTTACTACATTTCTGTGAGATCATTTAAAAGGCAAGTTATTTCTTTTTCTGTGATGTAAATATTACTGTCTGGTTTCCATCTCTGTTATTGTCTGACTGTACGGAAATTTGTTTGTATAAAACCGCTTGCTGCAAGTATTTATATGAAGATAACTGCCACAAAGGCTCTGTTGGGGTTTTTTTCAGTACATCATAAGAAAGATGAAATATAAATTATGTAGACTTGCAGTTGCACCACATGGTCATACAAGTAGCTTAACAATCTCACACTGGGACATTTAAGGAGACGTGCCCTCACTTTCCTTTCTCCTGAGAATTTAGTTTTTCTGTTTTGGATAATTGTAGCCTGCTTTGTAGGCAAATACCCAGTTGCTTAGTTGAGTAAATGGGATTTCATCGATATCTAAATAAACAATTATGTTTTCAGTGCATAACTTATCTTGAGTCAGAGGACACTTAAGTAAACTTTCGCAAATATAATTCATGCTCTTAACATATAGATTTCACCCTTTAAATTTTATAGTATCCTACACAATCGTGTACAAATCTTGAATATTAATCTCAGTTGAATTTTCTTCACAGATGAAAAATAAGATTCTTTCCTGTAGAAAGGTTTAGAGCTTTACAAGCTAAAATCATTTTTCTTGGTTGATTAAATTAATTTATTGTCCAGTAGTCCTCAGGATTAGAGAGGCTTGAAACACTTAAAACAGATATTCTCAAACCAGACCAAACAGTATTCCACTCATAAATTAAAAATCCCAATGGCCATACAACAGCTGAGTTGCCGGAGTTTGAGCCAAAGCAGACCTGATGACTGGGCATATATTTGGTATGAATCAGCTTCTTTCAGCAAATTTTGAGTCATTTGGGGCCTCTAAATTAAAATCAGGAAACCTTACTGAGAGCCAATTTAATGTACCCTGAGAGAAGCAGAAGTTGCACCGTTGACTTGGGTCACTCTTCCATGGGGTACAGTCCTTCAGGCACAACCAGCTCCACTCCTGCCGGGAAACCTGCTCCAGAGTGGGCTCCTCTCTCCACAGTTCTGCAGGTCCCTGCCAGGACCCTGCTCCAGCACAGCCTCCCACGGGGTCACAGCCTCCTCTCAGGCACCCACCTGCCCTGGTGTGGGTGTCCTCCATGGGCTGAGGGTGGATCTCTGCATCCCTGTGATCCTCCATGGGCTGCAGGGACACAGCTGCCTCACCATGGGCTGCACCAGGGGCTGCAGGGGAACCTCAGCTCTGGCACCTGGAGCAGCTCCTGCCCCTCCTTCTGCACTGACTTTGGTGTCTGCAGAGCTGATCCTGTCGCATGTTCTCACTCTGCTATTCTCTGGCCACAATTACATCTGTACAATGACTTTTTTCCTTCTTAACTATGTTATCACAGAGGCATAGTTATCATTTCTGATTGGCCCAGCCTTGGCCAGCAGAGTGTCTGTCCTGGAGCCAGCTGGCATTGGCTCTGCTGGGCATGGGGGAAGCTGCAGTCAGCTTCTCACAGAAACCACCTCTGTAGTCCCCCTGCTACCAAAACCTGGCCACAGAAACCAACATAACCACACAAAAAGGAGTAATTTGGTCCTACGATCAAAACACAGCATCATTCAAACAGTCTGACATTAGAGTTTTGTATAATATATCTTATGAGAAATTCTGACTTTTTTTTTCCCTTTGAATAGAGGCAAAATGTTGAAACAGCCAAAATACAATGGTCACAAAACCAGAAGGATGATTCTAAAAACTGAAAAATTTGATATGAAGGCAAACACTAGGATTCTGCTTCATGAGAGGACATGAAAATTTTAACTCTGTGGATATTCTACCTCTTCTTGGATGTGCAGCTTGTGCAAAAATGCCTCTGGGAAATATGCTTGATATACTGTAGCCAGAAGTGTTGTCTGTGTCCTTTAGTACCCACCAGATATACAATACTGAAACTTTTTTCCAAATGGAAGTATATGAAAAACTTCATAACCCCAAACATTATTTTCTATACCCAGAAAACAAACACACTAGCAGAAAATAATTATCACTGTTGCCCACTGAGTCTGCCTCACCCCTCTTCTAGGGAGAGATTGGTAGGGAATAAGAAAGTTATCCAGTTACAAGACTATTTCATCATTGACCTTTTCTCTAAGACTACAAATAAGATTGCAGGGTAGAAGGAGCTGTAGGTGGGGATTATGGATGACCTGTGATTCTGGGTAAATACCACATTTTAACAAAACTGAAAACAGTTATCAACTATGTCCTGCCACAAAGGACACCATTTTGTGCATTTTTCTTCCTGGAAAAACAGCAATTAAGATGCTTTCGGATGTTAATTTCTCATAAAAATTACCGTCTTAAATTAAGGGGGTTTTAAGGTCCCTATATGTTTCTATACCTTCACCAAGTGATTAATAATGCTGAATTATTAACCTGAGTTTTAATTTAGGCCAAGCACTCAATTCACTAGTATAAAAATGTCAATCAAATCTTGTTTCAAGTATCCAAAAGAAAGAATAAAGAGGCTGCAAAATACCAGCTTCCCTTTTCTTTATGATTTTCATATAACCAACATTTAACCAAGAATGTCTTTTTCAGGTATTCCAAGGATGTGGCCAACCTAAACCAGCACCTGCCCTGAGATCTTCCCGTTCTGTCCCTGAAAACTTCAATACCCGATTTAGACCATATAACCCAGAGGAACAACCTACAACTGCTGCTGGCACGAGTTTGGACAGGCTGGTAAGGCAGAATACGTTTCCTTTTCAGATTAGCGCAAAAGGCTTGGCTATATACTAGAAGGTGATCATCTGCTGATTTGATAATTTTATAATCACTCTTTATAGTTTCTTTGCCAGATGTTCCAGCATTCAGTAAAGCTTTTTTCCTCCATTGGAAATGGTAGAGAATCTCATTGTAGGAGAGTAGTATAGCTCAGTTTTTATGTATTAGACTTGTTAGAAGAGAATAAACTCTTTTCTAGAGGCTAAAAGCCACATAAGCCTTTGCAGGCACTTGGCATTATAAATTATGTATCCAAAGTGGTCTACAATGATATTTTATATTTTTTATTTTATAAAAAGTTATGTATTTAAGGCCATTTTTATCACCTGGTTCTTTAACTTACACTCTTGCAGAGGCTCGATTTCTTTCACTTCTTTACTTAATTATAAAATTACCACTGCTTTATTTCCATCCATCTCAACAATTGACTTTAATCAGCTAAAACTTCAGTGATCGTTAATCTTGCTTTACTTATTCAATTATTTTGGAAAAAAAATACTTTACCATAAGACTATTGTCTTTACTACCAATCATAGGATTCACATTTCAGACTTCAATGTTCCTGCTATTTATATATGTATAGATTTGTGGAGGGCTAATTACAACTGATATTAGTACCATCCCAGCAATCATCTGTAGGTAAAACTGATGAGCAAAACTGAAGAGCTTCTGACTTTTAAAAGGCTATACCACATGCCCTCAGCTTATTGGTGCACACTTACAGAACACTGGTCTGTCTTGCCAAAGAGAGTATCCAAAGCTACCAAGGCAGATGAGGACCCAGGTATGTTCTTGACACCATCATTCACCAAATTCATATGATGGTCACAGTAGTTTTCCACAGTGCCAGGTCTTTCCAACCACTTCTGTCTATGCTGTGCTCTTTGTACTCTATTCTGTCAATTTTCATGGCAACTCAAAAGAAAAATAACGTGACATTTCTAGTCAAGACATGGGATTACCCTGCAGCAAAAAGCAACATTTGTTAATTCTCTGTACTTCTGGAAAGTGAAGCCTGGTTATCCTAAAAGGAGAAGCAGAAAAGACGCTTGCCTCCATTGTAGATCCTACCGCAGCAGGATGACAGTGCAGTGCAACATCTCAGCCTAAAACTCTGACTAGCAATACTCTATCTATATTTGATGGGACCTTAATTTTACCCTTTCACTTTCGATTCAGAAAACCAGCCCTTCTGTGTTGCTCAGAGCAGAGGCCTTGACCTCAATGTAGAATTGGCCAAGGTGAAGTGAAAGGTCACCAAAGCCTTTAGGTTTCAATCATGCTTTGTCAAATCGAAAGGTTGCAAAGAGCTGAAATGGGAGGAAGAGCATAAAAAGGAAGCGGCTGGAAGCACAGCTCAGCTTGCATTAGTCTGATGATGTAAGAACAGTTCAAGCATTTTTGTAATGAAAAAGAAAGATTTAAGATACATTACATATTGACATAAGAAGAATACTTCTGAACATACTAATATCCTTTTTAAAATACTAACTTGCAAAATACTGAGCAGCACACTGAATAAAGCAGACGTGTGTCCTATGCTGCCATCTTTTAAAGGCTGAAACTAATGAAAGTTGCCAGTGCAGATAACTCTTTATAACTTCTAGACTTTGAAATGGGAACTTATCTCCATATGATTAAACTAGTTTTGTTCATGCATTATTTAAGGAAAAAAACAATGAGTTTAGTATTCCTGCTGTTCATTCAAAAATATTCAAATCAAATTCCTATTTCCTGTTCTTGCTGATGGTATTTAAAATAATTACTAATTATGGTCTGCTAATGATGAATATTGGTATCAAACCCATCTTCAAATGGCAGTGATGAATGTGTTGTCTCCTTCTGGGCTGGGACCAACCATCTCTCAATTCAGAGATGGCTGCTGATCTCAGTGGAGCTAGGGAAGGTAGTTTATGTGGATTAGAGCAGACGGCCTTATTTCAGAGCTGTAATCCCTTAGCAGCTCTTGGGAAAGGTCACTGCCTGCATCTCACACCATCTTGGGTAATTTTATCCAGAAGGATAAAAATGCTACACTCCTGCCTCACAGAAAAAGTGTTTAACCTGTGTTAGAACCTCAGCTTTCCATGTGCTGAATCATTCCCTGATTGATGCAACTCCCTTCATTAACTATAGCCAGAGCTTGGAGGACCAGCTTCGTTTGGATACTCCTAACCTCTGCATTGTTAACAGGATGTAAGGAGGACCCCCATGCACAGCAGTTTTCTTGTCTGCACACTGACCATTTCTGTTACTTACTTCATATAAATACACTGCAATAATAGTATTTCGTTGGTATTTTCAAACACTTAAAGACCATTATGATTATTATAGATATAAGAAACAAGCCTTTTCTTGTGATTCAGAAGACTGTTCAGTGTTATATTAATGCTTTGAGAAGTCTATTCTGGAGTTTGTGTTCATGAAACACTGTCAGACCACTTGCCTTTAAACTGTCACCACAAAGTCCAAACATACAGTTACAAAAACCTCAAAAGAAGTGACAAACCCTTCTGGTTTTATCTGCCTTTGAAAGCAGAAGAAACCAAATTTAGAAAATATTTCCCCTGCATCTCAATGTTATACAAACATGTAGCACATCTGAACTGAATTCTGTTTTGGTCCTGCTCATATTCCCCACTTATAAGATTAATTCACTTGGGCATATTTTATCAGGTGTGTTGCACAAAGCAGCCCTCATAAGAAGCCTACTCTAAAATCACCAGGTACTGAACCCATCTGAGAAAGAGCTCCTTCAGCCTTGCCTGAACTTATGTGATTAATCCAGCTATTTCAAAAGGAGGGAAAATTATTTCTCTGTGCTATTGTCGCAGCTGTAACAAGTAAGGCTTAACAAATAAGAAATAGATCAAAATTAATTATAAGAAATGTGGAAAAATTTAAGTATCCCCAAATGCTGTTGTATTTGTGGTTTTAAAGTATCTGATGTATTCAGGAAGTTATGTAGAGCTTGAGAGACTTGTCTAAGCATGGATGAAAAGCATCATCTGAGACATCCTGAGGATGTGAATTATAGGACCAGCAGAGGACTAAAGAGACCAGTATGCTTCTGGGGCAGCAGAGGGGGGCTGGCTTGAATTCACCTCAGAAGCTCAAGCAATTCCAGACACTTATGCTCTAACAATTCAATGACATCTTCACAGCACTGGGCTCAAAAGTCAGGATCTTTCCAAAGTCAATGGAGAGAGAGGCACATCTTTGGAGAGTGATTCACCCTATCTGTCACAGACATCTCTCAAAGACTGGGAAATAAGACTCAACTGGAATATCGACATGTAGATACACAAGACTGAAACCGGAGTATTTAAGTCATCTGACTGAGCTGGAAGATAGAACAGTAGTAATTTGAGATGCTTATGCTCCCCTAGACTGGCAGCTGAAGTTTGGATAGAAAACCCTGGAGGATGTTCACTATAAGGCATCCAAGTGGGAGAACTGAGCCCCAGCTGTTCTCTGCAGGTTGCACCTTGTGAAATTTGGGTACATAAACATAGTCACCTAATGCTCTTTGAATATGCCTGTGCTCTTCCAGATGTCCAAAGGTGAAAGCAAGGTTGCAGGAGATCTAGTTGAAAAATGGAATATCTCAGAGCTGCTAAATTCACTTGGTCTACATTTAGATAACTGTATTACACCTTATACTGACTGTAAAGTAGCAAAACTGAGGACTTTTATCATTCAGTATAGACATAGTGCAGACACCTAGAATCAGCTACCTTGATTTGAGTCCAGATGACTGTCACTTTTACTGTTAACAGAGAGAAATAAAGGCCTTTGTTCAGTTGTCTAAGCATGGGTTTAGGCCACTGATTTAAGATCTTATATTTCTAAAGCACAATTCATCTCATCCTAAAGTATACATTTGAACAGCTCAGAGAAATCTTTCCATATCCCTCTACTACAAAGTGCCAAAAAGAGAAAATCTTAGTCCAGGCATCTAGCAAATACACCTGAAGATCAGTGAATTTAAAAACTGTAAAAAATTAAATAATTTTAACCACTGAGCACACCTGCTTCTGTAGAGCATGATCTAAGGTTTCTCATTTAAAATCAACTGCTTCTAAAGACTCGTTATCTTCTCTGTGGTTGCCTGTTTGGTATAACCTGTGGTTTATTTTGTTTTGTTTTGTTTTGTTTTTCTGTTCCCTGAATCTCTTTCCCTCTTGCTTCCCAGAGGACTATCTGGAGGACAATGCAACATGGTGTAAGCTTTGGTATTCTTATTCTTCACTTCATTCCCATTTGTCTTTGTACAATGCTGAACAAAACACTTGTTTAAGTTTCATCTTCACCATCTTTACTTTGTATGTGTGTGTCTTGTAGGCTAAAATACTAGCAACTCTTTCTGTAATTTTGCATTCTAATTTCATTTTGCCAAGTGCCCAGTGCTGCTGTTGCCTTCCAGCATTTTTCTCTCACCTCAAGGATGATGCTTCATCCCCAGAAAGGAGCTATGTATTCCTCCAGTGCACTAAAAGCTGGTGTCAGCATCCCCGTAGTCTCAAACCTCACAAGGGCATGTGGAGCAATGCAGACACTGCAGTAGCATTCAGCTGTGAGTGCTGTGCCTGGAACAATGGAAATGAGCTCCCAGGCCTTCCTGGGCACTCTCCCTAAAACTGCCCCTGTCTTGCTGGTCAATCTCCTTATGCTTTACAGCTTCATAAGTTTTTGTGGCTGTTAGAGGTCCCTGGCTCCAGACAGAAAAGCCTTCCTCATCAGAGCTCATTCAGCACAGCCCAAGGGGAAGGCAGGAACACAGCACAGATTTGCATTTAGCGTGGACTTAATAGTCCAGCTTCTTAGCAGGACTAATTAGTCTACAGAGAGCACCCTGCTGATACAACCATGCTGCTGCCTGTGTTTGAGCTGCCCTGAGTACCTCTGTATCCACCACATCACTGTACAGCAGCGCTGTCTTAATTCAGCTGGAGTTTCTCCTGAGAACATACTGCAGCCTGACCTGGCTGGACGTGTATAAAATAATTCTGCATTTTCTTTCAGGAGGACAAGGAAATTTTCTTGATTTTTCACCAGGGAGCTGATGCACTATTAAACATATAATCCAAAATGCACATGCATACTATGGAGACAGGCAACGGAGAAATTTGCCGTGGCATTCATGGGTGATTTGCATTCGTGTAAAGTACAGGGGCTGCATAGATTAGTGGATGAGCATGCACTCTGTCTGAGAAATAACACCTTTTATGCTCTTTACCCTGGGGAGGGGAACATACTGCATCATACTTTGTAGGAAAATTTTCTTTTAGCATCTCTTCTGATTTCCTTAAAGTAAAAGTAGATAGAGTCTCAATTTCCATGAGGAAAATACCCTGAAGCAGCCTTTTTAGGAATAAATTCCGATGTACTTTACGTGTCTTTTTAACTTTTTTATTCCACTGTGCTATGCTTTTTGTTACAGTGAAAAAATGTGATGGTAACCTAATAAATCAGTTGTGAGCAACTTTTTTTCCCAGCACTCCAAAACTACATGAAATAGAAAATATGACTTGAAAAATATAATCTGCTTTTCATTTTGGCTATCAAAGACTAAAAGTAACAGGACTGTATTCACACATTGATCTGAATTGGCCAGGGGATCCTCCAGGGCACACCTAAAAGTGATGTTTTCATTTCAGTTTTGTTGGATTCCATTTGGTCCACAATCTTGAACTGTTAAACACATGCCAAATTAGATGAATGCTGATAAAGCAGCAAGAAGGATTGCAGAAAATGTTATTCTCACAGTAATTCCACAAAAAGAGGTTAATTTGTTGTGGTTCACCCCAAAATATGACCAAACAGATCACAAACTAATCAAGTTTCTTAAAGCTAAGATCACAAGAAGTAAGTAGACTTTTACACTAGCAAATCAAGTTGTAGTCCCATCCTTGATCCTGTGAGAACTAGCTCAAAGAGAACACAAAAACCCATATTTCAAGGTTGCCTAGGCACGTAGTTCTGATCCTCGTATTAAGTGCTAGTAAGCTCTCTTCATAGAGCAGGTAGACAAAACAAATCCTTTTCCTCCTGAAAACCAAAGATAACTTTCAGGCCCAAAAGCATAAACAACTGTGGACATGAAGGGAGAATCAACAAGGATGAGACCTCAAAATCCGAAGCTGTAATTAGACAATTAAACTCCAATAGGCAAATGGACCAAAATTTATAAAAGTGTAGGGCCTCGTGATTGGTGAGCCATTTTTGACTTTGTGACCATCCTTAGTCCACCTTGTGAGTAGTCCTGGACAGGCCCTGTCCTGCCCAAGGTGTATCCTAGAGGCCTTTACATAAACACCTGCTTTATTCTCTAGCTCTGTCCAGTCTCTGTTTCAGGTCAGCCCTCCCAAGGCATCACCATAATAGCACAATTTTCCTAGGATAGGATGTTTATCCTCAAGATTTTTTTCCTCAAGAGACCCCAGAATAAAATCCAAAAGGTGTAAGTCTTAGAGGGTTTAAAGTTCTGAGATTAATTTTCCAAATATCTTCTACATACTGAGGCCATAGGATAAAATACAAACCATGAGTCTGTAAAATACATCATAACTCTGGAGTTTTGGGTCATACTCTTAAGGCTTAAGATGACAGGCTTGCACAAGTGTTTTAGAAGGCCAGTGGCTTCCCACAGGGCTACTATCCCAAAACCCTTAGGTGCTGTGCTGTTAGATTTGATAACCCTGTGTGATGTTAATCAGCAGATGATTCTTGAGATGTACAGCTCCTCCAGTTTTACGTTTTGCATGTTTAGGCAGAGTCCTGTTTCTTATTAGCTGTTTGGATGCAATATGTAAAATTAATAAATACATTTTACCACATTTGTTGTGGTCATTTTATGTTAGATTTAGGCTTTGATTCGTTCTCCAAAGATAAGTGTTTGCTTAGTACCAAGTTTTGTTTTGTCTCAGTTTCTGTCTCACAGCAATATCTAAGTTTAAGTCTGTTGCAATCATTTTTTTCCTCATGGTTAATACCAGTTCCAGGTGGCAAAGGTGGATGAATGATGGTGGCTGTCAGAACCCTCCTGGGTGACCTGACAGGGTCCTGTTTTTAAAAATGGTGATATTATTCCATCCCCCAGGTGAACGGTTGTGCGTGCTCCTGTAGCTGATGCATTGCGTTCCAAACGTGCATGAGGTGGTTGCTAAGAAAGGGCTTTGTTACAGTGGTTGTCTCTGTCCTCAGGTGGAATGAGTCTGCCTGCTGCTCAGACCCTGACTAGCATGGGCAAGAAAAGGCCATCCCCCAACACAGACAGGAACGACACATCCTTACATTAATTACTTGTCAAAGAAAATGCACAAATCTTGGCTGCCGTGCAGTTTCTGCCTTGTCTGAAGAGTCATGTCTCGTGGAACATGAGTCATGTCTTGTGCCTGCTGGATCATCTTCTAAAATGGATTTTTTAGTACTAGTTGAACTTCCTTTACGTGAGGGGTATGAAGACCCACTGAGAGTCACCATCTCATTTCCAGGGAGGTCTTGGGGGTGTGAATGGTACTATGGATCACTGTTAGAGTGGTGGGGAATACAAAACCTGCAGATAGAATCCACTCCGAATCACCAGACTTTTGGCAAACAGTAAGATGAAGAAACGGCACAGTCTTGGGTCTTCACGTGGTGTACATTGAAAAATTATGTGATTGCTGAACTTGGCTGTTAGGATAAAGAAAAGTAAGATATCTAGGCTAAAGTTTACACATCTGTGCCCTATCAAACCAGATAAACATGAAGCGTGATTTATTTGTCTTAGCTTTTCATGTTTTTAGTGTTGCAATCACAGTCTGAGCTATCACTTCTCTTTACTAAGAGATAGAGATAGCACCTCCAGAGCTTGCTTTAAATACTCATTTAGAGAAGAATCTGAATTACCTTGTTGTCTCCCTGAGAATGAATAGAATCTGGATTATTAATTCAGAGACCAAATTTGTAGATGTCTAAATGTAACCATAATTCTTGTCGTTGGAGCTAGGCTCTATGAATCAGATGTGCACTAAGGAGATTTTGGTCTATAAGACATATTGATACATAGTTCTTATCACACTCCTAATCATACTCATTGCCATGATATCATCTGGTACCTAGATGGATAGCTAGACTCAAACAAAAATTATTAATTTGAAGGCTACACAACTTCTATTCAATGGAAATTTCACCTTGTAAATCTGGATTAAAATCTACTTCCTTCCATTTGATGTTTTAGCTTCTGCTCAATAAAGACTAGGGGTTTTTTCCAATATAAAGAAAGTTTATATTACCAGCCTTTAGAAGATTAATCTAAGCAGGAAATACATTTGCACTGCTCTTTCAACTAGAAGATAGATCACGTTTCATTTCACGTGTCTGTGCATGAATCTTTGCATAAGGAAGTCAATTCTTAATGTTCTTGTTCATGATAAAGAAATATAGTAACTATATATACATCTTCTGCATTTAGCATTTCGATATCATATATCAGGAAAAAAAATGGTTTAAAAATTAGTGGCAGGACTTGTGTCACCACTTGCAGTTCATAAACCATGCTCATTTAGATGCTTCCAAGTAATATAACAGTAACAGCAACCACTGTTAGGTGTTACACTGCCTGGAAGGTCTTACACTGTAATGAATTCTTGCATTGTTAAGATGAGTGCAGCCAACAAGTTCTAAGTTTTCATAAAAAATGGATTTGTGATATATTATCTGTTCATCTACCGCTACAGAATTAAAGGGTCCTTTTTTTGTGCAAGTGACTACAGATCATAAAATGTCTTTCCACAACAAAAGCAGTTGTGTACAAGTATAGATGCCAAGAGAGAAATCAAAACTTTGGTAATTTCTAAATTAGTTGCAAATAGTGAATCTCACTCTCCAAAGAAAAACATGTTTTGTGCTTTACTGACAATTCATTTTCTCCAGCCATTGCAGACTATTTTTTGTTGGACTGCAGCACATGGATATATTGTGAACTCGTAAGACCAGTGTGCACTGTTGGACTCCAGTTAGAACAGATAGTAGGTTACAGTAGACTGAAACTGATTTCCCAAAGTAAACATCTCATTAATTTTTCTTTGATTGTAATAGATGGGAAATGGCACTTTATAGACTTCTATGTTTATTACAGTGGCTAAAGAGAGGTAAAATACAAGGAATAAAAAGGTTTATCTTCATTACATATGATGACCCTTTTGTGACCCTTCTTTAGTCAAAACCAAATATTTTACGTTAGGAAAGATTTCTTGTATTTTTTTTTCCTGTTGTTATCATCCTTCAAAGTTTGCCATCTCTAAGCCATATCAGTGTATCGATCTAGGTTGTCGGGATAGCAATACAGGATGCTTGTGTAATGCAGAGCTGCATGTAAACAGTAAATCTTGAGTTGCTAGTTACAGATGTTTGATGGGAAAGCCAAGATGATTAAAAACACTGGGGAAGGGAAAACCATGGATTCATCACATCAAATTGCATCCATCATTAACAGAGGACAAGCCTAAGACTGTGAATCTCTGAGCAAACCCAACACCATTCTCTGGATCCTAGGTCTGGGTGTAGACCCTAGCAACCTCACAGGTCCACACTAGGGCAAAATGAGTGGCTAGCATATTATCAATTCAGATCCTTAGTCAACATGGAAAATGGGAGAGTACCTGCAAGACACCTCAACAGATTCCATTCTGGACACTGCTGAGTACTGAGGTACACGGTAACAGAGGACTCTGCCTACAGGGTTAGGATTGAGTAGTATGGACTCCTTGCACAGCTGGTTAACAAAACAGGAGTTTTCAAAGGGTAATTCCCAGTCTAATGTAGATATCTTCCAGAGATTGCACGAATAGCTCTGTGGAAGTGCCAGTGTTTCTCTGTCAGCTATGAAGAACTTGAGACTTGACGAGATGTTTAGGTTACAGAGGGCTACAGCTGAGTTAATCTAACTTCTTCTGAGCAGTCAATACCTGACTTCTCCCCAAACAGGCCTGCCAAAGTGAAAGTGACTATTAGAATTAAGAACTCAGATGTAGTCAGCTGGGGACTGAGTAGAGGTCACAATTTCACCATGTTCCAGTGGCTTTGTGATCTGGTGGCAGCAATCATAAATTATCATTGTATACATGTCTTTGTTGGTTATCTTGGGTCTTGCTGCTTCTGTACTGAATGTGTGTCAAGTAGATGTTATTCCTGGTACAAAAGAAATGGAATTCACTCTGTCTGATTCAGTATCTCTAATACAGGTGCTCTGTGGATCTTCCATGCTAGCAGTGGAGAGCTAGTCAAGGGGGTCAGTAACACAAAAATCATTTGCTGAAACACAAGTGTCGTGATAAGAGTCATGCCCTGAACTACCTAGGCATCTGCAAAGAGCTAAGAGATGTGATAAAGGCCTTACAGAAGTTCTTCCATCTGCTAGGTGATCTAGAGGACTCCAACATGGCAATAAATTCATTTTTATCTATATAGAATGAGGGAGCTGGGAGCTACTCAAAAGATCTTAAACTAGACCAAAATGGGGCAGCTGGAAAACTGAATAACTATCTGGATGTCTTGACTAAGAGGTCACACCCTTTCCAGAGAGAGACATCACATGAGGCTCCCAGGTATGGTGTGGCACCTATTTGACATCTGTTCTGGAAGACAGGGAAGGTTTCCCGAGGCAGGCGATATCTGTCTGCAGGCAGCTGAGCCTCACTCCATGTCTCCACTGTCTGTGGTGGCTTCTTAGACACCCAGCTGATGTGTCAACACCCACACTGATAGATGTAAATTCAGGCAAGACTAATGCACTGCCAGATCCTGATGGACACCTGACATTACTGTTCATTTGTATAGGAGCAAACCGTACTGCTGACACTCAACCAGCTCTTAACAGTCCCTAAGATAATTGCCTTTGCTTTAAAATGCTGAGAATTTTCTTTTTCTATTATATATTTGGACAGCATGAATACTATATAGGAAGCCAAATGAAAACAGGCCAGAATGAAAGTTGTTTTTCTCTTAAAACATTCAAGGCCATAAAAATATCCAGCACATAATAATAACTGTGTTACTTAAGTAACTGCTAGAGAAAGTAAAGTAAAAAGCTAATTGCTTAAAGTGCATTGTGTTTTTAATATAACATACCCACAGTGCTCCTGTATTAAAGTGTGATATATATGGAGAAATAACAGGAATTTGAGTAATGTATTTCTTCTGCTGAAAAAAGCATCAGTCATTTAGAGGAAAAAAATCACTGTATAATAAATGAATCTGTGTGAAACTTCTCTTTCTGTGATGTCACAATGAATGCTAATGGGCTTTAAAAGTCAAGGAACATTTATAATATTAGAAATAATTCGTACATAAAAATCTTTTCAGCTCTTACTCCCTCATTCAGATAAAATCCAGTTGACCAAGTAGGGGTATCTAACCCCAGAGATAGACAGATAATGTATTATTTGGTGTCAGCTGAGAGAAATAGGCACTTTTCAGAGCACAGTTGATCTTAGCTACTTTAAAAATCTTTGTTGGATTAAGTAGCACTTGCACTCTTCAGTTCCTGCTTCTCACCATTGTCTGCAGAAGAAGAGTTTGTAGCTCAGAAACGAAGACTGACATCATGTGAGATGAATTTCATTCAGAGAGTCTTCTTTCTGAAGCTCAAGGTCTGGATAGACGAGGATATTACTATCGTACACCTTGATGGTATTTCTATTTGATTTGGTTTCACAACAAGGGGTCGCACTGTGCTCGGCACTGAACACGTATTAAAACTCTGTTCCTGTCTTCAACATCTTAATGGGCTCTATCTTTCAGACCTTTCCTTCTGAAGTAGAAGATGCAGGATTCCCAGCTGTTGCTCATTGCCTCTGTATGTTTTTCTAACCATTCATTTGTGCTATGGGAATGGAGTGATCCAGAAAAACAAATCAGCTGTTCCTGTAAAGAGTGATATTCGTAATACCCAAGTTATCAAAATCTGAACAGCAACCTGTTTGCCTCACAAGAGAAAGAGAAAGTTTGTGTTGTCTTCCCCTTGTCACTTATGCTCAGGCAATTCTGATTACACCTCCAAGTGCAGAGCAGTAGAGATGGAATTCTGTCCAGGGTGCAAGATTCCCAGAGACTGAGAATATCCTCCTCTCTGTCAGGTATAGAGCATTTTCACATGTAGTGATGGGACTGGAAAACTGAAAAAATGTTTTAATCTGTAGCCCATGTCTCCCAGATTATAATGTTAAGAAAGAAAAAGGACAGCTCCTCTATCAATCCCATTCAAATTCTTATTCCCAATCCAACTTTAGTTCTCCTAGGTAAAGACCTTCATTGTTAAATGGAAAATGGATAACTCAGTTCTTTTCTGCCTGCAGGGAGAAGCCTAGATTCATCGTACTTTTATCAAGTCACCCCTTGCTTGATAAAAATCAATGTGGCAAAATCAGATCCCTTAAAATTCTCTTTTATCATGAAATCAGCCAGATATAGACATATAGGGGAAAGATGGATTGGAGAAAAAATACTGCCTGTAAAACATGCAGCTCACTTGGGAATGTGACTAGCTGAAAATTGACTTGGTAATGTTCTGGGACAAAAGCCCTGGAATTCTTAAGCTAGTTGTGGAAGTACTTTTAAGAAATTCTATTTTCCACGGGCTGTAATGTTGATTTATTTCTGTGCTAAAATGTGAAATAATATGGCTGGCAAACATATTTTCAGAAATCTAGACAATAGTTAGTGATATATAGGGACATATTCTTCAATGTCATTCGTTCCTTAATGTGTCCCCATGGCAAAGGCACCATAATCACTTCAAGGCCACTCATTCCCATGCTATAACACCCTCTCTGCTCTCAGCCATTTGCTTCACCAGAGAGAAAACAGAGATTAGAAGGGCATAATTGTAAAAAGGAAGATCAGAGCAAGATATTTCTGTCTTACAACCACACAAAATTTGACTCTGACCTCCTAGACCAGGGTGACCAAAGCCAGACTCTCACTAGAGGATATGAGCCACACTCTAGAGGTACTCAGTGGATGCTAGGGACACAAGGCAGATGCTGAACTTTGCAGAAAAGAGCTCACACACACTCTGGGAGCTATCCAACAAATACAAGTGAACTTATCAGGCTTTCAGGAAGGGGTCTGATGCTGCATGGTGATCACACAGTTGAATTTTGATGTACACCTATTTTTTCTTCATTTGAAGCACTAGAGTGTTTGATGCTTAGAACATCCAGATTTGTTTTGCACTTATCCAGGTAGCCATTCCCTAAATGAACTGGGAATATTTTGTTCTTTTCTACTATTAGTAGTGACACATAACAGGACTAACATTAAGGTTCTCTTTAGGATTTATTGCACTTCTGAATGCAATGTTACCCGATTTTGAGACCTTACTCCTCTAGCTGTTGTCTTGCTGGAGTGTTTTCTAACAAAGAAAGTAATACTCACACTATAATCCAGACCAACAGCTAATTTCCAGCAAGGCTCAGACTTCATTTGCACAATTCACCATTTGGTTTTAATGGATTAAATTGCATAGTTGGGGGAAAAGAGCAATGATAAGAACATACCTGTGAATGCTCCATTGCAGTGGTGGAAGTTGCCATAGTAACTAATCAGGATAAGTTAATCAAGCATTGCCTGTTATCAGAAACCAGATGGAGCAAATACTCCAAACTATGGATCTTTAAGCAGTTGTTAAAAGTCAGATTGATGTTCAGCTAGAGGTAGATAGGGCAAGGGTACAGGTGTCTGTCAGATAGAAATTGTAGGGATAATATGTTGGTATAAAGGAATTACAGAGGAAAATGGGGTTATAAGGCACAGCAAGAAGTGTTTTAAATTTACATTCATAATATTAAAATATTATTCTGGTTCTGAAAGTATGTTTATTTAAACAAGGTTCTGGTATTCCATATGGTTTGCTCCATCCCTTATATGACTACTTTCACATTTACTTAGTCACAGATATGTACCTTCTGCACTCAGTCTTCCAGGGGTGAGTCCAGCAAAAGAAAATCAAATTGTCCTAGTTGTCTTTCATAGGCCATCGTTTACAACCTGAAGGAACCTACCTGTTTTTCTTTTACAGTATCTGTCTATGCCTATGGTGTCATTTGTGAAGGAGAAAAGCAATATGATTTTTGTGGGCCAGTATGGTGACCAAAACTTGTTTCATGAACTATGACAACAGAGAAAGGTGCTGCATTTTCCACTAAGGGTGCACTGGAGAGAGGAGGGGGACACTAGGGAGAAGCTTGTAAAATGACGTGTGAATGTGCAGGCTGAGAGGTTCAAGATGGCCAGGAATTCCAGTTCTAGAAATCAGCTGTATGCTCAGGTACAGGTTCAGGGAACACTAAAACTCTTGAGACATTTGCTTGGAAACACAGTGTTCTCCTCTCCTATTCCCAACAGCCAAAGAGACCAAGCAGTTTTCACTTTTTCCCTGTACACAGAATTTTTAATTTGCCTGTAGCCTTTAGGTATGAAAGGCCATGACAGTATGGGCATCACAACCTGGTGCTTAGTGCCCTGCACCTGCTGGTCTGTATCACAAAGAATGCCAGAACAAGCACTGCAGCCTGCTAAACATATCCCACCATTTTAAGTGTGGAGCAGGCTAAGCTGTTACCCTGCACTGCAAATTCAGGGGAGGGAGGCCAAAATCATGAGCCCTGTGTAGGCTCATCAATATAGAAGAAAAACCAAGTGGTTCTTTTCACCAGCACAGTCACCAGCTTTTCGCCTTTGGGGTGCACAGTACAAGACAGCTTGAGATAACTTCACTCTTCATCAGATGAGGCACTAGTCCTGAAAGGATCCACAGGCACCAGATGAATTTGAATTTCAACAAGCTAATCAGAAAACCCAGTGTTAGCCTGGCTTGGGAAGGTACTAAGCATCCATCTAGTTTCCATGAAGAGCACTCATCTGCACATTTTCCTTTTGATAGTTTGCCAGGTTTTCCTAAGTAGGAAAATAAATGAGATAAAATTGCTAAAACCACCTTGAAAGGAAGTGTAAACATCACAGAGATTTGGCTTGCATACTACATTTCTTAAAGGGCTGGAAGCCATCCATGGGATGTTGTGAAGTTATATCTTCTGAAAATAATTGAACCCAAGAAGCATAAGAGCATAAAAAGAGGATGGGTAATCCAGTTCAGATAAAATGAAAAGTGATTCTACCTTTTCTCCCACAACTCACTGAATTAAACCATTTTGTGCGTTGAAAAAATCACGCTGCTTTTTTTGTTATTTATTTTTATGGATACAATTGTTTTTAGGATTCCTGACAAGAAACTGGGCCTACTGTCTAAGAGTTGTACAAACATATAGCTTTGGCATCAAGAACTCAAGTCAGAAATTAATTCAGATTCCAACCACCCTGACCCTTGGCTATCAAACCACATTTTCTTTGAAAAACAGGGGGCAGGGGATATAAATAAGGCAGGCAATTCACTTTTGTTTCCTGTTTATCTGTGTTTGGTCAGGACTAGAGACAAATAAGCCAATAAATCCAGTAAAGCAAGCTTCTGGTGTAGTCTGCTATCTGAGGTTGAAGTAGAATTGCAGCTGTATTTTACAGATTTCAGGGGTTCAGAAACATGAATACTCTGATTTTGGGGTGGTTCTTTAAAGTGCAGCTTTAAAACATAATCATCATTGGGTATGTCTTTGCTTTGGTGCATAGCACTGCAGAAGCTGGAACACATCTGTAGGTCTCTGCATAGTCCAATCAAGAGTCCTGGAGAATGTCACTCCCATTTAGGGACCAGCTGCTGGATTACTCTGGAGCAGTCCACTGATTGCTGTGTTACTATGCACCTTTCTGCTTCTTCTCAATTTCTGCTGTTTTACAGATTGTCTGCTTGCATATTGTAAGCCAATTCTTAAAGAAGTTGTAGTCAGAATGGTAAAGTTCCCCTGGATTTTAATGATTTAACCTGTAGGCTCCTTCAGGGATTTATTGGTGGGTTGGGGTTGTTTTGGGGGGTTTTTTGTAACTCTTTTGACACAGATTTGCTTTCCTCTTGAACCTACAGTGGAGTTCTAACCCTTTGCCTTTTCCATCACAGGATGAAGTCATGCACACAGTACCTGAGTTATAAATTCAGCTTCAAGAGCAGTTGTACTGTAGAATAAAATAAGACAGGCAAAGCATCTGTAAGAAACAAAACTTGTTTAGATGTAAGTGGCTTTGATCAGCAAATGTGGTAAGGGCATGAGGAAAATAAATAGGTTTGCCTTAAAATAGGACATAGTTTAAAGTCATTCCCAGTGTGAAAGTACTCTCTTTGGATAGCTGAAACATAAATAATGTAAGACCAATGTCAGATGTTGGCTGGTCTATTCTGAAAACGAGACTGTAAAAACTGTGCAAACCAACCACCACCAATAAGTTTGCTTTGCTGTATGCCTCAAGACAGAGAAATTCAAAGAACATGTAAAACTAGGCATGAGTTGATGGAGAAATTAAACTACAAAATGACAGGAAGACAGGAGATGTAATGACCAGCATAGGCTGGTTTGGCTGGTTGTTTGAATTAAAATGATTACAATATGCAGCCTCAGGAAACAAAAGCTCCCATTCCATTCAACACAGTTTACAAAGTTTTGCTCTAGTAATGAAAAATTGAAATTAGCCTCTCTAATGAATTATAACAATTATCTCTCTGCTGGGGCAAGACAACTCTGAATCCACTCATATTCCCTCAAGAAAAGAAGCACTGTGTGCTGTTATTCACCACACACCTTGAGAAATTCAGCGACATTGTCTTGTTATTGTTTTTCTGAAGCACAAGGCTTCTCAGCTGCCAGCTCATGGTGCTCCTGGATTTCACACTGTGAGCAGCCTTCACTCACTGGAGTATGTTTGCACAGGGAGCTCTCTGACTATGAGCAGCAGGCTGACACAGAATTAGGTTGATTTCTTACACTGGTACATGGCAGTAACTTTTTCATGGGTTGTGAATCAGGTTAAAATAAAATCCAAGTCCTTTTTCATGTATGGACCTTAGCTGATTTGTGCAAAAGGAAAATGGTTCA
Source organism: Brachypodius melanocephalos (assembly GCA_013398615.1). NCBI lineage: Eukaryota > Metazoa > Chordata > Aves > Passeriformes > Pycnonotidae > Brachypodius > Brachypodius melanocephalos. Next base: position 43,286,482 of record VZSR01003803.1, read on the forward strand.
AACCATATTTTTTTAAAAAAAAAACATTTATTTTCTTTATAACCTGTGATGGAAGAAAAGCACTGCTGGTATTTCCATTTTTGTAGAACTTTATCTAGATCTCCTGATTGGCATAAGTGATGTGTCAAGGTAAAAGGACTAAGATTACTAAAAGTACTATGATTAAATCCAACTGTACTTCATTTTACCATACATGTACATTTTCTCACATACAAAACACTTACATTCAAACTGGCTCAAATACATTTTTGTTCAAAACCATTGTCTAAAAAGTGGGGAATTTGCCCTGGAAATTATATTTAAATTGAGCAAAAAGTGAACTATTATGGACAAATAACATTTATTGCAAGTTAGAAAGTGTGTTATCTCTTGGACATTTTTTTTTTCCAAAGAAAGAGCATATTCAATGTGTCCCCTCCTATGGAATTAAGTTGATGTCTACTTAAATCAATAAAAACTGAAATATTTTTTTCTGTGAGATCACTATTGAGAGAATTATACAAGCTGTTCATCAGCAGTGCATCACAGCTAGGTTGGAACATTATTTTTAGGAAAGATATTAGGTTAAATCCAAGGCATTGGGAGCATCTGGGAAGTGTTTATCTGAATGTTTTCACGTGATAAAAGCGTAGATATATTTGTATCATATAAGAACAACATATGTTCATATAGCCGAGTTTTTAAGACTTGCAGACTGAAAACTTCACAGTCTAAACAGAGAAGTTTTGAGCACCCAGGAAAGAATTTTTTAACATCCCATGCCTGTATCTCTATTCAACTGAGAACAACCTCTGCAATTAACTGTTTAAAATGGACAGAGCCTGTTTTCTCTCTTTCTCTTGACAGTGACAGATCCTTTGCATCATGAACAGCCCTAGCTATAAATCTCACTTAAGGCCAAAGCTGTGCATCATCTCATTGTCAGCGTTCAGCCACAACGCGCCGCATTCGCAGGCTCCGAGCTCGAGCCTCAGAACTCACAGTCATTCATAAAAACTGCACCAGGAGCTTTTGCCTCCACATACCAGAATGACCCTAGTTTGTGGAGGCAAGCAGGTATCATCCTTCAGGGTGAGTGTTCCCAAATGGTGGCTGGGGGAGTGTGTGGCCACCAGCTAACCAAGAGGCTTACAGCTGCCAGGGAGGAAAACAAAACAAGCAGGAGAGCTGTGTGCCTTGGGAGTTTGCACAGTGCTTTGTACTGTAAAACAGGCAGAGCTCAGAAGAACGAGACTGACTGATTTCCAGTACACTTCCATGATACTTTATTGAAATGAAAATAGACCTGAACAGTGCAGGAGAGGGGCAGAAGCCTGAGGTTTCACGTGAGGAAAGCAGAGTCTTTCTGTGACAAGACTTCATCCTGTGGCTGCTGTTTTAGCCTTGTGGATCCCCTTGTTATTACTGTCCATGACTAAGCTATTGGCAAGTTGCCATCTCTTCCAAGTCTTTTTTTTTCCTCCTCTCCTTATGCAAAATCTTTTATGGTTTCTGATCTCTCAGGGAGATATCGCTGCTCTTTTCCCTCCCATTTTGAACTTTACAAGTAAAAGTGTGTTACAGGTCAGCTCTGTGCTCTGCAGTAACACAGCTTAAAAGGCAGAAGCCAGCTCTGGGTGAGCTGGTGTAACTATGCCACACTCACCATGCCACAGCATGGGAATATGCCAGCTCACGTCCTGGAAGCAATAAAGACATTTTAGCATCATTCTGCAGCTCTTGACCTGCCTCTCCACAGGGCTAATTAATTCAATTGACATGTCTCTGCCATCCAGGTCTGTAACAAGCCTGGTTGGGGTGATCTCAAGGGTCTCTGTCTGCCATGATGTAGCTGTGTCCCTTGTCCATCCTCTTTCCCATTAGTTCCTCTCCAAATAAGACAGGGCTTTGTGTGTCAGGGTTTTCTCATTTATAGCTTTTGTGTCTCCTAGAGGAACATACTTCACACTGTTGATGTTTCCTCTTAGACAGCACTGCTGTACCCAAGCATGTTTTGTGCAGGGCTTTGTTTTGATGTGTTCAGCTTCATGTGTGAATTGCAAATTAGCTTAGGTAACTTGCACATGGTATGGACATCACCAACAGGGTGGGTCTTTCCATAGTCTGAGATGGAATCAGAGAGCTCCTGACTCAGGAAAAAACCCAATAAAAACATTACGAGCTGAGAACTTGGAACAATCATGGGTGTTAAATCTCACCAAACTTGGTGACCTCATGAAAACTGTTTCTGAGCATGATACCCAGTCTACAATCCCAAACCATGCCAAAAAATTGGTCTGGAAAGCTGGCCCATGCCAAAACTGTTCCTGTACTGATCTCACACTTTATCTGTATGGACAGTCAACCTTCAGTGTCTCCAGGGATGTTCCTGGCACTCTTAACTTCCGGAAGAAAAACCTACCAGTCTAGGTTCCAGAATGTAGTAGTGGTAAAGAGTTTTATTTGATCCCTCACGACTCAGTGATTCTTTCTCTGTCCTGTATTTCTTTTCCTTAAAAAAACAAAACAAGCAAGTAAAAAACATCCAACAAAACAACCATCTGTAGATGAAGGCAGTGTCCAGAGATCTTAGAGCACAGATGCAGTGAAATGAGGAGAGTGCAGAAATGAACTCTCTAGTGATGATAGTGTAGGATTCAATAGAAAATAAAATTGCAGAGGGACAAAAATGCAGCTATCTGGTGATTTTGAAAAATCAGGTTTAGCCCACTTATATAAAAGGACTGAAAAGCATGCAGTAGGTCATCAGATAATGAGTGAGAAAAGTAAATATATGGTGAGCTTGTGAAAGTATGGTAAAATTTTCTCCCAAAGTAAGGTACACTACTAATAGCTTTGGCTGCTAAAATAGTAAATAAAATTACATTATTTCTGAAAAGATAGCTCAATTATTTAAATCAAAATAACACTGACATGGAAGAGAAACTAAAATTGCAATATTAAGCATACAAAATTAGCCACTCAAAAGGGTTATTGACAGAGGCTGATTTGACGTTAAAATATATACTAGAAATTACTGTTCCACTAGAAATTACTTCAGAAAAAGAGGTGTGGCAACAGTTTGACACCATTTCTTTTAAGCACAGAGCTACTTACATAGTCAGAATCCCTGTACAGAACTTAATGGTTCAAGAGCAGTCTCGTAGAAAATGCAAAAATCTTGTGCAGCTGTCTACAAAAAAACCCCAAAACCTGAGAACGATGCTGTGAAGGCAACAGTTTGCAGATGACAACTCAGAACATCTCTGTCTGCTCTTGTTTTTCACAAAGATCAGTTCTGTAATCTATCTTAGTAATGCATCCCTGTTATTTTAAGTGACAACATACAGCATCGTGCTTTAAAATCTTCCTTTACGAAAAATGGAGAAAACATATATTAAAATCATTAAGAATGGAGACAATTTTTTCAAGATTTATAATCTGTTCCTGTAATTTCAAAAAAAAGTATCTGAACTGACTAGCTGGCTTACTGATCTCAGAAAATAGAGGGAATCACCATTTTTCCAAGCAACTGTGTTCTTCTATATAACCATGTGTTCCTGTGGAACTCTGTGTTATAGATCTTGTAGCATTCAGTGTTTATGTTCGTAGAATTCAGTATGAGCTTTGCAGGTTGCACAGACTGGTTCCATAATATATACTTGATAGAATAGGACAGCCCAAGAGAGTAATCTAAATCACATAAAATTTTAGCCCATTAAGATGACACATATTTTGATAGAGCCAGATGCAAGGTCATGTGTGTGGGAACAATGACTACCTGCCAGACCTGAAAAATGAGAGACTATCTTGCAAAGGAAAGGCTTAAGAGAACCCCAAAACAATGTCTAATGCATTCTTGGCATAGCATTCAGCTTAATAAGCAGTGAGGCTGTGGTTATATTTCATGCTTACTCCGTTTTTTAAGTGAATTCCCTATTTCACTCTAAATAGAGTACACTACAATAATCCAGTCTTGAGCTGACAAAGGTACGTGGCAAGTTTTATTGAGGTGGAGAGGTTGTGTTTGCTTTTGCAGGAAAAGATGGTTATATTATTTGAGGCTGTAATTGCAAGCTAGGCATGCAGAAGATTTTTAATGTCTTATATCACACCTGAATGGCCACCTGCCACCTCCCAGAGCACAGTCACACTCGTTCAGTTGTGATGCTGATCTAATATTTGATCAGCATCTCACCTGAACTTTACAGTTCACCCCAGTTGTCTCAGGTGATGTGTAACACATCTGCAGGCAGCTAATTGTCTTCAGCAGCCTTGCTCATGGGGGTACTCTGCTAGTTAGCCCATTGCACCAGCTGGAGCCAATGGGACAGATATGGAAAGTTTCATCAACATGCTGTGTGCAGGCACCAACTCCCCCAGTTCCGTTTTGAGCTAGCTCAGTTGTTTCTTTATTGTGCCTGTAATGCAAATCATTCAGAGCAGAAAATAATCCCCAAGTTGGAAATAAAGTGCTTGACTTTCACGTTTCAAGGGAGGGCTGCTAATTAGCTAAAAATCTCACACCATTTTATTTATATAGAAAGCAAATTTGATTTTGAAACCACTGAGAAGCAATAACCACAGAACTTTATGATGTCACTATTAAAGAGATGTTTTTTCAGGCTTTATTTATGACCTAATTTTATACAAAGCGCCTGCGGTGTTGTGGGCATATAGGAATACCAACTAAGTGCAGGGAAATCAGAAGCCATTTGAAAAAGTCATTTGTTCAGTGATCCCCATGTGCTGATTCCAGTAGAGGATTCAGGTACTTGTAAATTCTGTCACAGAAACACTAAACTTTTAAGCAGCTGGATCCCAGTGATGAGTCAAGGAAGAAAAAAAAAAAAAAAAAAAAAAGGCAAAGCCAAAGAAACTTAGAACTATGATTTAAATATGTGCACTGAATAAGTAGTGAAGGTGTATTGACAGGTGACCTAATCTGGCCAAAGGGCTATTCTGTACCACAGAACATCTTGTTCAGGATGTTAACTGGGGAGGGTTTGCTGGAAGGGGCTGATCACTGCTCAGGGATGAGGTGGGCATAGGTCAGTGGTGCACAATTGTACTGTACATCACTCATTTCTCTCGGGTTTTCTTTCTCTCTTTCCTTTTCCTTTTCATAATAATACTTTTTAAAATTATTATTATTATTATTATTATTATTATTATTCACCTATTAAACTGTTCTTATCTCAAACTATGGGCTTTACCTTTTTCCAGTTTTCTCTGCAATCCGACCACGAGGAGGGCAGAGGTGAAGTGGGAGAGCAGCTGCATTGACAGCTGGGATTAAATCATGGCAGTAGCCAAATTGCCTTCTGAGGGGAGAAATATACATTTGAGTCCACCATTTCTGCTTGGAAAAAAGTGCCACCTTGCCATAGGAACTACACACCTCAGTATATAATACATAATAACAATGGCTATAAATATATTAACAATGGTTCAACCGCTGCCTTGCAGAGTGGGATACATACCCACTGTGCCCACATTTCTGGCTGGCTAGGTTCAGGGGGCTCCACCTTCCACGGTGTGGATTTTAGGATAGCCTTTGAGACACACCTGGCTTTGCTGAGCTGTGTACTCCAACCAGTGCATCTCACTCGCCTTCTGAAGTGCAACACTGTAATGCTACACTAGAAACAGCCGCACCGGTTCACATCCAAATGCCTGTAAAAACTCTTCTGGGGTGACTACGCCTCTTCAAGCAGGTCTTGAGTTATTTCTTATTTTAGAAAAAGAGAGAGAACCATTCTTTACATGTCCAGATTTTGATAGGACAAGGGAGGAGCAGTTTTAAATTAAAAGAGGAGAAATTTAGATTGGATATTATCGTTACGATTCGGGACGGCTCACATAATGATACATAGAACTCCAGTTCTTTGGAGGGCTTATAGCAAAGATTTATTGAAAAACAGACTCTTTTACACAGTTTCAGTACAATAAATACGACTGGTCATTTAGAGCAACACCTCTCAAATGTCTTCTTACAAGTAAACAAGAAGTTAGAAAAACACCAGGTGTCAGGAGGAGGATTATCTGCAAGGTTGTTTTGGGTTCCTCCTTATGATTTCCCAGGCCAGACTGAGAGAGTTCTGTACTTGGCTTTCCCACAGGCTTCAAGCCACTGCCTGGAGCCTAAGAATCCATGTTCTGACCATTGTCAATTCCCACAGGAGGTTAAGAAGACATTCTTCACTATGAGGGTGATGAAACACTGGAAGAGGTTGCCCAGAGAAGCTGTGGACATCCCATCCCTGGAAGCATCCAAGGCCAGGGTGGATGAGGCTTTGAGCAACCTGGTCTAGGTCTGTGGAAGATGTCCCTGCCAATGGCAGAAGGTTGGAACAAGATGATCTTTAAGGTCCTTTTCAATAGCTATACTGAGTAATAGAAGAGAGATTAGTATCTTGATGAAGATTACTCTCCCTCACACCCTAGCCCCAGGCCCAGGACCCACTTTCCATTCAGCTATTAGCAGCAGAGGGGAGGTAAATGCGAAACATATAGCTCTGCAGGGTGGTTGTACTACATCTCATAGCTTATTTTGGCTATGAGTAGCCTGTATGTCACAGAGGCTCGGTGGAGTCAGCTTTCCTCTGTGTAAAGTCTAAAACAGAGAACAGAGAACCTCTAGGAAGCGAGGTAGATTTCTCACAAGTACAGCATACTCAGAACCATGCAAAACGATCTCTTGATTTTTTTAAGGGCTTACTGTTGAAACCGTTTGGGTCATTGGGAGCCTAAAAAGTAAACACTGTCTCCAGACACTTCTCTTCTGGAAAGGCTTAAAATTCCTTGTCCCAGGAGGGAGAACAAGTCATCCCCTCATCTCCACTCAAGGCAGTGTTCAAAAGTTTAATTTATATATACATCAGCTTAAATCTCAGCTTCAAGTGGTATGACCCAGCTGCAAAAGCTGCCAGATCCCAGATGTTTTTTGTCTCCAGCTGTATACTTATCTCTCAGAAGACTACCATGGGTCAGGGAATGGCAGTGATTATCCATATTTCTTTCCTACATCCAAAGCAATCATTTTAAAGCTGCACAGTCTTTCTCACAAGCCCTTGTCTGGGTCTTGTCTAGGTCATATATTACTACTCCCTATGAAAACTGCAGAGTCTTGCTAGATTGGCTATAAAATATCCTCAGGTTGCTGCAGATTTTTGATTTGTTGCACAGTACTTGATGAAATCCCTTTCAGCTAAATATGAATGAAGACTCGAGGTTTATACAGCAGCCTTGTGAGAAGAGAAGGTCATCATAACTCTGTCTTCTGAAAAGAAAATGAGGGCTAAAGGAGTGTAATTAAGAATTTTTTCTGCAAGTAGAAAGTAAGCTCTGTATTCAAACGGTTTGAGGTAGTGATGGCAACCACTGATACTTATCACACATTTGCTGTTGACAGGACTTTGGGATGGTCCCAGCAGTAATTTTTAAATTTTTAAAAATAAATTTGACACCAGCTGACAAAAACGGTCCATTATTAGTGCTTTAAGAGAAAGGGAATGGACTGCAAATCTTCATCATTGTAAACCTGTGTGATGCTATGTGATCATCTTTTGAGGATTTGTCATCAGAACCAAGCACAATGCTAATGTCATGAAAAACACCAAACGATGTGTGAAGATCCATCACACCAGCAACATACACAGGTAACCAGGGCAAAGTTACTCCTTCCCAGATAGGCTGTCAGCACATTTCAGGAGAGGCTGGAGGACTCCAACCCAGCTGTGGTCCAGCCACCTCCATGCAGAGAGTGGAGTGTTTTGGGAGGCTTCTGCCTGAGCTGCTCCCCAGGACTCATGGCATCAAGGCTTCTGCAGGGACAAGTGGATTTCTCCTATCAGAGATTTTTTTCCCAGTTCTTTACCCCCTCCTTGTCCTAACACTCTTCTTACACAGACAGACAATCTCAGATACATCACAGAAGAATAAATATTGCAGATTTGAACTGGATTTATTTTATATAGCTGCTGTCACCAGCTGTGTTTGCTGTACAATCTGCTGGTCACAGCCACCACCCTGCTGAGCTACCTCTGCCCACCAACTCCCCCACAGGGCTTCAGTTCTTTTAGAATGGAATAATTTGCAACAGGATTTTCATGTAAGCTTTGCAACAAAAGAAAAATTTCCCTTGGACCTCTTAACAAAAATTAAAAAGTAGCAAGCTTCACCCTTCTAACAATGACATTGATTAATTAATTAATGCAGGGTATGGCAGATATTAAGGTGTATTTGTCTTGGCCTGACTGCCAGTGTTTCTAAATGCATGGAACATGGCTCTCGTTCATCCCCTAAATACCTCAATTGTCACTAAAGCACTAACACACCTTGTCTTGTCTAGTTAGAAGCCCACAGACACAGTAAAACTGCTCAAGCTCTCTCCAATCCCTGCAAGAAATTCTGCCCACTCATTCTCTCTTCACACATCTAAGGCCTCCAAGAAGTAGCTTGCACAGAGAACATAAAATTGTTGATTTTTCATGTTGATCTTTCATGTAATATCTATTCCTTTATTTTTTATATGGCCATTTTAGATTTCCCACATGGAGAGTGTGGTCTTGCCTCTGAAAGGATATAATGGAAATATATCCTTCTCATCTGGTACTGGTATCAATCCTATCCAATATTCTTCTCCACAGAAACAAAGAGAGGAATCTATTTTACATTTCAGACACTAAGTACTTTGATTAACTGTTTGAGATTATGACTAAATACTGAGTAATTATTCTGTTAGGTTAGGAAGTTTCGTTTGGAGCTCTTGTCCTCAAAGATACACATTTACAGACATATATAAATGGGTTTGGTATTATTTGTGTAAACATCTACACTTGTATCACCTGGTGCTTGTGACCCGCCTGTATTTCCTAAGACTTGGAATTGGTTTACAATCTAGAGTCATTGTAAGGACCATTAGCAATCAACAAACAGATTCTTTCAAACTTTTCCCTCACGATAAGTGAAAAGTGTGCAAATCTCTAAAAGGCATTGGAGCAAAGATTAATCCTTGAACACTATGCATATATTTAACCTCTACAAAGACTTTGATCTAATCCTTAAATGTCATCAGCCCCCTTTCTCTTTCTTCCAGGCCATATAACATCACACACACCACAAGAATTGACCTTTATTGTTTGCAGGCATGCCTGAGGATATTTACATCATCCACACACAGCCCAGAGATACCAGTCTCTGCTCCTGACAAGATCTAAATAACTGACAGGGCATGGAAAGCAGAATTGCATACCCATACAATAATTTAGATTAGAAGGAATTCCTGAAGGTCATCTGGTTCATGTCTGCCACCTCCTCTTCACATCCTCATTTGGTTCAAAGCAGACACACCTTCAAGTCAGAGCAGGTTGCCCCGGGCCTTGCCTACATCAGGTCAATTAATCTGTTGCTACCAGGATAGAGAACCCAATTGGTTGTACATGGGAAAGAGCACAAATTCCCACCCCACCCCCAACAGGAGCATTTCAATATCTAGCACAAGCAACTTTCCCAACTCATCCAACAAAAAAAACATGGTCACAGCAAAAGCAAACCCAAAATCCATCCCCTTAGTTTCACACCGAAGCCAGTGCTTTGATATCAGTGTATGCTCTAAGAGCACTTTATCAGTGATGCTCATGCTGCCCACAGACAACAGCAGCTGGAAATCTCCAAAAGCATTTTCTCCACAGGGCATGAATGGGAGCCCTGAAGTTTGATTATTCTGTTCCTTTTTTCAGAGGTGGGGGATGAACCCATTAACCCCTCAGTAGACAGCACAAGCTAGATTTTGCTCACGAAGCATCAGAGACAGAAAGCCCTTGTAACGAATGGCCAGGTCAATTAATATCTGCATCCCCAGTGGTTTCCATACTGATGAGGGCTCTGAGAAAAAATAATGGGATAAAACAGCTAGGTCCTCTATTGTGTTCCTAGACCATCTTGCCTACAAAATGCCTGACCCTTCAGTGGGTCCTATGAGGTCCCAAAATGCACCTTCTCTGCTTCCAAATGGAAATGCAAGGAAGCCGATTCCCATTTGAGTTGTTTCATCTTCAAACAAAAGGAACAAGAAACCTGCTTCACTCTCTGCTCTTTACAGATGACACTGCTGTCACTCTCCCCTGCCCAGCAGGCACGGCTGGGACACATCTCCCATGGGCAAGTGCATTTGCACCCCTGTGTGCTGAGCAAAATGCACACAGAGGTAACACATGTCAAAGACCTTCAATTACTGAACACATAAGTAACTTTCCTCTCAGTGCAACACGTGATTGAGTCCTAATTGAGCATCACATTCCTCCTGGATGCAAAAGCAAACCATTATGGACAAATGAGTCAAAAAGCTAAAATAAAAACCAGTCAGATAGCTCAAGCATGCCTGACAGAGCTATTTAAAGGATTCTGACCATTAGCTATCACTTCTATTTTATCACTTTTCATACTGACATGAAAGGTGGCAGAGGAGCTGTTTTCTCAGTCTCTTGCTTCTTCACAAAAGGACACAAGCATCAGGCACAAAATATTCAGAAAAAAATGTTAGCTGTCTTTGTTACCATCTCATTTTCACCTGACTCTAATGTTATTGTCTGGGGTGGGGAGAGGTCATGTCTGAACAGCCAAATACTATTTTTAAGGCTTTCAAAGAATAGCCTGAATATGAAAAAGATGTGTCTACATATGGATGACCTCACTGGACTTTAATGCTTGATCCCCATATATATTTTGCTGGTGCAACAAAAATACTTAGACCCAGGTATTTATATATATATATATGTATGTATGTATATATATGTGTGTCTGTGTGTGTGTGTGGCATCTTTTCAATATCTATTTTTATGGGTTTATATACACTAGCCAGCAAGATTGTGAACATCATAGATTTACTTCCTTTGCTGTTATCCAAAAATAAGCTATGTTTCAAGCCAATGGTAATCTGTGTAGTTTAAAGTCTAGTTTTATGAAAAGTTGGGGAATGCAATTTGAGGCTGGCTTTGTTGGGAATTAAGCCATTCCTCAAAGTATCTTGTTTTCTATCTTCTTTCACATATGCATACACAAGATTCCTCACAGTAATGCCTTTCCTTATAATTAAAAGGAGGACAAATACAAAGAATAAGTCTCTCACATGTCCAACCAAATGGGTTCTCTATCCGATTAGCAATCCATTCACTGCCGTAGGAAAGAGGGGAGTTCCCATACAAACCTCCAACTAATTCTAACTGCAAGGCAGTCAGGGGGCTGGAGCACAGGGCTTACAAGGAAAGGAGAGAAGCGGTGTTCAGACTGAAGCAGTGAAAGCAAAGACAGAATCTTATTGCTGCCTTCAACTACTTCATGAAAGGTTCCTAAGAATATGGAGCCATATTCTCATTGCAGCTGCATGGACAAAGAACGAGAGGCAGTAGACACAGGCAGCAGTACAGGAAAATCCTATTAGACTTTAGGAAATTTTTTTTTGTGCAGTGAAGGTGACTGAGTATTAGAACAGACTGTTGAGAGAGTTTATGGTACCTCCCTCTATTGGAGAGATTCAAAACCTGATGTAGGCAAGGCCCTGAAAAACCTGATCTGACTTGAAGATAGACTCATCTTTGGAGCTGTGCCTGCTTTGAACCAAATGAGAGTGTGAAGAGGAGGTGGCAGACATGAACCAGTTGACCTCCAGGAATTCCTTCTAATCTAAATTATTGTATGGGTATGCAATTCTGCTTTCCATGCCCTGTCAGTTATTTAGATCTTGTCAGGAGCAGAGACTGGTATCTCTGGGCTGTGTGTGGATGATGTAAATATCCTTGGGCATGCCTGCAAAAAATAAAGGTCAATTCTTGTGGTGTGTGTGATGTTATATGGCCCGGAAGAAAGAGAAAGGGGGCTGATGACATTTAAGGATTAGATCAAAGTCTTCGTAGAGGTTAAATATATGCATAGTGTCCAAGGATTAATCTTTGCTCCAATGCCTTTTAGAGATTTTAACAACAAATCACTTCCCTTATTTGACTCTTGGCTGAAACTCCTGTTTTACTGAGGTTATTTCCTTTCTCTCTCTCAATTTATATTCTATCTTTTCTTCTCAAACAATGAGGTATTAAAGTCTTCATTTTCAAAAAATAAATGTTTATCCTTTTTGTAATTTAGCTCATCAGGACTGCTCAATGGAAACACCAGTGATACAACTTGAATGACAGTTTGGGGCTATGTGTATCTATCTATTCATTAGGACATGGCCCAGTGCCAACAGCAATCTGCCAGTGCATTTTGAATCAGATCTCGTAGAGCTAGATGCAAAAAGAGTGGACACACTGAGTGAGCCCAGAGCTGAATTCAAATCTTTGAGTCAGGCATTAGAATTACTTATATCTGGGGACAGATTTGTGCCTCAGTGTGATATGTGACACAAGTTCCAGTATTTAAACCAACAGTCTGTGAGCTTGGTCTCAGAAAAATATTAAAAAATTCCTTTATGAATTTTTTCAGTAATGTGTTTCTAAGGAAGAAAAACTGCCCATGGGAAAGTAAATTTTAGCAGTGATTTGTTGGCTGAAAATATCTGGGAGCCACTAGCTAGAAACAGCCGGTCATTGCTGAGGGCAGGCTGGAATTTTGGATCTTGATTTCCTCAATATATTTGGTGTTTTACCCATCAGCACCAGGAAGCACCTCCATATATAACCCGGATCATATATTTATATATGTTCACCATAGCATCACCTTGAGCCACTAGCAGAGGCTGTTTTCCAAAATGGACATCAAGCGTGACAAAACTCATTATGACAGCCTTCACAGGCACATGGAAAATCTAGGTTTAATTCCTTTCTCTGGCTGATGAGACTGCAACCTCCCATCTTCCCAGAAAGGGGCTTATCCATCACCTGTCATCTATCCTAATACAAGAACATCCTCCTTGATGAACTCTGTAGCATGAAGGAAATGCCTTGAAATATCTTGGGATAAAGTGTGGGAGTGTGAATGAGCCTGGCTATGATTAGAAATCTCCCATCCCTCCCAGTTAGTTAGCATTTAAGGTGACTCACCCCGTGTTCAGTTTCCAGCTGTTCTTTAGTTTTTGGTCTCTGTGCCAACAGTTTGATTTGCACTTGATGTACGAAATGAGAGCTTGAGCATTTGGACAATCCTTGAAAGCAGATTCCACATACTTTACTATCACTCCTCTTACATGCAGTATGGACAAATACAGCACAGCAAGAGAGGCAAATCGAAGTTTCTTTTACTGTTTGTCAGTGGAACACTGATTGTTTCAGTGTTGTAATTAAAGGATATTAAAACTTACCAATAAAGTTTCTTATTTGTTTGGGCTTGGAAGGCAGATGACACACATTACTAAATTGTGAATGCATCATCAGTGTTGTCTATTCAATTAGAACAAATGATGGGCAGAAAGGATGCAAAAGTGTAGCATAAAAATTATATTGTCCATTTTTGACAAATTGTAGCTTTATGGTACCTGTCATTTTGGAATGCCTTCAGTTTTGAGGAACACTAAGATGAGGTCATTTAGATATTATTGACTCTGCCGTTATGGTATCAGTCATAAGTATTTAAAGCATTTAACCCTCCATGAGGAGCTTTGAACTATAAATGGCATTCTGTAAGAAGGACAACCTGTTGTTTTATAGCAGTGACACCAGATGTGTGGTCTCTTTCATGGCTGCCTGTACTGCCACAGGAACTTCTGTGGTTCTCATGGTTCTTGGAATAGCACTGTCATTGGAGACAATGAAACTATACCCATGTTAGGATATAACAAGCCTATATCTTTTTATTTGCCTGTATATTTGAACTCATTCTAGCTAGATTGGACTGTCTTTTCTGGAGGGATGTTAATGGAGTCTGGAATCAGTGAGCAAACTAACCAACTCTTGTTCCAGGTAAACAGGAGATACAGAATACATATTAATGCAAGCCACCACGTTCCTTTACTAGAGCCCACAGTTAGGCTAATAGCACTATGCTCAGCTTTTTCAGCAAATGGCCTTGTTTTTCAGCAGGCCTGAGCACTGCCTGTTACAGTGATTTTGCAGGAAGTCTCTGCTCACTCATCTAAAGCATGCAAATATGGACATAGCACATTAACTCAGACACCCTCTTAAAACAAACCTGGGCATAATGTTCACAAATCAAACTGTACATAGGAAAAGGAATCTAGAGCCTAACATTAAGTTCAGTGAGGTCAATGTGAAATTTGTGTTCATTTTCTTAGGTTTTGGGTGAGTCACAATGAAGATTCAGTAGGTGTTCAGAGCATGTAGTCAGTTTTGAATTTCTTGTGGTCTAAGTGTGAACCCCAAAGCACAAACAAAAACGCTGAATACATTCAGTTCACAGAGATAGCTTTTCCTACCACTAGCCTTTCCAATTTAGAACATACCAGCAATTAAGTTTTCATCCCAGTTTGCCTTAAGTAAGCATGACTTTTTCACCCTTTTCAATTTCCAACTCTCTGTGAACTTCATAGTTCCAGCTTTCCTAATTGTGTCCATCTGTAGTCTGTACCCAGCCTGCAGACCTTCTCTTCTGAGATACTGGCAAAGAAGCACTTCCCAGATGCTGTTCATCAATGTTAGACAAGCACGAGACACATAGGTATCAGATATTTGAGCATTTAGAATGCACCTAACTTTTTCCACTCTTCACACAGAGCTCAATGCGTTTGCTTAAATGTGGTACCTATGCCATTTGAAATTACGTAGTTCACGTGAGACACCTGCACATGGCACAAGGCGTGTGTCACAGCAGTGCTTCAGCATGACAGCGGTCATGCACTCTTCTGAAACCACAGCTGACATCCAGGTAGCATTCTCTGGGGTATCTCCAACAGTAATGGCAACATTTGGGCTATTGGATCCCATCCACCAAGTTAAGCAAAGGAATTTCCTCCCTTATGTAATGCAAATGTCAACCTGGACTGCCTATAAGGGTATATTGATGCTACTAAATAGAGAACAGGCTAGGATATGATCCTGGCATTTTGAGGCCATGCAATGTAAGCTGTGCCTTGTCCACACTGATGAGGACTCATTTCCACAGAAGCAAAATGCCTACACCCACAGACTACACACCTCTTGGTCCTCGACCTCCTGTGTCACACATTGTGTTGCTGTGGTCTTAGAAAACAGTGATTTTGTGTGTGTGTATTTCCAGTTCAAACAATCTGAAATGATGTGAGAGCTGTGTGTGATCCATCTGTGTGGCAGCCCTGAACTGAGCACGTGTGTCATTGTACCCTTGAACACGGCAGGAAAGATGTATGGCTGTACAAGGGAAGGCAAAGCCTGCCAGAATGGCATTAGAGAGCTGTACAGAGCATAGGGTATCATAAATATGCGGTCTCATGTGCCTTGCAGCACATCTCTGGAATGAGCTCTCCACCAGCCATGGCAGGACATTGCAATGGAGAAAGCACTTGGAGTGATTGAGCACAGTTCCAAGGACCATGTTAACAGTTTAGCACCATGAACCACCTCAGGTCCCATGCTTGTGCCATTTCCTATTTTTATGAAGTAGTGTAGATCTACCTTCAGTGCCTACTGATTAGTATTGTTGATATTAGAGTTAAAAATGTATGCTTATACAAACATACTTTTATAACTTTTCAAATATAGGAGAAATATCAATTAGAGTGTGCTTGAAATTTTGGTATTATTTTATCCTGGACTGTGTCCAGGTTCAATAGAAGGACTGGGATGAGCAATTCTGCTCAGTCTTCCTGGAACTTAGCATGCCAACTCCTTTAGCAGACCCTATAAAACACCGCTTTCAACAGCACTCCTGCCCAAGATGTGTGATATTGGTGTATTCATTGATGTAACCTACTTCTCACGGAGAGTAGATGGTCTGTGGGTAATGTGTTTCCCCACCAAAAACAACAGTCAGTGAGAATTAAACACTTAATATTGGCTAAAATCTGTTCCTGGCTCCAATAAAGCTAATCTAAATGAGTATTATGATGCACTACTACTTGAATTTTCAGCAGCCTTCCTGTTGTGGGAGTGAGAGTGCTCTGGGGAAGCAAATCATCAGGACATTGATTTAATATCAGTTTTGATTTAAGTTTCTTGCAACACAGTGGGTTGTGCTGACTCTCACCCTGTGTGTGTTGTTGTTTGGGTTCTGGATAAACAAAACAGTGTTCATTAGAAAGACATTAGTACTTTTGTTTTGACTTCTCAGGCCAGGAGGAAGGGAGAATATGCTTTACATTTGCTGTCATTTTTAAAATTTTAAAAATTTTAAAATCATACCTAATTTATATATGATGTATTTCCATATCAGCTCAAAATACACTTCATGAATATTACTGCTTTTAGAGGAGTCATGCTTTCATAAGGCTTTGCTGTTCATGAGTAGGTTTTCTTTTTACAAGTGAATACACAGATCATTTTGTGACTACTGTACTGCAAGCTTCCTGCAAACCTGAATATATTTGTGCCTTTCACAGTATCATTACTTTTCTATGTGAAGCATCTCATCCACACATATCTGCAGGATGTCAGTATGAACTGTGAGTATTTTCTTGTTATGAGGAAATGTCTCTTGGATTTTTCTAGTATGCTTTAGTCCCGAAGTATGGATTACTACTAATTTTTTGAATATGACTTTTTCTTTGCTGATGTAAACACCTAGAAACCATCTGTCTGCTGAGAGAAGGTAGTTTAGCTTGTTGTCCCTAAGGACTACAGCCAGAGCTATCTGCTCCCAGTATTGTATTGGGAAAATTCTGTTTGTGATGAAGATAACATTGGTCTGAGCTGTAGTGCAAGCCACCACTCATCATATCCAAGGAAGACCAACTCTTGGTGTTTGGAGTCAAATTAATGCATGGAGGGACGATTTCAGCATGCTAAGAATTTAGTCTGCACATAATAATTTTGTTCTTCAGTGTATAGGATTACATGTATCCATTGTACACTTATCAAAAGGAATTTTTAGTTCTATTCCTAGAGTTATCAGGCATGTCTTTCTTTCTGCAATTAAATTTATTTACAGCTTGCCTGCTGGGCTCACTTGAGCTGGCCCTGTGCATTGTTTGCCCCATCCCTATTATTATAACATCTTGTTTCTCTTTTTGGCAAGAATAATCTGTGGACTTTTCATAAATCTGTGCTATCCTTATGGGAAGTTGTTCAATCTGGTTTTTTTCTGTTGTGTTTTTTTTTTTTTTAATGTTTTCTACTTACTGAATTCCTTTCAAATTTCACAGAAAAATAAAGATCCTAGCACAGAAACTTGGTTGTTGTCTGATTCAGAAGGAAAAATTAAATAATCCACAAACTGTCCCAAGAATCTCAATCCAACCTAGGCAGCATCACTGAATCTAGCTTGTCAAGTCTTTAAAATATATTGAAGTGTAGGGCTTTCATTTGGGTTTTTTTTTGTTTTGTTTTTTGTTTAGTTTTTTGTTGTTGTTGTTTTTTGGGGGGGGGGTTTGGGTTGGTTTTTTTTTTTTAGTGAAGATGTTTCTCAGAAAGTCATTCCAGAGTAGCAACTCTGACCAACACAGTGTTTTGGAAAAGCAGTTAACAGAAATATCACCAAGATTACTCTGCTCTGAAATTCTTGTTCAACTACTTTTTCGTGATTACAGCATGATCATCCAACGGATTGATATGAAAAGAGACACTTAGAAAATGTATTTTGTGCTCTAAGGTTTGTGTTGCTCCTGGAAGAGTTTAAAAGTAGGATTTTCAGCGCCTGTAGCTTCCAGCCATATTCAAGGGCACCTTGATTTAACTGTAAGCAGTGCCCCAGTGTATAGTCATAGGGTTATTTCTGTTCTTTGGGGAGAAAATCAGGCTGCAAATGCACACATCCTTCATGGCAGAATATCTGTCTAGAGAGAGGAAAGCAGATATATGTATAAGGGTAAAAATCCCAAATATAGCCTCTAATAGGTGTGATAATTATTTTCAAGAAAAAAGTGATAAGATGCAGTTTAAATCCATGGGGCACATTGTTCCAATGAATGTGCAGTGTATTTATCAGGGTACTCAAAGGATTTATAGCTGCTCCAAAGAAGTACATCTGCTCTATGACTTCAGGCAACTTTAGTTTCTAGGGAAAGTTTCTTGAAACTCTTTTTTTAATATGCTTTAACCTCTTGCATGCTGACTTGACATACCTAAAAATGAGTTTCCTCGCACCGCCTTCACAGGAAAAAGCTAAATGACAGCATCCATCTGCTATGGATGCTCAGACTGGGCTAACACCTCTGGCTTGGCACCAGCTTCAGACCGTCAAGACTCAAGTATACACCTCCCAAAATTTCTGTAATTCCTGGTTTCTGGGGAAGGAAATCAGGGTATAAAGACTGGATGGAATCATAGTTTTTCCTGTAGTATCTGACTTAGATATTTTGGCATGCAGTAGCAGTTAAATATAGGGGACTATATGTCTATGTACATATATGAAATGATCTGCTGGTCCTAAAAAATGGGTATGCTTGGCAAAATAGCCCCACAAAAGCCCATGTCTACATTGCACAGCCCTACATGCTTTACATCCCAACAAACCTCCTGCCCTTTAGCTATGCTCACACTGTCAGGCTTCCAGGGGGCCAAGGAAGAGTCCCTTAAGCCACCTCCCATTTCTGCACGTCTGCAAGGGTTCACTCATGTTTGCCCTCAGGTGTTCACAGACCAAGGCTGGAGCTATCACAACCCTGGGAGCTGGTTACCAGACCAAGCAGGACAGACAGAGTCAAATGAGACAGCAGAAGAAAGAGATACTGTTCTGCACAAAGGAAGAGGAAAATGAGATAGAGATTAAATTGAAAAAGAAAAAGGGAAAAAAAATCCCAGTAAAATAAGAAGTAATGATTTTTTTTTCATTATATTCCAATGCAAGTTATTACCACTGTGACAAAAAAAAAAAAAAAAAAAAAAAAAAAAAAAAAAAAAACACCACCAAACCCACAACATTTGAACCTCATCACCTCTTCTCATAGCTGCTGAATAACTTGTCTTCCTCATCTGTGCCCATTTGTGGCTGAAGTTGTGAACCAGAGAGAATGAAACTGCTTGCTTGATATTTAGGGCAAGATAGTCAACAACAGTTTGCTCTGCTGGCAAATGACCCATAGGTCAGGCCATTGCTCAGAAATATCACAGGAGGATGTTGCCATTCAGAGTGCTGACTCAGGGAGAGCAGAAATGCCAAATGAATGAGCAGTCATCATGATATTTTGATTAGCATGAAAAACTCAATTAGAATTCTGTACTTCTCCTACTTCTCGTTCTTCCTTGTGGCAATCTTTTTACACAACAGCAAGATGTTAACAGTGCAGAATAAAAGGCATGCTAATAAGTATAATTTTCGTGGGGTTTTTTCCCCTGAACATCGCATTTGCTTCATGTTCTTTATGTCGTTGTACATAGCAATTAAATAAAGAAAAACTGGTGCTGGGCTGTTTGTTTCTACAGGGTTTTTAAATTTTTCAAGCCACTCCTCTCTAAGCATTTGTACATTTGAGAGCAATTGTACATTTGCTCCCTTTCCTCCACAAACACCAGATCCCCTTGAGGAACTGCTGTTCTTGTATGCAAAGAAGCAGAGCAGTGAATAGCAGTGGAACTGTTGTCTGAAACCCATTTTCATTTGTTTGTTTTCTTTTTTATCCCAACTGTTATCTTGTTAATTATAAAATATTTCTGTTCCTCTATTATATTTTTTCTTTTTCTTTCAAATTCCCTGTGTCTGCTCTTATCGGCTTTGATGGACAGACGATATATGATAGCCTGAGACACATTTAGCAGAATATGAATTCCGCCTGTATAAATTACTGTCAGGGAATTTTCAAGGAACCACTGAAATAAATTTGCAGTGACTCAAAAATGTGTTATAAATTATAACATAATCCCCGCTGCTGAATGATTTGATGCTTAAAACAATTAAGTGAGTTTTTACTTTAGGTGAATCCTCATAACTTTTCCTTATAGTTTAACCTCTCAAACTGCTCCTAGCCCCTTGGAGGAAAATATTTTAGAAGGGAAATTTTCCCTCTCACTTGCCAAAAAACATATTTCTTTTCTGTCAAGCCTGTGTCTCTACTCTCACAGAGAGTTCAGAGATGGCAGGGTTTGGTCTTTCCTCACATACTTGTACCAACTCCTACAGGGGTAACTAGGATCCTTCTACATCATGCCACTACTTTCCTGATCCTTTTCTACTCCAAGCCACAAAATCCCAGGTTTTCAAATGACACTCTTGAAATACTCCAATTAAGAGGATAAGAAATGAAAGAGTTTGTGAAGCTCAGGATCCTTATGGGATCTTGAAAGTATTCTTCAGGCAGTGGCCTATATTTTATGCGTTCAGTATCAATGGTAACTTTGACTCAGTGAGAGTAATCTCTTCTGTCTGCTGAAGAGCTCCTGACTAGAAAATAACTAAAATAGACAGAAAATGTGAATGTTTCTATTATTATCTTTAGCTCCTTTATGACACTACTCTTTGTGAGGCTGTATATTCTTTTTTTTTCCATTTTGAGTTTTTTCTGCACTGTGAAGAACTCTGGAGATATTTTCATAGACAAAATTGCAAGTTTTCTCAATTTTTCACTTCCAATCCTATGAAACTGCTCTTCTTAAAATCTGTGGTCTCCTCTCTTGTGGTAAAACAAATCCAATTTTCCAGTTTTTGTGATTATTACTAAATCCCCTGTAACATGGATTTCAAAGCTTCTAGATTTTGGAGGCAAATAAACGGCAGCACTCATTACTTTTATAAATGCCATTATTTTTATGGTAAACCCTTGACCGTGGGAACACAGCCTGTGATCACCAAATGCCTGGTGTGGCTGAAAAGCATCAGCAGACAAAGGTGGGGTTTGAAAAAAAGAGCAAACAAATACCCAGGGCACAGCTGCCTCCATCATGAGGGGCTGGCGCAGGAGCTGCGCTGCTTCCAAGCTCCTGTGTGCGAGGAGCAGGCATCGATCTTCTGTCCAACTTCTTGCTTCCATCAACAGGGGTAAGTGGCAGGAGGCTGCCTGCCAGCTACAGGGAGCTCTGCAGCTTGGCTGTACCTGTTTGTTCTCAGAGACAGCTGTGGAGAACAGGCGGGATCGCCCGGGCTCCGAGGGAAGAATGAGGCAAGAATATTTTACTGTTCTTTGTGAGGTGGCTCGCTAGCTATCCATTGCAAATTGATTGCTTCGAGTCCTGTGGCTTTCCTTTCACCACCCACCCTGCCCTCACAGCCCACAGCAGAAGATGCAGAACAGATGCATTCCCGTTTTCTGTCTGTATTTGGAAATATCCCAGTGACAGCATCCTTGTCCCGGCAGGACCACGCAGCCTCTCCTGACCCTACAGCCTCTGTGATGCTGGGGCCTCTTGCATTAGCACAAAAGGGAAGGGGAAGGTGCAAGCACAGAAAGAAGGTCAATACCTCTGGAGGGAAAAAAAATAATTTTTTTTTTTTTAAAAAGTGGGGGGAAAACCAACAAACAAACAAACAAAAAGACAAAAACAGTTTACATACACAGCTTCTTCTTGACTCAGGCCTCTTCCCTTGGCAGCATCCAGAAAGTGGAGTGTCCCCCCCAGCAGTGTGGTGACATAGAGTTCCCAGATGCCAGCAGCATGCCTGTGGTGGCAGCAAGGAGATGGATGGCAAGCTACAAAACCTGCCCAAGAGCCACAACAAATACTCAAACACCAAGCCTACTTGCATGGTGTGTTTACCTGCTTGATTTAAATATAGCTTGAATTGTGCTATATTATCACTACTGTTAGGTAGACGTGTTTGAAAAAGTGAGGAAACTTTTTACTTGATGCAGTATTCAAGAGGGGAAAATGGAATTTTCATCATAAGGAAGGTACTAGAGATGTAGGGGAATGCTTTGCTTATCCACTGACTCTCTGATTTCAAATAATTTGCTTGGTATATGATTATTTTTCATCTAAATGAGGTATTCCTTTCTTCTCTTCATTTTTCTGTTTGGAATAAAAACTCTTTGGGAGAGAGAGCTCATTCAAATTCACACAGTATGTCTCAGTGCTGGAAATTGTGCTCATTCTTATCCATCAGTGTTTGCTCTTTAAATTGTCCAGATTAGATTTCACAAATGGTTTTGCAGTGTATTGAATTTATGGCTGAGGTGAGCTGTGCACCTTGAATTCACGCTCCTCACCAAGTCACAGGGCTCAGACTGAGGACTCCAGATACACATATCTGCTTCAGAGAGAACCAAAGAAGGGGCCCATTTCCTGATTCAGGATTAGATTGAGCACCAGTTTTGAAAGAATAGCTAAATTCATGACTTCCCACCCAGCCATGGCAAAAACCAGGGAATCAATTAGTCTCATTAGATTTTTGCTGCTTTAGGATAAAATCTTATGAGAACACCCCATTACTTTGCTGCACTTCAATCTTGGCTTCAATTTCGTCCCTCCTTTAGAGTGATTCTTGAACACCAGCAGTAGCTGGACCCACACCCAACATCTACATCTCCTGTCTGCATCTGCCTGAGTCCCTGGCTGCCCTGAGGAAGCTGTGTGCAGTTGTTCAGTGAGGATCCAGTAACTGGGGCATTTAACCCCATCATGAAAGGACAAAAGAGTGCAACTGCACCTCAGCTCCCCTGCTCAGTAAGAAGGCAGTGAAAGCCATTAGTATATTGACATAGCAGACTGACACTACAAGGCTCTCTCTGACTCCGATGGTTTTTCTGATAAGCACTTTCCCTGCTGAGCCTACTCGCCCTGCCAGAAATATCTTTTTACATAACTTTGTGTCTCTGAAAACATTACCTTTTTCATTCTCAGTATTTTGTGATTTTTACTTAGAAGTTTTAACAATTTACATTTGCATGTGATTTAACACCAATTTGTTGATATCTTTCTCATCTCCAAAACAGCTCTGAAAACGAAATTGTGGTATCTTCCTTGGAGAGTCTGGAGGGAAAATTTTGCCAAAAAAAAAAAAAAAAACCAAAAAAACCCACACACTAAAAAAACCCTACACATCACTACAATGAGCATATGCAATGTCACAAAGCCTCTATGACTTCTAATTTTTTTCCTAACTGTGTATGTTCACCGCTTGTAATAATGTAGATTTGTATGTATTTGGATTAAAATAATTCAGAAGGAGAATATCCAGTCCATTAAAACCAAGCTCCAGCTCCAGAGGAGAATGACTGGCAACCAGAAATGTTAGGGGAGAGAAATCTAGCAGGCATTAATTTTGGATGGAATAAATTGTGATGTTAGAACTAGAAGGAGTTTGTATGGTAGGGCTGCAAGTTTGGGGTGTTCACATGGAACATTAATAACGGGAACATTATTAACCTAGATTATTATGTGGAGAAGAGCACTCTACTGTTCTAATGCCTTGCAGCTGGTCTCCCTTGGCCTGAGTCTATGGGACCAGGGGATCCCCTGGGATAAGAGGGCCTGAAAAGTTTGGCTTTGAATCATTGAGAGTCCACTGAGCACTTCTTCAGTTTGGAAAGCAAAGGAGCTATGTCAAGAAGTAACAACTAGAAGAAGTGAAGTTAAATGTAATGCTACTTCAAGTATGAAGTACAATTATCCTTGCTCTGTTATGAAAGGATGTATCCCAGCTCTTGCTGCCTTTTGAAATCGTACACTTCTCATGGCTCTTGGGAGGCTTCAGCTATTTTTCTGCTGTAACACATGCAGGTCCTTTTAAACCCTTGCGTTTTAAGAGAAGAAACAGCCACTTCACTACGGGTACCAGATGAGCATTTCTGGGACAAATGAAAGTCTATGTAAGCTTGAAATACCCTATTAGTAATTGTTTACATTAGCTATTAACATTTTTGCTTGGAGAGATGAGGGACTGTTCAGAAAGAATCAGTGCTTAACAGCTTAGCCTTGCCACAGAAAAGCCTCTGGCATTTTATCTTTAAGATTCCAACATATTTCTGTTGCCACTTTTATACTTATCTGCAATAAAAAGCTGATTCCCCCAAGTGCTTTGGATTTGTTTGAATCAGATTTATAGACCAGCTTTTTAGCACTGCTCCTAGGTATTGCAGGGAAGGGGGAAGATGCTTCGGATCCTACAAACTTCCATTTCAGGGCGTTGATGTTTCCAGTACCTTCCACCTTCCAAAAGCAATGTTTTTATTTACTGGGGGTCAAAGTGTAGAGTTTAAATGGACACATTTATGGAAAGGAGGGCACATTTATGGAAAGGACATTTAGGCCAGGTTGCTCCACTGTTGCACAGACTTCTGCCCTTTGTCTCTCCCCAGCCAAAACAAATATTGAATGTGGGAGGAGTTTTGTGCCAGGCTCTATTTGCCCGTAAGCAAAAATGTCAGTGTTTATATTAAAAAGAAAGGTGCATCTGATGATGTGAGACAACGATGCACTCTCTGCAGGGCTGTGGAGACTGCTGAAGGTAGGATCTCCAGGTGAGGGTTAAGACACAGAAAGAGCAACGCCAAAGGCACATGCCGGCTTTACTTGTACCCTTTTGGAGCACAAGGCTGTTAGCTCTGAGCAGTGACTGTCTAGCCCCTGCAGGAGCAGTGACACCTGCCCCTGGGGCCAGCAAACACACGATGTGACACCGGCATTTCTGGGCCACGGATGGCAACGAGACTTCTGCGAGGTCATGTCGGCCCTTATGCAGACCCGCAAATTATTTTCCTGAAAAACATGCAGTAGGCAACCTGGATTGTTTTAAAATGCATGTTTCAGGTCAAAGCTCAATGAAACACAATTCAGCTAGGTCATCCAAGACAGCACCCTGGGTGGTCACATATAAATCACAAATTACAAGACTTTCCCAGATCGCTGCAGGTGTCTCAAATGGCACTAGAAACAAGCAGGTCAATGCTGGGTTTCTGGGGACTGTGATGTGAATGTAGATAAATAAGTAGGAGTATTAGTGTGGAAGCTGAATGCACCCTAACTCTCTAAACTTCTATTATTAACTCTTATTCTGAGAATTCTGAGCCATTCTTTATTGTTATTAAAGACATTAACTTTTTCTTGTCAAAGAGGTGATAGCTCTCAGAGACAGTGATAGCAAAAAATCCTTTCATTTTACTTTAAAATACTCTGATGAGAAAATTCCTGCTTTGTAAAGTCACCTGGCACGTTTGTTTTATTTCACAAATTACCCAGGCACTCATTTGTGCTTTATAACTGGGATTCTGCATTAGTTCTTGATTAGAAGAGCTGTCATCTGTTTTCCTGCAGATTCAGAAACATGAATCATGAGCAGACAGTCATGACCATTTAAAGTTACAAAGCCAGGAAAAAAAAAAAAAAGTGGAAAACCAAAAAGCATTTGTTGAGCAAGAAGACCTGGGTGAAATTCTCAGAACTTCTCTGCCCTGAGAAAGCATCAATAACCATAAAATTTCACAGCCCCCTTTTTAGAACCGCAGCCTTAATGTTTTGTAGGGAAAATAAAGCTTTGGTTAACCTTGGCACTGGCAGACCTCATTAAAATAACAGCCTGTCACTTTCGAGTTTAAAATAACAGGGTTGTCAGTTTTATATTCAGCGGAACAATCTACGGTCTTATTCTCTGGGAAACACAGCGGGTGTGCTGAGGGGGCTGCAGCAGCACAAAGACTGAGCAACACTGCCATCTCGAGGGGCCCCCAAATCCAGGGTGCTCCCAACAGCTGGGGTAACACGATGCTCGGATCCTGCTGGGTCCATGTGGCACACGCCCCGCTTTTTAAACAGCTGAAAATAATCAACCGTCAAGCGCTTGGCAACGGCTTGGCATTTAAATTTATTTTGTGAGAAAGGATGGTAATGCATAATGTACGGGGAAAAAAATATTCCATATAGAGCAAATAAAGTTGTGCCTCACTCGTTTTGTGATCAGAGCAAGTCACCCTCACTGACGTACCAAGAGTGCATTGAAATTTTGGGCACCTAATGAGCCATTCTAAACACAAATGTGTTCCTAAGCTCCCTACATCTAATCAGTGGAGAAATAAAGGTGCCTTTAAAAAAACCTCCAAGAGAGATCCTCTTTAGCTAGATAGCTGGATGAGATAGGGGCAGCCCAGTTCAGTTGCTTATACATAAATGCCTAGTGACTCCGAGATATCTGTATGAAGATGAAAGAAGTAACAAAGGACACACAGGAGACACATCTTTCTTGGGGGACAGCCCCTAAGACTTAGTTACTTGCTTTTCATTAAGCCCATTTTACAAGGAAAACTGTGTTTCTATTAAAGCACACAGCTGTCCTATACTAAGCTGCTTTTGACATGATTCTCGCCCTGACTGTGACACACATGTGTAGCAGACATATAAACATAACTTAGAAACAGTATATCATATGTGCTTGCTAACCTAGTCCTTTTAAACAAATTGTTGGCTGTTAGTCTTAGAATGCTTTCAGATTAAATCCCTAATGGACATAAATCGATGTATGAAAGTCTGGCGCAGTTTTCTGCTGGTATGGCAGAACACAAATCAGATGGTGATGAACTGTTTGTTCTTCCTACCTGGCCATGCCCATGATGAAGGGCATGCCTCTCACAATTCCACATGCAACTCAGGTGCTCAAGGACCATATCCACAAATTCATTATCCAGCTGCCCACCATTATACAAGGTCTACATTATTTTTAATAAAGACTGCAAGGGTGCGGAGTGCATGGCTGGGTGTCTTAAACACTTCTAGGGCAAAGCAAGCAGCAAGCAAACAAAAAACTTGTCTGGCTTTTCACTGGAAAATAATGTAGGGTGAAGAAGTGGCATTAGTTAAATGTTGCTTGTGAATGAAAGGGCAAAGGAGTCTGTGACTAAAGAAACTGCACAGACACAAACATGGCTCGTGGCAGCTGCTTTCATGTCTGTTCTCTGAGACAAAATGTCAGACCTCTTTCCACTCGCTGCCTTTAGCTGTTCTGTCAGTGTGACACGCTGGCAGGATGCATTTTACATACACGGCCTGAAGTCCCTGAAATTACAGCACCCCATCACAAGCAGCCACTGGAAACATCTGCCAAGTGTCTTTGCTGCCACATACAACCCACAGTACAACATCTGAAGTGGCACCCTGGTACCCCAGAGAAGCCACTTCCAGGGAACAATCAGAAACATTTGTACATTTTTCCAGGTCATAAAGACTTAATTCTCATTGGACTTTGCATCGAGGCGTCTCTGAGCATCCACAAGGAGAAGGTGTTGACAGAAAGGCGAGCTTTCTGCTTTCAGTTCAAAAGGAAAATGTTTCCAAATTGCAGAACAAACAAGGAAAAAAAGGCAATTCAAAAACATCGGGTAGAAGAAAGAGAGGTTAATGGGAAACATTTCTTCCTGACATAAAGACTCCGTATTTTTTGATTTCATTTATTGCATTGAACCCATGTCAGGTTTGTGTGCATTTCATCATCTCTGAACACAATTTTAGCATCTTCTGATAGTGCTTTATCTTTGAAAGTAGGAATTATATAGGAGGGGATGATAAATCTGTAAGGAATATGAGATGGTCTTGACAGGAGAGGATTTGGCAGAGCAGGACAAAAAGAAAATAAAAAGGAATTTACTTTTTAAAAACTGTTTTAGGGACACCACATTTAAAATTTGCTTTTTGTCCCCAGTTGCTTCTGAGCACGCTTTATCACACTGCCAAAGAAGCATTCTTCCGTGCTTCTTTTGGCTTCCATTAAGCCAAAGTGATTCCATTGGCAATTGTCTGCCTGCTCCACAAGCAAGAGTCTTTCTGCAGTCTTTCACGCCTTGTGAAACTGGTATTCAGCACACTTTTATTTTAACATGGTATATTCAAAACTTACTTTGAATTCTCATTGTATCCAAATGTCTTGAAATAAAGCAAGGAATTCTAGGGACTGATTCTCTCTAAAGTGGTGGGCTTGCTTTTAGCTCACTTCATGATTTTGGCGTGCAAGGTGAGTAAAGACAGAAACACGGGTCAGCTTTGTTTGCCTTATAACTGAGCCCGTACTGGTAGGCCTGGAACTGAGATCATGGGTGCCCTTCCAAGTTCTGCTGAGGAAGAGCACAACATACATGACTGACTTGGTTGCATAAGAAGACAGTGGCAGAAATACAAACTAAACTGAATTTCTCATTGTAGGGTGTGTAGCTATACCATTCCTGTAACTCTGGATATGAGTTTCTCCTTGCAAATTCTGCAAATATTTAACCTTTCTCACTTACACAGTAATACTTTTCTTCTGTTAGCAATTATAGATCAAAACTATTTTAATATCCATTTTTTATGTGCCCAGTAGATAAGAAATTTAACTCTTTGCATGGTTCTTGCTGTATATTTTTTCTTATGAGAAAGTATTGTGATTCAGAACAAGTTTCATACCTTCAAAGTAGCTGAAAAAGGGAATTTCACTATAATATCAAGGCTATGTCAGGAAGATAACTAGGGGAAATCAGGCTAGCTACAGCCAAAGATATCCAACTGTCCTAAACCCTATAAATCTCTGCTAGAGCAAGTGGAAAGAAAATATGTAAAATATCAAAACAGCATATGTCTCATATTTAAATGTTTCCACAGAAGCCTAACCAAGCTTGAAAGTTAATCTTTAATTCAAAGAATAGGAAATACCAAGGCATCATTTACAAGGCCACAGGTCACTAGGGAATATGGTAGTCTGACTTCATAAATCACAAGCAAGCAATGTTAACTGAGTCCTTAGTGGGTTTTGTCTCATTTTCAAGGGTGTGTACATCTGTTACATAGTTTTTAAATGCTGGTGGCGATCAAAATAATGTACAGAGGAACATGCGTAACCACGGGGACTAATAAGAGAATTTCTGTGGTCATGCTTGACAAGATCCCAGAACTGAAGCCTGTGAAATCCACAAGCAAAAGTTTAACATGTCATGGCGAGCATTACATCTCCTAATTCTATTCTGCATTTAAAGTTACACTAAAAGTACTCCAAAATCATTGCCTGCCCAAACATTCATCCCACAGAACTAACCATCAGGCTACTCCCTAAAAGAGGAAGTGAATCAATGTTCAGAATTCCTGTAGCAAAGGCATCGTCAGACGCCACACTGCACTTCCAGAAAGTTTCAGGATGAGGTTCGAGAAACCACTTAGGCAGATGTGTAAATTCCAGTGTTAAAAACTGAGGATTAACAGAGGTCTGGTCAGACAGCAGGAAAGGGCAAGGCTTCAGAGACTGAGTCCACACAGGTTGTGTACAGCTCCATGGTGAAATAATGCAAGAGGAAGGTGTGAGGTGGGAGATAGCTGTGAAGGGAAATATCTGAAAGACATTAAAAATTTTTAAAATGCACCTGAATCAAAGGCATCTCGAGAGGCTGTAAATGGTAACCTTTCCCTAAGCTGTTGTCATTTTTACTATTGCCGCCTTTTGTGAGTCATGCAAATGTCTGCTTCCCCCCAGGCTCTAAAATAGGAATAACACCTCAGGAGGATGCCTCTGAGATTTAATTAGTTGCCATTTATCAACGATCCTGAGTAAAGTAAGACCATCTTACTTTATCAGGTGTACTTCCTTAATACAATTTTTTAAAAAAATCTGTTGGGAAATTTAATGATTTGTTATCTAATATAGAGAATGCAGACTCCATGTAATATCTTCAGAAGAGACTGGGGAATGGGAGTCCTGATTTTCATTTTCAGGGAGTATCTAGAGAGCATGTGCAGCCTGTGAGCTGTGAGAATCTCTTCCCATTCTTTTGCTGGCTTCTGTGAACATGAAAGGCTTCAACTGCAAATTACAGCCCTTAGAAGGGTTGCGGGGGAAATCACTTTCCAATAGGTGTTGAATCACTTGTTGAAAACAGAAGTCTGCAAGTCCTAGAGCAGCAGCTCTAATTCGAATACGGGCAAAATCTGAATGTAACTCTCAACATCTGAGTTTTGAATAGCTTTATATAACTTCCAGCAAGCAATAAAGTTATTGGTCTGAAAGCTAATTACTCACCACCAAAATCAATCAGATTACTTGTGTAAATGTTTATCCAGGCACAAGCAATAATAAGAAAATCTATCCCTTTGACTTTCATCTTCACCAAACTTATATTAATTAGGAATTTACACACCAGGAGAAATGGGCAGTTTAACTGAGTTGCTTGTGCTGGTTAGCTTCCAATAGAGACCTTGGGGGTTTTACCCTCAACATGGGTAGAAAGGGAAGAAGGATTGCTGTCTCCCCAGAAACCCTGGTTCCATGGACCAAAGACATCCTGAGACCATCTCCACTTCTGCCAAAGCCTTGCTCACAGCCCGTAAACTGGAATTTATTTCTTGGGTTGACAGGGCTCCTCCACTGAGATTTTAAAGGCCTGCAAATGCCACTAGTATCTCACGTGAAAACAAAGCAGCTAGAGCTTGGCAAGGGGTGTGGAGGAGATTTATAAGGTGTCTATTATGGCAAGAAACACTGTCAACAACTCATACAGAAAATACTGTCCTACTTATTTTTTGTGGATGAAAATTCAAACAGTGCTTCTGAAATAACATCCTCAGCTGTTTCTATCTCCTGGCTTATAAAGTGACATTCCACAGAGTTTAAGCACGGCAAAGCAGCATAGGCCATTTGCGAGGAGAGCTATCATGTCCTGAGAAAAAAAAAAGATAAAAGAGATAAATAGCTGAGTACAATATTGTACCTCAACAGCCTAAAAGACAATCTCAAAACTGAATGGAGGAATAGAGAGCTTTTATTTCTTGGGGTTTTTTAAAGAACAAAGCTTAGCGATTTCCTTTAAAAGCTATTCAACAAGCTCCCCTAAACCCTATTACAACTTAATGTGAAATGCATCTGTTTCCATAAGAACAACAGTGGCAGCATTCATCCTTTGTAGTCTGTCCTTTGTTGTTTTTCTATCTATTCTTGTAGATTTCTCCACTGTAGTGTACCATACACAAAACAAGAACTGATAAAATTTCAGTCAGAGCATTTATTTATTAAGTTGATGCTGGAATTTCAGTTTGTTCATGCTTGCCACATGAATCATGCCAAATTAAATTGTTGTTCAAGGAATTTATGAGGTAAAGAAACTGTTTCGATACTGTCCCAACATTTCTTGCATGTGAATTCCGTATTCAGCTACAGATATTTATCTACACATAGTAGTAAAGATGAATATAGTCTCTGCATGACTTCTCACTGTAACTGGGCTCCAAATGCACTGCAATGTATTCAGCCCGTGTATCTCAAATCAGCTCAACATCAGCTCAGCACTGCACTGGTTTTTTAGAACCTGCACATGTAGCTGTCTACATAATATTTTTCTAAGACCTGACTAAGCTGGTGGGTTTATCTGATGTGCACTCTTTAACTGAAATCACATTCAGCAGACTATGAGGCATATTAATTCTTTAAGAGGTGTATATTTAGAAAACCTTAGACAAACCGAGACTAGGAAGCACAAGATGCAACATGCTTTTATTAATGTTTTGCCCGTGGAAAAAGGTGACTTTGACTGTTTGTATGTTGTGAACTCAGATGCTGGGTGTCTTGCTTTTAAACACAGGAATTTAAGTTTTAGCACCTTTAGCTTTTTTAACCTTCACCATCATCACCATTACAAATTTAAACAATGTATTGCTTAACATTATAATTAGTGTGACTGATGTTTTTTAATCTGTTTTCCCTCTCCTTGTCTCTTAATCAGGTAACAGACATTAAAGAAAAGCTAAAGCTCTCTAAAAAGTTCTGGTCGACCTTGCCCTACACAATCTGCAAGGACGAGCGGGTGACAGCCGGCCCGTCAGTCGAGGAGGACTGCTGGAATGGCCACACCAAGGCCAGGTGAGGTGGACCCCTCTCCGCCCCACCCTGTCCAAATTCCCATCTGGCCTGGAGCAATCATGAAACTGAGGGCATTTCACACGACTCTTTATGAGAGTGAAACAGAAATTGGGAGAACAGGTCATTGTCCACACGCAGCTCGGAGCCAAGATTACTTATTGTCAAAGTGCCATTAAAGGCAGAGTGCGAGTCAGGGTAAATGTGCACAGAGTGTCAGCATGTGAAGGCAGAAAATGTACATTGGTTTGGCTCCAGAAGGATAATTTATACTGAGATTTCAAAGAGCTCTTTAGGTCCATTTAGCATCCCTGTGTTGGGACTGACAGCTTGTGAAACAATTGCACTCTTGGGATATCATACTGGGATGAAACAGAAATTGGAATTCCGACTCTACTTGCTATTGGCTGGCAAAGCTTAGGGGTATTTACTGGGGGGTTGCAAAATGTGAAAAATAACCACCAGAGAATAAATGTAGCACTCCTACTCATCTTGTGTAGAAGATTTGACCTTGTGTTACTTCTTCAGAGATAACTGTGGTCATCTGCCCTTGCTCATGACAAGTTTTCTGTGAGTTTTAATTTTGAAGATTACTTGGCCCAGGCTGTGGCAGAGCAGGAGCCAGCAGATAAGCAGGTGTCTCCAAAAATCCCAGTGAGGATTCATCAGCTGACAGAGAGGAAGAGGATCTGATTATGCCTGCTGAGAGGGGGAGGAATTGGCTCAGGGACCATGCCAGGGTCTTGGTTTCAGGTGCACAGCCGTACCCTGTGCCTTTGGGTACACATGAGGAGTGGAGAGGTTTGACTGTCTGGTGACAGCTGAATCTTGAGAGAAGTGACAATTTCTGCCACTTAGGGACTGGAATATTTATTTTCCTTTTGCCTGAAGATACATGTGAAGACAGAATATAAAAATGAGCCAAAACAAAAAAACAACCAATCAATCAAATAAACAAACCATAGAAAAAATAAGACAAGCATGTAAAATATAAAAACAGTGAAAATAAGACAACATAGGAAAAAATCTTAGAAATGTGCTCAGTGTCATTTTACATGGATGTATGGATGGACAGATACATAAGTAGATGGCACCCATCCTACCATCTCATCATCTGATCATTTTGATAAGGAGCACAGTTTACAGGGGGATGTTTCACACTGAATGCACATCATTTTTTCCTAGCCTTACTACATATCCTTCAAAGGAATTCATTTTACAGACAAGAGGAGGGAGCTGTTTGGGATACTGCTAGCCCCTTGAATCCATTTTTGGATGCATGTGAACGAGTCTGTCCAAAAGCACCAGCCACTGCTTAGTTGCTAAGTCCCAGATCCAGAGAAAGCCCCTGGGGATTCAGAGAAATACAGGGAGGAGCATCTGGCTATTACAGGATTTATCATAAAGGAACAGTGTGAAGAGAGAAATAAAAATGTATGGTTTCTCTTTCTCTATGTTATCCTTTCTTGTTATTGAGCTTTGAAAGGCATGAGCCCAGGCCAGTGCACTGCCAGTAGTTAAGCAGAGTTTCAAGGCATCCCAGGTAAATGCCATGAGCCACATCAGGATGCATGCATCAGTAAAAGATATATGCTACTCTTTCTAAAAAAGAGCAGTCAAATCCCTTAATATCTATCTACTCCTCCTGGTTTCCATGACTGACACTAGTGTGTGTATCACATCTGGCACCTCTTTTCTGCTCCTGCACTGAAGGGTTTGGCACGGCTTCCACATTTGTTGGGAGTAAGGGAGGTACGTTTTATGCATACAGTTTTTCACTCTTCTTTTGCAGAATTTATCTTATGAGAAGCTTGGGGTTTTTTTCCTGATGACTCCTGAGATTAATGTTCTGGAGAGGGAAGGGCAGTCCTCTGTTAATAATCCCTTTGGTAATTGAACACAGATGTTTCACTGCATGTAGAGTGACAGCTTCAAAATATCACCTGAAGATATGATTTCAGCAGGTCCAGCCACAGCTCCTCTGCCCACTTTCTGTTTAATATCCATTCACAAAGGAAATGTATCATCACAGTCTTAGTAACAGAATTCAATAAATGCTTCAGGTGGAGGCAACAGTAATAAATCAGAAACACCACAGAATGCCATGGCTGTATATGAAATAGTACTAAAAAGAATGTTGAAAATAACTAGCTCTAAATGCAAAATCACCTCTTGGCTACTGGACAAAGACTTTTACTGCAGCATAAGAAAAACTAAAAGTTTCGTTGATCAGGCTGATTAGTATCTGATATCAAATAGTAGCTCACAAGAACGAACATAGCAAAATCTGGCCAGTGTTCATATATATCTCTATATCTCTGTGTTCACTGTGTCTGCTGTCATAAGCATCCCTGTGCTATGTAAGGAGCTGCATGTTGAATTCCAGAGAATATGAAAAAAGCCTGTGGTTGAAAAAAAAGGGAAATTCAGCCACCTCCTGTTTTCATAGACGTTAATACTGTAAGTAAGAAGACAATATCGTGTTGGCTGCCACTGGGAAAGGAAATTATTGCTGGGTTTTTTATCACATCCTGTTTTGAAATAAAGAATTAGAAGCTTCAAATTGCCAGATAGACATTATGCCTTATGTTTCACTTTACACATCACCTTTTGATGCTGCTTTTACAGGGGAAAAGAGTTACAAACCTGAGATCACAGAGAATGAGAGCTTGGCTTTCTCCTGAGAGAGGCATTACACCAAGGTCATTTGTGGTTATTACACTCCCTAAATATCACTTTGCTGCCATGATTAATTTACAGTGACACCAGGTCGCCAGCTGAAGGTCACCAATTCACAAGTA
Source organism: Brachypodius melanocephalos (assembly GCA_013398615.1). Lineage (NCBI taxonomy): Eukaryota > Metazoa > Chordata > Aves > Passeriformes > Pycnonotidae > Brachypodius > Brachypodius melanocephalos. The sequence goes on from VZSR01003803.1 coordinate 43,321,005, forward strand.
ATCATGGGGTAACAGAGTCATCCATTTGGTGTTCTGGAAGGGTGCACTGGGCTCGTTGCTGATCTTGTACCAAGCACAGTTTTAATCAGGTCACATCACGTAGAAACCAAGTGCTGTGGAAATGAGAAAATATTTATTAGGGGGATGAGTGTCTTTTTTTGAAAAATCCATATGAAAGGTAATAATGATAGCTACTTCAGACAAAGTGCCTTTTAGAGAGATGCCCAGCAGGATTTCTCCATCATATTTGTATTCACAAAAGAACATGAACATAATTTTACGTTTAAAGAATTGACATCTTCTGCCAGATGTGCAGAGACAGATTTCTGAAAGCTATTTAGGATCTAAAAAACAACATTAAGATCAAACTTTGAAAATTTACCTCCCTCCCTACATGCAATTAAATTCTTAACAACAGCTGATGGCATCTACACTGATAGGTATTCTTCAGAAATTAAGACATTTTCACAAGAATGATGGAAAATCAGGCTGTAGGATTTAAACCAAGTCCAAGGTATTAGTCCTTGAGTATATGACATTTGCTGAAGTAAGAACAACAACCAAATCTGGAACCCTCTGATGTTCAGCAGAATAACCTTGTGTTGTTCCAACCAACTCAGCCAGCCCATTGCAACCAAAGCATCTGAGAGATTATGCTCATGCACTGTCATCCTGGTGCTCTTGCTCACCAGGGCTATAGACTTATTAATATGTCTTAGCTCTGAAAAGCTGTAATCCATGGAATAGATGAGACCTACATTCCTTTCCACAAGGAACCTATCACTCCTCCAAACAGAAAAAGAAAGAAAAAAAAAAAAAACAACACCAAAACCAAGCTTTTCTCCAAGATGGAGCAAAAAAAAACCAAACTGAAAATATCCTATGAGGATTACCTCCTGAGCAAACAGAATCAGATGAGGTGTTCTAGTTAGCCAAACAAGCCAATTTTCCACTGCACTTATCTTTCTGGACCAGATGTGACTGTCCAAACCCAGCCCAGCCTGAGTAAGCCTGTGCTGTGTTTTGTACTCTATTGCCTACAATTCTGTGCACCTGGAATAACTCCAGTACTGCCTAGGTGGCATGCCCCAGTTGTATTGTAAGCAGCTGCTGTGGCAGCAAAATGTGGAGAATGTCGTCCTTTAAGAGAGATTCTTTTTAAAAATCAGAAAATTCCTCCTTTTGTTCTGGGTTGGGGTTTTTTTATGTGTGAGGGGTGTCAACTCTACAGGCTTTATATATATGACCCGAAAGATTCATCAATCATTTTTAGACTTGAAAAGGAAGCAGACACCATAGAACATTAACTGGTTAAAAAAAAAAAAAAAAAAAAAAAAAAAAAAGTGAGGGAGAAAAGACAAGTGGTTTTAAATAGGTTTTGTGGTACTTGGCTATTATGTGCCAAAAGACATCTTTGCTGTGTCTGCTGAGACAAGCAAGAACTGTGGAAAGGCTAAGAGGAACAGAAAGCATTAATATTTTAGAAAACAACGTAAATTACACTAAAATCCTGACATAGCTGAACAAGGAGCAAACACCAGAAACAAACAGTATTGTTCGGCTTCTCTATACTCAGAGGGCTAAGAAAGCTTGCCTCTCTCTCTCTCTCTTTTTTTTTTTTTCTTTCTTTGCTAGGAGGATGCAAAGAACAGACATTGATTCAGGCTGGCTCTTCTCTTCATTTATAATGGGCATACAGTTCTTGTAATGACCAGGCCTACAAATAGATCATTAAGGGGAGCAGAAGCAGGAGAAAAGCTTAAAATTCACAAGGGTGTCCCAACTTACGGAACTGCAGCAAAAGCAGCTGTGTTCAACAACTTTGCCCAGCCAGCAACAAATCTTCTGTCAAATCATGGTCCCAAGACATGGTTTCCTATTCGGTGTGACTTAACCCTACCACACACACATCAAAATGCTTTTGTCAGAACATGTGTCAGGCTGCCTCTTCAAGGCTGTCACTCACAAAACACCTTGGGCTGCATGTTCTTCTCATATCTGCATCAGTCCTTTAAAGAAAGGAAAACTATCCAAAGATATTTCATTCAATATAGACTTTTCTGATTTCTTCCCCTCCCAAAGAATCAGGTGAACTAGTTCAAAAATGAGGGCAGAATCCAGCTACACATTCAAACACATAAATTCAGGTACTTAAATATGGGGTGAGACAGTAAGGAGTGTGTTGCCCATGCAGTTGTAGTATCACTGGAGACTCTCTAGGCCACCTGGTATTAGTGTGACACAGGACACTGCCTCCCCTCTGGACCAGAGCCTGGGCTGAAACTGCTTGAGCATTTTTAAAAGCATCAATGTTAAGGTACCTGAAAAGATCCCCAATATCCTGTCAATCTACTCAGAGAGGCAGTTTTCCACTGCCTGAAGACACTTACCTACTGCTATGTAAGATGGTCTAAGTAGTCAAGACGCCTCCATGGAAGGGGGAAATTAGACTCTTGAATATTTATGGGATATTCAAACCCTACTGGAACGGCAGCATGACACCAAACAGCCTACAACCCTGTGGCTAAAGTGGTGTTCAAGACTCAATTCAGCTGCCTAAATAGAGGAACACACTATAACTTTAGATGCCTCAAATGTCCAGGACCTCCCCCTCAAGCCTGCAGATATGATCCAGAAAGCCTCGCCTTTCAGAGCTCACCTTTCAGAGCTAGTGACAAGAAGAGGAGGAATAACTAAGAGCATTCAAATGGCACCAGCTGTCTATGTTTATGCAAGGAAATCCCAGCAGATGAAACATAATGAACCAGTCATTTGGCCAAGGGCACATGGGACTCCAACAGCTGTGCCTGCTCCACTGATGAATAAACTCCTGACTAGCTGTGACTGGATCTGGTGGTGGCTAGGTCTGGTGAGGGTGGGACTCTGCTTATGCACAGACAGTTGCATTTGAACATACAAGATTCGGTATGTGTGTAAACCTAAAGATTAATTTTCAGCCTTTCTAAATCTTTTGCTATTATGTCCTAAATGCCAAGGGAATTTAAGTATCCAGCTAACTGTTAGGCAGTGTTAAGGACGTGGATTTCTGGTGATCTACATCAAGTACATGTCACTTACCTTACACACCTAAGTGAGGTACACTTCCCAGGAATGCTTTGGGGATCACCAGATCCTGGACAGATAAAGCAGGGTGTGTGACAGTCTGGCAAAATCACCAAACGGGCTGCTCCATTTAAAGTTAGATGGTCCTGAGAAGGACGTCAGATGCACACTTGTTCAAAATACAAACCTTCATGAAATGCACACACCAGAGCACTTTCTAATTGCTTTAAGTCAGTACATTCTTCTTTTACTATTGATGATAAGACAAAATGAAATCAAACAGAAATCAGTCAAAGAAAGTCTGTGAGCTGCCCTTCAGAGCTATCCTTAGCTTCCTATGGACAGCTTGCAATAAAGAGCTGCTTACCCTTCACAAACAAGGAAAACAATCCACGAGTATTTAGCAAATTCAGATCACTTGTAGCTCCTAACATCTATGGCCATCATCATAGACAGGATATGGAGCAAGACAGCCATCCTCTCTGAGCCAGTAGTTCAATTCTTACATTCTTGCTTTTTTTAATCAACTGCACCTTGAAATCGCTGATTTACTACTAGGCTGAGTAATTTATCTACAGCAGCCCTTTCATTTGTAGAGACGTGTGACAGATGGAGATGCTGTTCCTTTGCAGTCCAAAGCATCCCTGCCTGCCAAGGTCTCCATCCTACTGCCTCTAGGCAGCTCTGCAGAATTATTTCCTATTCTGTCATTAGTGATTCATAACACCATGGTCTGCAGTCTTCTATACTGGGGGAGGTAGCTCTGTGTTCTCACCATAGTAAATCTGACTGTAGGAGTCTGGATGGGATCCCCACAGCAATCTTATTTCTCATCATGGTACTAGTGAAACAACAGGACATGCAGCTTGAGGCTGGGTATTTTGGCAATCATGTTTGGTTCTTAGATGTTCACACAGCCCCAGGATTATTCTCATGTAAGCCTTCAAAAGCCACTGCTGGCAAATGAGTCTCATCTTGCAAAGTGAGGACCCATTACGCTGAGGCTAAGCCCTTCCTTGGTGCAGCAAAGCATCTGTTGTCTTGTAAACAGAGCTTATCTTCCCTTCACCATGGCTTTAACAGAGAAAGTCCTTTTATCTCCCTTACTTTCACATTTATTTTTCAGAGATATGTATTTTTTCCAGACCACTATGAACAATGCTGTCATGAACGCCAAACTTCAGTGCTGGTAGAGAACTGGGCATGCACAAGTGAGAGTGACGTGAAATACTCTCAAACTATATTTGGTACCAGGCATCATGAAAGTTCGTCATTAGTAGGCTAGACTGTGCTCTCATTACTTATTGTCTGAGCACATACCCACACAAGGAGACCCACAAACATCAGCAGGACAGCCTGGTATGCAAACTAATTACAAAATAGATCATATCCTTATAAAGAATGCAAACAAAGGGTAGATCTGTCCCAAATCCCTTGCAGCCTGAATATGAGACAAAGACAGTAGGTAATGACAGACTAGAGAGAAGAGGGAAGCTGTGATACACTGTTTTCTAAGGGTAACACGCCAGCGCAGAGAAGTAATGTCAACCCTTTTTCAGCCTGGCGGCTGCAAAATACACAGATAATTTTTAACAGAAATTCAGAGCAGGAACAAGTGTAGCTTTGCAAATGTCTAAAAGGAGAGCTTCCTGAGGACAAAGAGCAGCGGGGGACAAAGAGTGCATCTTTAACAAAGGGTAATGGAGATTTTTACTGTAGGATAATTGGAGGCATGGGCTGCTTTTTGTAGGGGAAAGATGTGCAAAAGCACACTTGCTGCCTATAAGCAGCCTAAGACTGCATTACTCAAGGTCAGAGAAAGGAATGCTGCAATAATCAAGAAATTTCAAGGTAACAGCCTGAATAAAAGATTCAGATTTGTGGATGGATAGGAAATGCCGTACCTTAAATGTTAGGCAAAAAAATACACAAGACATGCAAGCGTAGCCTGGTTTAAAGGAATAATGACCAAATCAAAGAGAATACTGGAGTTTGGTAAAATTATAAGGCTTTTTATGGGCCTGGATGTCATGTAGGCTGGAGGTGTTGTTCACGGTGGTCTAAAAAAGAGATGCAAGGAAGAATTGAAGAAAATTAAGTGCTCTTTTAAACTAGGAAAGCCATAACACCTCAAGATAGGCTTCTAAACGATCTCAGAACAGATATGCTGTATACAACAAAGGACTTCATATTTTTTAAGCAGAAAGAAATAAAAACAGCAGAATGCACAGTTAGATGCTTAATTTAGTGTGCAGCCATTCATGTCAGCAGAGGATATGAATATGTGGTGACTTACTGCTGGCTTGCAAACCTTTTCCATAGTTCACACGGTCATTGCTCTTGCTGGGGAGTATATGGAGAGTTAGGAGGTTGAAAAGCTTAAATCCTGTCTGTTTCCCATGCAGCTGTGCTACTAAAGAGATCTTTTGGGGTCAGTAAAATTTAAAACTATATTTTTAAAACAATTTTAATGCATATGTTTAAGAACTGCACATTGAATTTCTTAGCACATCATTTACCGCACAGTGTTTTATTTCTGGAATTATCGCGTCTCAAGCTAATCCTTCATTCTGCCATGTAGATACTTGCCTGAGATTATGAACGATGGCTTGACCAACCAGATCAACAATCCAGAAGTAGATGTGGACATCACAAGGCCAGACACCTTCATTCGACAACAAATCATGGCCTTACGTGTCATGACTAACAAACTGAAGAACGCGTACAATGGGAATGACGTCAACTTCCAGGATACGAGTAAGAAACCATTAACTGTCATTACATAACTGTAATTTTGGAACACACTTATAAATTGGCTCTGTTGCAATGACTTTCTGTGGTCTTTGTGCTCTGCGCTGCTGACAGCATAAAAAGTCTTTTTCTGGTCCGTGAAATTCCAGTTATATAATTGTTTCTTTTGCTTCTCTTCCTTATCTTCATGTTTAATGCATCCAGACACCGAAGGCTTTCCATAATGCCAGCAGTCTGATCCTTTTTCAGAAGAGCATTTAATCACCCAATTAAGTCACAGTGGGTTTCATTTGGAAGCTTTACTGAATGATATTTAGCACCACCAACACTTCATCATTCCCAATGTGTTCATCCCCACTGGGGTGCCAAGTGGAAGGGAGAAAAGGGATGAAAGCTGTAGCCTATAGCACTCACACTGTTTCCCTCACTCCTTTGTGCCAGGTGATGAAACCAGCGGCTCAGGCAGTGGAAGTGGCTGCACAGATGACATCTGTCCCACTGAGTTTGAGTTCATCACCACTGAAGCACCGCCTGTCGATTCGGACCGGAGGGAGGTGGAGGCTTCAGCCACACAACCTGGCTGGTCACTGCAGACATTGCTCGTCATCTTCCTCAGTCTCCTACTGCAGAGACAGTGGAGATAATCCTGGATCTCATCAGAGAAACTGTGTTTTAGCTACAGAAACAGCCAACTTTCTTCTTTTCTTACACTCTTGGACAATGGACCATGCCACAAACACTTGCCGTTTTCTACAAGACAGCAGTATTGCGACCTGCTTCCCATTTTAGTTTTCCCAAAGAGTACCAGGTGCCAGACTGAACTGCTTCCTGCTTTTTTCAGATATCTCTGAAGACAGTATCCACTCTTGAGAGAATTCTTTCTCAATCCTTTATTACAGGAGACTTTCTGAGCTACATTTCCTTTTATGCTGCAAAAGGGAAAAAGGATCTTACAGTATGTGTTTTTCCCCAGTGAGGAAAAAGACGGGGGAAAAAACCAAGAAAGTTTTCTTTCTGAGTCAGGCCTGACTCAAGGCTGCTGCATTTCAACAGAATATCAACAAAACAAAACAACAACAACAAAAAAAAAGACAAGAAAGGAACAAAAAAAATGCAACTGTTCTTCACTGACAGCCAGGTTTCCTTTAGAAACTCTTATAGGATGATTCTGGTCATCAGAATGATCACTGTTAAAGGGAGGAAGGTTGAATTTTTTTCCCCAACACTAAAAAAGTATGTCTCAGAAATGAATGTCTTGCACTCCATCTGCCAACCACATCAGATTGGTATGAAGGTAGAGAAGCTGAAAAATGAGTTTATCTTTTAGTATGGTAGTAGCTCCACTAGCTTCAGAATGTCATGTTACAGTTGCTTAGGATTTGAATCTTAATGCCCAGTAAAAATATGAGTAGTAGCACGATTTCACCTAGTTTCTTTTAGGATTTATCCATGTTATAGAATTGTCACAGTTTTCCACTTAGCTCACCACTGTGAGCTCACCAGCCATGATGGTAATGTTAAACAACGCTCTTGACCCCTCAGGGGTTCAGACAGAAAATAATCTCTTGTGATGTAATCTCTGTTCTTTTGTTGCTGTTCTGACATCGATTAGAACTTTTTGTTCTATGTCCATTATCCTACCAAGACAGCAGTTCTCTAATAGACTAACAGCAACCGGATCAATAGTGTGCTTCACACCTAACTACATCTTTCACATCAGTTAATTTCAGTGTCACAAGGATTTCTTCTACAAAATTTCGGATCAAACAAATATATAGTACTGACATGGAGATTTCTTTCACTTTTTTAGTCTTAGTATGATCATCTATTTTTATATATATAAATATATATAAATCACAGATTTTAACTTCTTAATTACAAGCTCAGGGTTGACACTTCTTTATAAGAAAAAAATATGTTTGGTCAACCAACTCTTCTTTTTTTTGCTGCTCTGAAAAGTAACCCTTTAATGACTGGTGAGCATGAAAATCAAAGAAGAGAACTTTTTACATATCCAGTTGTCCCATTTCCTAACAAGTTTGCAGGTTGGTGGAGAAATCCTCTCTCATATGTGTGTATTTGGTGGAGGAAGGGCATGTGAGTTTGTATGATAGGCCCAGAGGATACGGATGTTAATCGTGGTGGTAATTGTACTCCAGATTCTTCAAGGATACATTGCTTTAATAATCATTGTCTAAATGGTTATGGTCTGGGATAGAGTGTCCCTGATTTGCATTTGGTCATAAAACCCAAGATGGAAGCTGTTTAAATCCTGGACAAATGTGTGTCAACAATTAGACATCAAAATCTTCCTTCTTCTATCAACCACAGATAAAGGATTTTTGGGGCAATTCTGCATGGTGTTGAAATGATTTGCCAGAAATTTATTTCCTGATTCTGACATTGACTCTGGAGATGGTATACACAAATTGTGGTAACACTGTATATCCAGCCAACCACATTCCAATTTAACAGCAGAGCAGGTAGATCATATCCATTGCAATTGCTTTTTCTTGTCAAATTATAATTAGCTATCGATTTAGGCATGAAATTAAAATAGAGAACACACAGCACGTTAGAATAAAGTATACTTAAGCACTTTTACCAAAAAGTATTTACAATCTATTTATATAGTATGTCTAATAACAAAAAGCATAAGTTTTGAGCCACTTGTATTCAATTCTTTTTCTTCCCCATTTGTTTATTTTGAAATATAATGATAGATAGCATCATGGAATCATAGAATCACGGAATGGTCTGGGTTGGAAGGGACCTTAAAGATCATCTGGTTCCATCTCCTCTTCCATGGGCAGGGGTGCTATTCACTAGATAAAGTTGCTCAGGGCCCCATCCAGACTGGCCCTGACAGGTGGTCTGTCCTTCTGGGCCCAGATTAGTATGTCACTGTCTATGTACAGATCACACAGGTCTTACAGGGCCGTAGCAATGCTTCCTGCTTCTCAGAACATTCCCCCTGGAGCAAGCCTTCTGACTGAGCATTTACTGTCTCCAGGAAGTTTCAGCCAATTCTCAAAGGCTTTTTCTTTTGCCCTAGTAAAGCAGGTATAAAGCAGAAGGTCTTTTTTAATTTTTTTTTTCTGAATTTTCACATTCAACTTTCTACAAGGAAAACCCTTTAAAAATCTCCCTTGATCCATATCTTTCTACCCATATCCATATCCTCTCTACATCCTCAGCAACTTTGTTTCAGGAGAAGTTTGATTTTGATTTCTCTGGTTGTGTGTTTATTCAGTGGTACCTGATTCTATTTCCATCTGATTATTCTGGATCTGAAAGCTTATTGACAGGCAAAAATGTCCAGTCCCTCTGATGCAAGTCCTCTGTTGTACCTGCTCCACACTGTTAGGGAATGAGCTGACGGACTCGTCAGGTTTTTGCGTTAGCCTCGGCCCACGTGTAGGTGATCTCATGACTGTTTTCAGCTGGTGCAGCCAAGGTGTGTGTCCAGGGTGCTCTCACCTATTTGCAGACCTCCACAGACTTTTGGACAAGAAGTAAGAGGGATCCCTGAGAACTAGGGATTCACTGAAGGCGCTCGTCACTGGAGGAGCTTGCCCTACTCTTTTTGAACTGGATCTTGTAAACTGCGCAGCTCAAACAGCACACCAGCTTAATCTTTGCCAAAATGTGATTCTTGAGGGAGTTCTGCTGGAAATTTATGTCTTCCACGTTATTATTATTTCTCCTCTTTTTTTTCCTACTATGCATGGTTATATTTTGTCAGGAGATAGAGAAGTCTTTGCATGAAGTACTGTGTATACATTTCTTTAATAGTCCCTAAAGGTTGAATACACTCTTCATACATTGCATTTTTCTGAGATTGAGAGAGCTATTAAATCTACAGAGAAAATGAAATTGGGAATGAGGGAGAGAAAAGAAAAAGCATTCATGTTCATAAATGTGAAAATCTACATAATTTCCGATTATTCTATTTGCACATCCTTTGCATCCAATAGCTCTTCTTCGAAGGTAATTTTTTTGTGTGCCACAATTTAAATATTTCTTTTCTGTTAGCAACAGATAAATTAAGAAATTATAAAGGAGACAATTACATGTTCAAGAAAAAAGAGCTAAATCCTAAGGAAAAGTCCTTTGATTGTGTAAACCCTCTATGCTGCGCAATCTAGAAGTTCTTCACAGGTAATGTTCTTTTAAAGTGGAGGCTAATAAATAATTAGATGCAATTAATTACATAACCATTGCTGTAAACACCTGTGAGGTTTTTTCTTTTCAATATTAACTGATTTCAATATTGCTTTTGCATCATCCCCGGATTTTATATGTTCATTGTACTGCAGAATTTTCTACTGATGACTCAGTACTATTGTACTGAGCACAGTAATGCAAATGCAGTGCAGACTACCTGAATTCTGGCCAAACTTAGGCATTTAAAAAAATCAGAGAAAAAAAAAAAAAAAGATAATCTGAAAAAAAAGGGATAGAGATTTCCTGCAAAAGAGGAAGAGGAAAGGAAACTGTGCCTTGGTGTTCTGGTAAGTGTTGATCTATCCCAGTTCCCTAAGAGGCATCATAGACCTCTGGAAAGGTCTATGGAAAGCTCCAAAAATCTGAGTCTCAGATTCACAAATTATCCCAGTTCTGTGGGATTTTTAGGAAGAATGATTCCCACAGATGTGTGAACCAGTTTGAGCTGCTTCCATACAAAATGGTTTTGCTGTGCATGTGACTGAGCACCGGCACAGATTGCTCAGAGAGGCTGTGGAGTCTCCCTCACTGGAGATATTCAAGAACCATCTGGACACAATCCTGTGCCATGTGCTTCATATGACCCTGCTTGAGCAGGGATGTTGGACCAGATGACCCACTGTGGTGCCTTCCAGCCTGACCCATTCTGTGATTCTGTGAGCTGGAGCTGCTCTTGGGAGGGGGACTCTGTGTGCAGTGTCTCAGCAGGCAGCAGCTGCCTTCAGTTTACTAACTGATTCTGAATCATTATCAAATGTAACTACACTTATTCACTGAAACTTTTATTACTTCAACATAAAAAAAAAATAAATTACAGCACTGATACAAGTTGTGGTTTTTGTTTTTAATTTGCTTCCAAAGATAACCTATCCAAACTGAATACAGAAAATTTTAGAATGATTATGTAGGTTTCTTTAGATTTCATTATGGATATTAAGAAGAAATTCACATTTCAAAGACCACAAAATTATGTTTACTGTATTAACCCACAACCTGCTAGAGGAGAATGGATAGAGTTAACAACAGTGGAATATTACATAAAATTGAAAAAAAAACCATAATTTTATGGGGAAATTCAGCAGTCAAAGGCTAAGTCTTAGTGTCAGTACTGAGATTACGTTGTCAAAACATAATAGACTCAGCACTGCCTACTTTCAAGAAAAATAGGGCAGGTGATGCACTGAGCATGGCAGTGTTTTCATTACAGCTACTCAGATGGACTCTGAGGATCATATTAATATGTGTAATTATGACCCATTTTGGATAAAATAATGATAAAGACCAGAGTACCATGGTAACAAGGTATGTGAAAGATAAATGCTATGATAGTAACAATTTTCTCATCTGTTAAACAGTATAGGAGACATAATGGAGAATGAAAAACTTTAATTTTTCAAATGAAGTTCTAACATTGGACAAGAGCGATGGTCTCAAATTAATTTAGTAAGAACCTTTTGCAACAGTCTGTCCTATTCAAATCTGCTGACCACTACAACCAAACAATCACTTGAGGGTAATTTTCCAGCATAACACGGAGTTTTCACTTACAGTATCTATTTACTTTTCCCACTAACCTGAGTATATAGTTTCTGATTCTGATTGTGCATCATATGAGGTCATAAATGCATTGCACCTGTGTGAAATTCTGGTGCCATTACAAAGCAAATGAGAGCTTTGTCATTAACAAAGATTTTGACTACAACCAGTTAGAAAAAAATAACTCCCTTTTTTTTCTGGAAACTGTTAATTTATGGTTTATTTCTGACTCTTAATAAAACAACAACACTGTCCATAAAAGAAGTGATGTTAGCATTGTCACCTTTTTATTCCATAGCAGTTGCAGTCTTTCTGCCTGGTTTTCCCACAGCCGAGGTCTCTGGACTGTCCAGGAGTTCAAGAAAGTCATGTGTGTTTGTCCACAGCTTAAAGTCTACACAGATAAATCAAGTAATTTCAAGAAAATGGGTCAGTATTTCAGTCAGCTCTTATTTCACATTTATATTTAATTATGTAGCATCGATAATTAACAATATAACACACATTAAAGGCTTTTGCTTTACACTGATAAAAAAAAACCTTCTTCCTTTTCCTCCTTTATTCTGGCACCAAGAAATCTGTGCAGCTTAATACTTAAAGCAGTTGGCAGCATCTGGTGTGTAGTTTGTTTATTAAACTCAGAACAGGTGCATTACTAAGAGAAGTCATCTTTTTCTTGAGAGGGAATAGCGAAAGAGTGTGTCCATTTATCATTAGCAAAAAAGATGTACAGAATGTCGACCATTTATCTTAGATATAGCGGAGGTCCATCTGTCAGCATTTCTGAAGATGTTTTAAAGTCAAATTTCCGGGGAAGACAAATCTACTCCCACTAAAACATAAATCAGTACGATTCTCTTCCATGAAAATAATACAGAATATGTGGCTTTCAGTTCCAAGCATTGAGGAAGTTAGAAAGAAATTTGACTTCTTCGAAGTGGGAGGCTAGCCATTTAGAGAACTCTCCTTCTCTCACCTCCTGCAGGTCTTTCATAGCTCTCCAGGGCTCCCCTGAGTCCCCATACAGATTGCCTGGAGCGAGGAGACTCCTGGGTCAGCAAGTTGTCCCTGCTGACAACGGAGTTTGTTTTTCCAAGATAAATGGAAAGACAGCTGAGGAATGAGTCAGGGCAGAGTGACTCCAACAGTGGGACCCAGCAGATATATATGACTGTAGGGGATTAACAATAAAATCAGGTGAGGGACAGCTGGAACTCCTCACGTCTGTCCAGCTCTTCTTTCCAACCTACTGCCTGTGAATTTTCACTGTAGCCTGATTATAACCATCTACTCATGGACATAGCAAAGACACAAATATTGCTTCACAAGTCAGCAGTGCTTTGGTAGTCTGCTGCAAAGTTTCTCTCTCTCTTCTCATTCTCCTGGTGGGCTGTCTAATTCTGTGTCTTTCAAAGTCTTAGGAAGACCTTACAATCTAAAACGGATTTCTGTGTGTCAATCGTCCATTTTTCATTTTTAAGAAGTGTTATTTAGGCACAAAAGTTGTTCGCATGTCTCATAAAATTTACTCAATTTCACTAGTGAGTTTTCTTCTCCAGCCTGAAAATGACACTCAGAGGAGACTTTGGAAAAGCCCAAACTCCAATAACTCTCTAAGTTTCTTTGAGGTCTCCCGTGTTCCACTAAATACCCCAAATGCCAGGTTACAGGTAGACAGCTCTCGTTCTCATCCCTCCTCTCCTCACTCCTCACCTCAAAGTATCATCCTGGCTTTGAAAATCTTTCAAAATAAGCATTTCATCATTTCAGCTAATCCATTTTAAAAAAATGCCATATTGGTGTTTCCTGATGATAAATAATTCTAACTAATTCTTCCTGTGTGCCACATGTCCTACCTGTCTTTGGGTCACCAGTGTGGCTACCACAATTTTCTTCTCCAGGCTGAACTGTCTTTTCTGCCATTTTTAGCTCACAGGATTTTCTATCTCCCTTCACCAGATTTCTGTACCTTTGGTAGAAACTAAAATTTCTCTTTTCAGACAGAGTAAGTAGCAACAGGGAGATTTGGTTCACTTATTTGGGAGGTTTCTATTGGGATTTATCAAACCACACCTTTAGCTTTTATTCTCTATTCTAAACATGCTTGTATGAGTGTATATTCTTGATTGTCTGACATAAATCCTGCTGACTCTTTTTTCCATCTATAACTAGAGCTTATAGACTACGTTTTGGGTTATTCATTCAATTGTGGCAAAGTTCTACTTCTTTCTTATAACTATAGCCTGAATTTTCTACTTTGTTATTTTGTGGTATGCTGATGAGCTAGCAAGGGCAATGCCAAAGAACTTCTGCAATTTCCACAGCAAGATTAACTGAATGGGCAACAGCTTCTGGAAACAATTCATATTGCTTCTGTAATTGATTATTTTGAGGTTTAGTGTTGGGTATTCTTTATTTCATTATATTTTATTTTAACGTTGTGGGCTTCATTACATTTACTTCACACATCTGCTACACCTATGTATTACCTTGTACTCATGTAATGTAACTACAGATAAATTGTTTCAGTCTTTAGAGCATACTGAAGGTTTTTAAGCAGTTGGTTGATCTTAAAGCGTTTTTTAAAGAGTTACAGAGGGATGATCAGTCTAAAAATTTGCCCAAAGAGTAGTCAGATGACTTCAAATTTCAGCTTCATGCTATTAGTTGAGTTTGAGGCTCCAAGAATATTTTGTGAATAATTTGTGTGTGTACTTGAGGGGGGAGAAAGTAGCATTTGCATCTCTGAAATATTCTGATGCTTCTTCTCAACATCTGCCTAATCTGAACACAAATCTACAAATGAGGAATTCACATTCAGATGTTTAGGGAAGTCAAACTAAATCAATTGATGGACATTTATAGACAGACTCCCTCCAGGTTATTTTTTTTTTTTTTGCTGATGAGCAACATCATTTGATTTCCACTAACAATTTTGTTACATTTGTCAAATTCAAAGAAAGGATGTTGTTTAAGTAGGTCAGATTTCTTGATTTGGGTATCAGTTGACATTTATACGTGTTTGTAAAACTTTTATGATTTCAGACATATGAACATTGCTTGAAAGCATGCAAATTGTTAGCTCTGGTTTTTATGCTATATTTCTATATTAGTATTTAACGTAGCTAAATATGAATTTATGAGGATGATATTTCAATGCAGATCAAGCTTAGAATAAAATTAGTTTTAGACAGAAATGGGGTTGAGATGAAAAAATATTGTTAAACTTTAAACCTGCTTTTCTACTGATCTGGTTCTAACAGTTCAGCTTAATCTGGCACAACAAAAACCCAAAACCAGTTTATAGCTCACACCTGAAACTAAATGGTAGTTTCAAATTTGGGGGTTTCCAAGCAAAACAAAAGTTAGAGAGAAACCCCAAGTTCTCCTGTCTCCAAGCACTACTTACAAAGATAGAATATTTAGCAGCATATGGCAGTGTGTGTGTATATATATATAGCAGTATATCAAGGCAGAGTTTGAACTTTTAAGGGAAAGATTCTTTATGGCTTTGTAACTTCAGAGAAGTATGGCACCACAGAAATAGACAGATATAGAAAAATATATACAATCGTTTTGATACATTTGTGAAATAAATTTCACAGAACCTGATATTTTTTGTGCAAAATGCCTTAAATTGCTTTCTGTAGGGCTAATGCAATTGAATTTATTTCTGTATATAGTCTTTTATAGTAAATACTTCGGATGCAACACTAGACTTTTCTTTCCACTGCAATCATGTACAGCCTTATGATTACTGACTATAGCAGAGAGACAATGAAAGCTCTGAGTTTTAGCTGTGAATGCACTTTCAGTCCACTTGTAGACTGAGAGCTTGGAAGCAAGAAGTGGTGACAGTGCCAAGAGCACCAAGACCTTCCTGGTGGGAAATGCCTACATCCTCTCAGTCCTTTGCAGCTGACTCTTTTCATTTCATGTCATCTGATGAAAACCAGCTGTGACTTAGGGCCTCTGATCATCCCACCAAGCACTTCAGGGAGCACCATGTCTTTGCAGATCTCTACAGTCAGTCAGCAGACATGGGCACCTCCACCTGGGATTACCTCCCTTCCCAGCACAGGCTGCCTGGGATGACAATGTTTGTCATGTAGAAATCTCACATAAGTGCCTGGAGGTAGATGCCACCAGTGAGATGAGAGGTCCCAGCCTCACCCAGACTGTGTCCTGTGATTTGGGGGTTTTTTTTGTTGGCCCAGTGATGCCTCTTCTTCACATCAGGGCTGGAGTGAGGAGGCTGGAGAGGAATTCCACCTGGAGAAGTCACAGTACAATGGTTTTGTTTCTGGCCCAAACCAACCCTGGTATTACCAGATGTACAACCAACATGCATTCATTGTTCTGAATGCCGCCTGATGCTGCAGTGTTTGTATTCTTATTTATAAGACATTTGGAAGCAGGCAAATATCCTAGTTTCAAGCAGGAAAGGAGACTGCCTTCAATGCACATATGCACAAGGGCTGGAGCTCAAACAGGTCTTTTCTGAAATCCCAGATGTCTTTGTAAGGCTGGTAACAGCAGTGCACAGGGCTAAAGCCAGCTCAGACAGTTAGCAAGGATTATGATGCACATGGCCAAAGGATAGAAAGAAAATTAATGTAGTGCCTCAAAGAGCGAGGAACTGTGGTAAAGATACCCTTTGGGTTTAATCATTAATGCACTTAGTTGTTTGTCAGTCTCAGCCTTTACTGCATCAGTGAAAAGAGGTTGGTAGAGAAAGAAAGGTTAATACCTACAGGTCGATGCTGACAAACCACTAACACACCTCTTAAAAAACAGCTGAGTGGTATGACAGAAATAACTCCTTAAAAGCTGAACAATAATTAAGCACAGCTTCATCTGTATCCACCTCCATCTCTTGGGACACCATGATGAGGAAATTCTTTTTTGTTCCTCAGAATACTTCTTGGGGGTTGGTACTTGAAATGTGGCAGAAACCAAAAGCCCTAGCTGTGAAGCACCCATTTCAGTCCAATATTCTAGGCCTCCTGCTCTTCCACTTTGTTTTCCTTTTGCATTTCTGAGAATGGCATATGCACACAGTGCATGTGAGGATGCATCTCTCTCCCTGTATGCACATTTAAGTATGCATATACACATTTATATGCATCTCTACAAATACAGTAAATTTCAAGCACTTATGCTATAAGAGAGTATTGGAAAGGCTCCATTTACCACAATACTTGACACAGACCTAATGAGAAGAGTCCCAGGCAGGGTACTTGTGCTTTAAATTGTTTATACCTTGTGTTTCTATAAGTGTTGTTGAAATTTTCTAAAGTAACTGGAAAAGAGTGAGCCTGCAGAACTTAATTTGGCAACATCTGCTGCTACTAGTAAGGAACACATAAACCCCACAACTTTCCAGATAAAAACAACAACCTAGGTGGTATTTTGGGGCTTTATTGATATGAATTTCATTATTCCTTGGTTTCTATTTGGACACAAAAAAAAAGCCTGTAGAAGCTCACCAAGCTTTTTGGAACCCCTATTTCCTTCCTTTCAGGCTACAATAATTGTTAAATGATGGCTTTTCTACATTTATGGAAGTATGTTCTTTAAAAATGAGTTGGGTAAAATACTGGTGATCAAAACCATCATCCTAGTTGGTGGAGTCTTTTTAAAAAGTGAATTCATAATGCATGGAAAGTGGCTCTTACTTCTAATTATATCATCTGCCCCCCCTTAACTGAATTACAGATTCATAATCATACTGCCACTGTCCATCACCCAAGAATGACATGACACAATACCCAGCGGATTACCCCTGCAGCAATTCAGTCTTTTTCATTTCTTTCCTCTCCACATACTTTCCTCCAGGAAGTTTTGATTAGCAGAAATGCATTCAGATTTCCCTGTGGATAAAAAGAAGGGAAGTATTTGACATTTTCCAGGCAATCTCAGACAGTACTGCTCAGCCCATTGCTTTTCCATTTCCCCCTGAGTCTTTACTAAGTCCAGTGCACGACAGCTAATGTGGTTTTCACAAAAAAATGATCAGCAATGTAAATACCATTTCTTCCCTCAAGATTCATAATGAGTTTTGTATTTCTTAAGCTTGTTTTTCTCACAGCTTTTCATGTCAAAGATGATACTTGGAAATCACAGAACAGTTAATACGTAAATCATTGTGTTTCTGTTCATTAGTTAGAAAAGTTTGACTGTGGGGATATTTTGTTGGCAGGGTTGTATTAACAGTCATTTATATGCATATATATGTATATATATATATATATGTAGACCTGCACCAGCTTCTTTCATGTACCTTTAAATTACTACCAGATAATGAATGTCCTCCTATTAAACTCATCTTTTGTATTGCATCTTCCTGAAATATAGACATTAGAAGACCTTGCTGCTCAGCCAAGGCAATTTTGCTGGGTGCAATATTACGTTAGTAGACAAAGGCATTCGAAAAAGCCATACATTTTATTTTTCAAATCAATACTTCTTTTGCTGCCTACTGAAAAATCCTTTTTTTAGTGCTTATAACATATCTGAGAGCTAGAATAGGATTGTAAGGTTCAGTAACAGACTGAAACAATAACTAGCATTCTTAAAGATTAATTTTATTTGCCCTGCCTTTAGCCTGCAAACGTTATCCACATAATGCTTTTCAGACAGATTGTACCTTGTTAGTTTCCCTGCTTCATAGTATACATATATTAATGAATATGTATTTCCATTGGCGACAGTGTAAGGCAAGTTATTTCTCTCGTAGTCTTACTCAACTGTTTATTCATGCGCATATTTTAAATTTGCAATGGCTTGTTGGAAAGTCTAATTGATTGTCACTGACTACCAGCCAGAGTTTTCTTTTGTTAAGACATAATTACATTAAATTCTGATCATTACATGAGAGTTCACTTCTTATTGTTAGATCTAAATTATATTCTTTTCAAAATCACAGTCAACTCCTTATCAATGAATCTCCACAAAAACATTGTGTTAAAAAGTCAGAAAACACATTTTTTCCAGTTATCTTCATAATAAGAAATAAATAGATTTTCCGAGTTAAACAAGATACATTGACCTTTATATGAATCTTGCCATAACTGGCAAAAATCAGAATATAGAACCCACAATTCACTAACTCTCTGTGCAGAGAGAGAAATAGTTCAGCTGAAAAATACCAGATTGCTTGTCAGGGAAGACTTATCAATGCAACACACAAAGTCACTTGCAGACCATCTACTATAGGTATCCAGTTGCAGCAACTACTGCAAAATGTGACATCAAGAAAGCAGAGAATCAAACTCTGCTTCCCAGTGCCATGAGATTTCAACTGTCCATACAATCAACAGAAAGAGGGAAATGCATTCTTTCCTCATATACTCTATGTTGCTCTGACTTCTCTCTGTTGACAGTAAAGAGTATTCTTGGTCTGGCATCATGGCACGACAAGCTTTGTGAATAATTCATTACCATCTTCAGCTTAGAAATCTTTAAATACATGCACAATGCTGTAATAGGTGGTTTGCACTCAGCCCATTAATCCAAGTGTGAGAGCTAGGTGATCAGAAGCAGTTATTTTTGGTGAGGTAACTAAGTCTATGGATAAAGGCTTCCCAACGTAACTCATTTAAATTCAAAGTTTAGAAGTGTTCCAGCAACCTGGACAATGTAATTTATGCTGTGTGAGGACTATGCAATGGAGGATCAGAAACACCTTCCCCAGCCTCTCTGGTCCTCCTCCCAGTGAAGCTAGTGAGAGTTTGCCATTGGCTCCAGTACCAGGAAAAGTGCATCTAACAAGTTTGATACTAACCATTAAAATCTGTGTTTATATCCTCGGTGTCTATCTCTCAAACAACACTGGTGACACTTACTAGTTCATAATTACAACAGAAATAAAGCGTGGGACTACCTTTTACACTGTTACTTAATATTCAGTACTGTATGTATATATATCTAATTGACACCTCAGTGAAGACTTTGACATGCCTTATTCATTCTAGTTATTTTTATGGTATTGGTTTTGTTAGATTGCTTTCCCATATAAAGAATAAAACTATAACTGTTCTGACTTAAAATTGTCCAAATCATTTTTATCCAAGTTTTGTTCAATCTAAATCGTGTTCATCTGTTCTTCCCATTCCCAACACCCTTCACTCACACTAGGAAGGCAATGTATATTGGTGGTTTAAAAGCAGGTATTTGATATTCTCTGATGGACTACAATAAATATCTGAAGTAAGTACCTGTCTCATGTCTTGTGGTTTCTCGTCTGTAGAACAAAAAGTGCTCTCTGCAGACCAGCAGTGTTAATCCTATGATTGTCAGCTACTGGAGAATCATGAGGTAAAATGAATCTTTAAAATAACTTATGAGGACTTCATTCTACAACATTCTTTTCTCAGCTACATTTATGTGCCAGCCATATTCCCCTAAAATCTGTCAGAGAAGTGAAAAACATCGTGGATGTGTCCAAAGTCATGACATCTAAGGATAAATTTCAGGCAGGAGTCCTTTATTTATTCTTTTGCAAAAGGTGAGATCTTTCTATGTCTATATATAAAATGCTTCTAAAAATTACACTTCATTGTTATTTTACTTACTTATTAGTTCTAAGTCAATCATATTAAGAGCTAATTTAATGGTAGTATTTTATTGAAATTGTTGAACACCTTTTGGGGGGGCGGGTTTGGTTTTTTGTTTGGGTTTTTTGTTTGGGGGTTTGGGGGGGGTTGTTGTTGTGGGGGGTTTTTTGTTTGTTTTGTTGTGGGTTTTTATTTGTTTGTTTTGAGGGGGAGTTTTTTGCATAAGACTGCCCATGATCCAGGAGTCTTAAAATGTAAATCAGTCTTGGTCTTTAAGAAATGCGGGATCTGGAAAATTAGAGGGGTCTCTTTCTCCTTTTTAGTTTGGCTAATTCTAATTCCTTCAGTGGAGTCTAAGATTTCATACTAGATTTTCAAACTGTCAGTGCAGCCTCTTTAAAATGCTTCTGTCGATTAGGTTTCAAGTTTAAGAGATTTGTTCAGATGCCTACATATTGCTGTCTGGCATCACTTGAAACAGTTTAAGTTAGCCTAGGCATCTGCCCAGAGCCAGCAGACATGACACAGGACCTGCACAGCGCTGCATCCTTCCAGACTGGCAATTCCTTATCCTGATGGGATGGTCTCAAGAACCTTGAATGAAACTGAAGGGCTAAGTTTAGGCAAGAGAACCAATTTCCTAAATACAGGTGAGCTGAATCCCACTCTAACCTGCTACAAACACAGATTTGAGCAAACTAAATCTCACCCTGAGATGGGGTTTAGTTGCATAAATAGACGCAATGCTGCCATTCTGAGTATGGCAGGCTTTGGTTCAGTGCCTGTGTTTACACTTCTAGTCCCATTCTTCTGGGTTTTCTAGGATACATGGAAGAGCACTGGACACTATTGTGTGGTTCTTTGAGTCACAGCTTGTATTGCATTCAATACCTCTGTGTGTAGCTGTCAAAGATGAGAGCAGCAGGGAATCCATGGCTTCCTGGGACAGAGGCTGGAGCCAGTGCAGGGCAGCCTGAGCATCTCCAGAGGCACTGCCTGCATCGCCTGCCTCTGGCTGCCCACACCAGCTCTCCAAGACAGAGGAAGCCTGACACCTTCTGGGCGTGTCTATCACTGAGCTGAGAGAAACCAGCTCATTTTTTAAATGATTCCATGAAAATTTTGTTTGGATAGGGTTGGGAACTGTACTCCTTTCTTTGGAGTGAACTGCTGTGTTCCCCATCCTAGACCAAAACACTGAGTTTTCAAGGAGGAAAAAATACTTTACTGTGTTTAAGAATGATTTCCAACTGCTAATAATTTTGTAGTATTCTTTACCTTATTAACAGAAGACAAACCTTGCTGTGCATGTTTCCTGAAAAGGCAAAAACAATTGCTTGTCATAGAAGAGTTTAGTGAAATCAAGAACTTAAAATTCTGGTACTTCCTTGAAGAGACATTACCTGAAGAAGTGCATAGAGTCTTCTGTGAATCATGGAAAATCTATCTAACAACTAATAATTTATTTTAATTATTATTCCTTTCCTGGGCACCTATGAGAAGATTCTGTTAATTAATAGTGCCTTGCTTTAAATCCTGCTGGAACAGAATGAAAATGTGACTTTCTAGGGATTTGATTCTGTTAAGTATCAAAAAATTACCTGCCTATTCAAACACCATTGAGTCCTTTAGTCTAGAAATACTATCACAATCATTTTCTCTGCCAAACTTCTGATATTTGTTTCATGACTGCATGCAACATTGCAAGTCTATTTTGATTCTTTTGTCTCATCAGAGTGCAAATAAAATTCAAGGAGAAAGGAATGTGAGAAAGTGTCTTAAAAAGTGAAAATACAACCATCTAACCATTTGAAAACAACAGATGCTTTTCTCTGAATGGCAAGCAAACGTTCTGGTCGATTCTTTTACAATTTAGAGATGATATTTGAACACCAGCCTTAGCACTGAAATTATATTGATATACTAAATTCTGAGGCTTTGCTGAATTTATTAGCAGTCTCTTGGTTTAATACACTATTGAACCTAATATTACATTTGCATCTGTGAAATGCATATCCATTTACCTGAATGTTTGGGTAGTGTCTATGGCAAACATTAATAAATCCAAACTACTGTTGACATTAATCCAGGGAAAACCGTGGCATAAGAAAATGTTTTCTGATGCATTGCTAAGCTCAGGCATACCAGAGAGCCATCAGACACAGATTCCCAGCTAATATAAAGGTGTTGAGTACTTGCAATATGATGTAAATGCAAAATACCTCCCCTGGGATTTGGATCTGCACGAGGAATGGTGTTGTCCTACAAAAAGAGAGGATTGCCCATTTTTGAGCAGCTCATGTGAGGGGTGATGCTCACCTCTGCCATCAGCTCCAGCTGTCCAAGTCCAGCCCGTGGGAGGGAGTTCAGGGCTGCACACTGCCCATGCTGCCAGAAGCTCCAGGGACAGGGCAGTGAGAGAGCATGAGGGATAGGAGGGGCTTGGAGAAGAGCCCAGCCTACTGCAATGAGGCATCTTTCATACTTACAGTTACTTCAAATAAATTATTTTACTATATAAAGAATGTGAGAGAAAGAGGAAAGTAAAATAAAAGAAGTCCAAGAGCTACAGAATAATGGAATTAAGAGGAAGGAGCTGAGTATCAGTAAAAATATCCTTAAAGTGAGGCAGATAAAGATGCCTAGTCTGGCTCTTGACTTTAATTTTTGTGATGAAGTTTCTCTTTTTTCTGGTTAATGATTTTCTTCAATAATGCATTTATTTTGATTGAGATATTGATTAATTCAAAACAATCAATAAAATTACAAATACAGAAATTCTTCACACACTCACTATTAGATGTTAAAAACTCCCATCTTTCAATTGTAACCCTGACTATACTTAAAACAGCAGAGTATACGCAGTACAAATGGTTAGTACATGGGACAACTGCTTGTGCTACTCAGTTTATGAAGATCCTTTAAAATACAGCCTAGGTTTAAGCATCATTCTACTTTCCCCCATTGCAATGAATATTAATAGCTAAGTTAGAGGAGGGTGAAATAGATATATTTGACAAGCAAGGCAGAAAGAGCCAAAGGAACAAGGCAAGCAATGTGGAATAGAGGAGGGAGAGTGGAGAAGTCTCTAGAGGAGCAAACAAAAGTGAAATCTCTGGGCACCTCCCAGCAGAAAACAGAACTGGGACGATCCTGCACTGCAATGCAAACATGCTAGAAATTCAGATTGGGTATTTTTCCTTTCCCCAACTGCTGTTCCCTGAAATACTGAAATATTTGAGGGATTCCTCCCTGAAACAATTTCAAAGATCCTTAACAATGCCACAGGTTCAACTGAAAACTAAGGGGTTCTATTCTAGGGCAAGTAGCTCCACTGCACATTCCATGAAATGTGGAAGGAAAAAACTCTGACATTCCCTGGCTGCAAATTGAATTTACTGACACTTTTCAGGCAAAGGCAATATTCCAAGTAGTCATTTTGTTGCTCAATAAATTCCCATTCCAGTTCACTTTGCTCTGTAAAACCTGCCCCTACCTTGCTTCCAAATGAAATAAATCATGGAATATTAAAGAAAAGAAGAGAGAGCAATTTTGTGAAGTGCTACTAGAGATGTGTTTTCCAGATAAAAACCATAGCAATATTGAGAGACTGACAGCAACTAAAGCAAAAATGAGCATGAGGCAGGTTGTTGTGATGAGCTGACATAAATTCATCTGTCTGAACAACACAATTAAGTATACATCACAAAAACATAACTAGCAATCCCCAGACCAAGCTAAAAAATTTAGATATAGGCAAGACTGAAACGAAAAGTACCACTTTTTTTCCTCCCTTTTCAATTTTAAGTAGAAACACACCTTTTATCTTTGTGTTTGTCTGTCCTAGCACAGCCACCAGGGTATACTTCTTTCTTACCAGCAGATAGACATAGTGTAAATGAGCACTGAGCTCTGTAATCTCTCTATATATGTGTCATGTTCCTGATCAAATGTTTTTATTTGGGAGGGCTGATTTAAAAACAACCGATTCTATATTAAAATAAATGATCTAAATCCTTTTGGAAAATCAGCTTATCCTAAGATTACATTTGGAAAATGTTGGAGGAAAACAAGAAGGGCTTTTCTTCCTGTTAAAAAATTCCAGCTTTCTCTTTCCTCAGGAAGGATTGTGCTTTGCCTTCGCAAGTGGTATTTTTCAAAGCTCTGAGCTGCATTCTAAATCCGCGGGGTTTGGCACACGGTGTACACATCTGTAGGAGGAACAGGCTCTCCGCAGCTCATCCAGGCTCCCGTCTCCAGCCTTGGGGAGGAGGCACGGCCGTCTTGGGATGTGACCCGCATCCCAACAGCCCCGGAGCTGCTCTCCACGAAGATGTTTGTTCCCAGCGCTGCCGAGGGGACCAGCGTGCCGAGCAGCAGCGCACCTGCTCACCACCAACCCGGCTCTTGGCGTCGGCCCTGAGGGCTGTGAGCAGGCTTGCTGTGCCTCTGCAAGGGCTGAACAGGCTTGCTGTGCCTCTGCAAGGGCTGAGCACACCCGTTCTGCCCGCAGTGCCCCGGCCCTGCACAGCCCACGGCAGCACCACGGGGAGAAGCAGCTCTCCAGCAAGGTCTCTCCATCCCGAGCAGCTGCTGACCACGGGATGGCAGCGTGAAAGAGAGTGAAGGAGTTTGCTCGTACGAACTGCGCTGGAGTTTGGAAGTGTCTGGTAAAAATGAAAAAAAGAACCCCAGTGGAAAAGGTTTAATAAGCACTTCAGGCTTTATCTGGAATTGGTGGCAGCTTGCCCCAGCAAAGCCAGTCGCCAGCCTTACTCCTGACAAGAGCAGCTTCTGAGCATTTAAGGTTTTTAGCAGCTTTTCAGTTAACTCAAGCAGAGGAGGCGACTGTGAAACTCTTACAGATACTTGAACAATAATGCCTTCACATAAATATGAAGCTACTGAAAGATGTTTTCAAGTAGAAAGCATGCAGGGAAAAAAAATTAAAGAAACCTCAGGAGACCTTCTTCTAAGTCAGAAATTTTAAAAATCTGGTAAGAGTAGACCAAACAGAGATGGATGGCAGGGAAACAGGCCTGGATGCAACCTGGATGTAGCAATGAAATCATCCAGTGAAGGAAGCTTCAAGGGAGATTTTGTGGCCTTACCACTGACCATTTAAGCATTTGTCTCCCAGTCACAAATCCACATAACACAACTCACCATTTCCAGAACAGACAGTTGAGCTCTCTGCTACACAGCCACAGAAAATCAGGAGCCACAGAAGGAGACCCATGACAGGGAAAATGATGGTGCTGAAAGGATTTTTTTAATCTAGTCTGTGAGAAAGCCTGAAGACAGAGATAAGCATTGGAGACCCTGTGACTGCCTCCTTTATTCAAGCACCTGGAAGTTCTGCCAAGGGCAACGGCTGCAGCCCACCAATAATTTCTTTCCTTCCTGCCTGTTGAAGTTGCTCCAGGGTTCATCAGTTTGTCAACAGGCCAGAGAGAATAAGGCAGTGGAGGAAGGAGAGACAGAGATGCATTATGTGATGTGGAAGAGACCTGACTGCTTGTTTGGTCTCTACTGAAAAGCTTGGTGGGTTGAGGTTTCTCACTCTCACAGTCAGATTTACTAGCTTTGTTACTATCCTGCAAAACCCATCTGTCCTGGCCCAAGGACAAAGGAGACCTCTGAAGTGGGAACACATGGCAGTGGTAACACCATCATAAATGCAAATAGGATTCATGAAGAAGATCAGAACTGGCAAAATAACCCGCAGATTTTGCAGTTAGGTGAATACCTAGAGCTTTCTTTTCATATTTCATCCATACCCTGCTGGTCTTGGAGCATGGTTTTGGATCTATACAGTGCCAGGGTTTAAATATTGTCTTAATTTGAGACTCAGTGTAATGGTACATTTGCTGTGCATGGTCTTTCAGCCTATAAAAGAGAAGATGAACTCCCCTTCACAAGAAGAAGCTGGTGTGTAAAAAAGACGGGCAGCATTGGTACCATTTTGTCTGGCCACCACTCAGGTCTTGGAAAGCCTAGTTTCAGTAAAAAGCCCTGGATAATGAATATCTGCTGTCTCTCAACTGCAGGAGCACTGAAGCAGTGTGGGATCATAGACACAGCTTTGTTCATAACCTGACTTAGGGCAGGCATCTGCGTGCAGGGCACGTCACTGGCTGCATGCACTGCACAACAGGGCACAGCCAGAATTTCAGGAAGAAAAGTTTCCTTCCTAGTAGCTATCAGCCTACATGGCTAGTTCTGGAAATGTATACCTTCTCTACTAAATTTAGCTGACAGCCTTTCAATCTGCTTCTTTTCTTTCTCTTTTCTACCACGACAAGCATAGGCATGTGTCTGCCCCAAAAGAAAGTCAGTAATGGTATTGCACCTTAAAATTTTACAATAATAGCCTTAAGAGATGGTAGCTTTACATCACTTCTTTCCTAAATCAGGGCAAAATTGGAACAAATTCCATTTCAAGCATTTGGCTAAACAGACAGCAATGAGATTTAATTTAATGCAGAAAATAGGTTCTCAGTAATTCCTTAAGAATATGTTAATGATAATCATTTTCACAAAGGCACAGGCCATGACTGACAGAGATGACGTGGCTTTCATCAGCTTACTGCAGTGTCAAAATTTAGGCACCTAATCTACTGAGTGACTCAGAAAGAGGCATTAGCTTCCCACAGATCCAGTACAGCCAGGTGAGAGAGCAATAGACTAGTGACCAGAGAGCATTTAACTCTTCAGAAGGATGATCCACTCAAAAGCCCTACATGCAAAGCTGAAAGCTGCATGGTTGTAGGTAACAAAAAAGGCCGAGGAAGGAACGTTTTTGAGTACTTCTCCAGAGCTCAAACATCTCATTTGTAGCTCCTGTCTGCATTTTCTCAGAAGAAAGCAGCAATTCAGGAATTATTTTAAAGGGGCCAGGGGTTGTGATGATTTTACCCATCTCAGTTTAAAGCCAGTCAGCAGTGCACATTCCATCTGTTAGCAAATGCCTTGAGCAAAAAGCACACAAAGACAGATGTGCTGGTTCTTCATCTTTCCTCCCTGAGCTGGGCTGGGTGGCTGTTTAATTACCAGGGTGAAGGGGAAAGGTGAAGGGCAGAGGTGGTCCATGGGCGCCAGCTGAGGTTATGCTTTGCACAGATTTGTAGGATGAAAATCCCAGGGTGTACTGGGCTGTGTGTACTGTGGAGAATGGGGATACTGTGTTTTCAGCATTCTTTTGCTCAGTTTAGGTGTCTGTGGGAGCCTTTGAACATCCCTCTTCATCCCATCCCAGCAGCCTCAGGACAACTTATGAAAGAAGAGACGGTAGATATTTAATAACACCTGCATAAACCAGCAATAAAAAAATGCATCTTGTGTTGAATGGAATATCAAAACATGTAAACACAACCTTTACAATTAGACTTGTTACAGGATTTCCTGCATCCATTCTTTAAAGGGCCTGTGCCTCGTTTCCTTACTTTTTAAGTATTTCGCACAAAGTTGACCTGTGCTTCTTCCCTTCCCCGAAGACACAATTTTCCTTGGTTAGAAACAATTCTTGGCTAGAAAATTTTCCTTGGCTAGAACAATTCTGTACTTTTTAAAGAGGGAGAAAAAGAGCTTTCTGGTGTCCCCAGTAATATTCCAGTAAGCCACGAGAGGGCAGGTTGTGCTCTCAATACAGCTGCAAATCTTTATAAGCAGCTGTTGAGTCCACTCACAGTTTTAAAGCCCTAATTACCAAAGGAAGCTCCAGCCAGAGAAAAGAGGAATGCATGGGTCTTTGACTCTAGTACTTGTTATGTGCATCACATCAATCTAATGCCCGCATTGCTTTTCTTCTGGAAAGAAAAATACCTTTCCACTCGGTTTACATGTGAGATGAGAGCAACTCTCCTTTGCTTTACCCACGGGCTCTTAGGCAAAATCTGTTCTAACAAGTTAGCCGCTGTACTACATTTTTTACATTTCTCCCTCTTTTTTTCCTTCCTCTATTCCACTGCCACTGCTACCTGCCCATAACCAGGGCAGCTTGCAAAGCATACCCTTGGGACAGCAGCATCCTAACCTCCAAGCTGATGAAGCTAGTTGGGCACCCTGTGACCCCAAGGAAAATTCTCATCCACCCTTGGAAATAGCAGTCTTGAATGCCTCCTAAATTTTGGTATCCAGATCCCATGAAGGACAAAAATGTGTCAATCTCCATCTGACAGCAGCTCCCTAAATTAGTGTTTAGCATGAACCAGTGTGTGTTCTAGGTTGTTCAGCCTGGAGAAGAGAAGGCTCCAGGGAGACATTGTTACAGTCTTTCAATACTCAAACGTGGCTTATGAGAAAGATAGGGACAAAATTTTTAATGGGGCCTGTTGTAATAGGACAAGGGGCAATGGTTTCAAACTAAAAGAGGGTAGATTTAGACCAGACATAAGGAAAAAATTCTTTACAATGAGGATGATGAAACACTGTCACAGGTTGCTCAGAGGGCTGGTGGGTGCCCCATCCCTGTAAACATTCAAGGTCAGGCTGAACAGAGCTCTGAGCAACCAGATCTAAAGATGTTCCTGCTCTTTGCAGAGGAGCTGGACTAGATGATCTGGACCTGAAGACTTCTGTGATTCTGTATGAAGACCCATAGTCTTGCAGTGCTGGAAAACAGCTGAAAACTCCTTGAGAAAGACAAATGGGGAATCTCAGACCTAGCTACCTTCTGACACAGATTGGGGTCAGCTAATGTGACACATGTGTAAACTAGATCTCTGGAGATCTCATCTCTTGTCTTCAGCACTAGATAATACTGGTCCCTAAATAATAAAACCCCCAAAAGGCAGTCTGAGTTGGGAACTAAGGTACTGAACTGAGCTGCTGTACAAAAAATGCTTCAGCCTTTGACTCCTTGGGCATAACCCAGGAATGAGTGCACGGGGGTCCCCCAAAGGCACCCCAAAACAGCAGAAATAGCAGCAGACTGCTGTCCACCTGGTGGAGCAAAGGCTATCTGAGCATGTGGTGAGCAAATCACAGCTTTGTTTGACCCAAAAAGTCTGCATTTCAGAAGTAAGTTTTATGAGTTACACATATTCAAAGCTAAGTATATGTGAAAACCATCTTCTTTCTAGCCCACATAGGTAGTATTGAGCAGACCTAAAAGAAATGCCAGAAACTGTTACTAACTGAATTTTTTTTTATTCAAGGCTACAAAAGCAAAGGTTTTATAAGACTCGAGACCCTACAATACACAAAGTTTGAATACTTCATTAATGTACTAGATAAGCACCAAGGCTGACAGGGTCTGTTCAAAATGTCATTTGTTATGTAAAAAAACCTGTTCCAAGATAACAAAGGAGAACCACACAAACAGGCTTCAAATCTCTGTCTAAATAAAGAAATATATAGGGAATGTATAAAAGAATGTTTAGAATAGGGTCTAGCAACTACCACATCCAAACCTGATTCCCCATCTGCACACCTGAGTAATGTGCAAGCTATCTTAGTCTTGTTACTTTGAGTCCTGCATCCTAGACTTTGGCAATTTGGAAGTTTAAGTCTAGGTTCATAGAATAGTACATCAGAGACAAAAAAGTAAAGTCCCACTTTCAACTTCTCTCCAAGGTCCCTAACATAGAGGTAAAACACAACAGTATATCTAGGTGTCAGGTAACTCCTGATCTTAAATTTTAGAAGTTGGAGTTTGGGAGTTTACCTATTGCTATCAACTTTATTGGGAATAACATTCAGAATTGATCATGTTTCTGAAATAAACTGTAACCAGGGCATTCCTATAGTATTTTGTCAAACAGTATGAAACACTTTGAACCTTAAAATAAGATTATGTTATTCAGAATATTTATTGATAACTGTAAAATAATGTAGCACTCAAATATACAGATAGAATTAATAACTTTCAGCACATCTTAATGCTACTAAATGAAATCAGGAACACATTGAGGTGAAAAATTATCTTGGTTATTCAAGTTGGTTTTCTCCTACGTGGATTCTCAGCTGTCTTGATCTAAATCTACAGAGGATGATTTACATGTGTCACACACTCCAGATAACATTTAGTAATGGGAAAAATCTAGCCTGACTTGGGCCTTGCTCATATGTACCCAGAGACTTCACACATTACAATTCACAAGATAACGGGAAAAAACTGAACGAGAACGATTTAGTCAGCTGCCAAAGGAGTGTGTGATAAAGGCTCAGCTAAGACACCAGTAAGGCAATCAAGGTCGCTTCCTACAAGAGCAAGAAAAGAAAGTGAGGGCACTAGGCCTCTCCCATGTACTTCTTGGGGCTGAAGCTCACATTCATCAGTGGTTCAAAACCTCTTCTGTGCCTTCGGTGCTGGAAAAGTACAAGCAGCAGAACAAGCACAGCCAGAGCTATAAGTGCTCCTCCAATGGTGGATCCAACCATGACAGCCCATGCTTGGGTTTCTTCAAGGGAACCTGGAAATGTGAAACAACTGAAGTGAGGGCAGCCCACAATTCAGTTTTGCAAATTACACAGAAGACATAATATTTCCTACATGCTGATAATGGCAATTACTTGTGTAGCTTAGTGACCTACCGGCCACAGGCAAAATTCATAACACACACACCAGAGCTGGAGATGCTTCCGGCCAGAGAAGTCTACAGCTGAATTTAAACTTCAACAATTCGTACAAATTAAAGCGTAGGGGATGGGAAAGATAAACACTGACAAGACAAAAAGACCATTCTTTCATCTAATTGGGCCCAAATTATGAATGACCTAAGCAATTCTTTCTATACAGACATTTTGAGACAGCTGCTTCCAAGCTATTTTGGTCAACAGAAATGCCTCAGATTTTCCTAAAGACCACAAAGCAGCCTATTGTCAAACTTTTAACTGAAAGCACTACTTAGTGTGGTTCTGCTGACCAGCTCCAGATCCCATCTGCTGATTTTGAACCACTTCTGAAGAACCACTATCTTAAAGGATAATATTGCTTACTCCTACAATAACATTGCTCCACTTAACTGAATTTTTGCGTTTTTATCTGTGCTTTCAGAAGCAAAAATTGCCTGCTCTCCTTTTCTGAAGAATGCTACATGTACTGAGATGGCAATAATCACATTTGACTAAACAATCACCAAAAAAACTCTCAAGAGAACTGCACATATTTAAAAGTTATCTAGACATATGGACTAGAGGAGACAGATGGCTAAGGGAGATGTCACACTGACTATAAAAGAAACTAAAAGTCTCATGCCCCCATCTGCAGTCTTCAAAAATGCTGAGTGCAATCATTCCAAAAATTTGTAAAGTCTCAAAATGAATTGTCTACTGCTTTACCACCTTTCAAGTAAGAACCAGCAATGTATTAATACATGTTTATTTCTATGTGACTCATTTCTATTTCTATCAATATGTGTTTATTTCTAATGTGATTACCTCAGGTACAATTAGCAAGTTGTTCTTTTAGCTGAAAGAGAAAGGCTTGGATGTAAAAGTTGTATTGTCTGAACACAGACCATGCAGGCAGGGATAGATACATTTTCACTACTCAGGGATAGAGAGCTAAGAAATTACTTAGGTGTGAGTCAGAAGCAACAGAATCACAAGCTACCCATGTTTCTCTCTGGATGCCTCATGCCAAAGGGGCACCCACATTTGCAAAGCAGGAGAGGAGGACAGCAATCCAAAAGGAGGAAAACTTAAACTCCATAAGAGGGGAAATTTAAATTTTCAGGGAAATTTCTGGGGATATTCCTGAGAAGAGCACTACAGAAGCAGCTAGCATGCCTCCACAAATCAGGGCACCCCTGCATGAATGCAACCTGAGGACAAGTGTTTCAATATTTTGACGTTTATAGACCTTTAAACAGTCTCCACAGATTAAAACCAGAGATATGTGGTAAGCAATTAGAAGAAATTTCTGCCCACATGGGTTAGATAAGCACCTCATGCCTCTCAAAGTAATGGAGAAATGGAGAAATGGAGAAAGAAACCACTCAGATTTAATCTTTGGAAAAGCAGCTGAAGCATGGTTTGCATGCAGCTCTCACTCTTCTGCCTTTTACAAATATTTTAACATCTTGTTGCAAAAGTTGGATTTTGTGCATAAAAACTTTGCTTTCCTGCTATTTTGTCATTGTCTGGTTTGTGTCAAAGGTAATTTCAAATGAATAGACAGACACTAAGTCACATCCCAGCTATGGACATGGAAAATCTTTAAAATTGGGTGTTTATAACAATAAAACACCAAGGTACAGCTCTCCAGGTACCAAAGTATTAATGCTGGGAAGTGAGCGGGTGAATAGATCTGTGCGTTTTGTGAAAGGTTCCTTATTTTATATATGCCCGTGCCATGGAAAATGTGAGCTGTCTCATCACTTGGTCAGGAAGGGCGTCCTGGGACACAC
The DNA here is from genome assembly GCA_013398615.1 of Brachypodius melanocephalos. NCBI lineage: Eukaryota > Metazoa > Chordata > Aves > Passeriformes > Pycnonotidae > Brachypodius > Brachypodius melanocephalos. Next base: position 43,353,493 of record VZSR01003803.1, read on the forward strand.
CTGGCAGGTCGATGGCGTAGGTGTAGCCAAGCTGCTCGGCAGTTTGGAAGAGCTCCTCGTTGGTCACCGGCGGGAAGAAAGGGACCATGTTGTACAGCCGGTTGTGCCCGATGGGGGCCAGTTCGTCAGGCCAAGCATTGCCAGGGGGCCTGAAACGCTTCATCCACTCATCAAAGATGGCATCAGTGAAGGAGTGAAGAACCTGCAAATCCAGGCATGGGCACCCACATTTATTAAGCTCTTTCAGAAACCAACCCCCTTTAAAACACTCAACAAACACACGAGGAGGCTGGAGCTTCTGAAAGAGAGAGAAGAGGGTAACGTACAGAATGGGAAATCAGGAAAGATCATGAGAAGACTAAACTGATCTTCCACGTGGGACATTTTGTTTAACACCCTTGTTGCTGCTTGTTGATCTTTCTCCAAACACTTTAACATCAGCTGACATCAAATGGGCAGGTGAACCATCACAGGTGAGGAGCCACTGAGCTCATTCAGGTGCATGTGCATTTCAAAATTATTTTAATCTTTCTCATCTCTGAACAAGTATGGGAATTTGATTCCATCATGCTCATTTTAGAGCATGTGCCACCAGCTCCACAGATCTAGGTGCCCATGACTTTGATCAGGTGAGTTTATAGAGCGAAAATTAACTAATGCAGGAAAGTTGTTTCAGACAGCTATTACAAATGTCTGAAACTAATTTCTGATGTAGTCATATTTTTTAATCACAACCCTGGAAAAAACTTGGAAAATATCCTATAGAAAATAATATTTTGTACAAAATTACAGCATAATGAAATTAATTTCACTGTGTAAGAAAAAAACTAAAGCAGGAATTAAAGAATTAGTAAAGAAACAATCTGAAGGACCACTACATAGGTATTTGGACTAATTTCTCAAAAAAAAAGGTTGAAAACTTAAGTTAAAAGTAAGAAAGAAATGTATGTACATTTTAAATATATAATATATTAAGAATTTATATATGTAATGCAAACATTGTGGTTTAATCTGATGAAGAGGAGAATAAATTTGCATGAATTTACTAGGGGAAAAAAGATGTATAAGCAGAGTCAGCTAATGGCTTTTTATTTGCACAATGCTGTTAGTGCTGCTCATGGCAGTGCAGCACTATTCCGATGCACCAGTGAAATCACATTCTTTCTATTTCCCAAGACACCCTGACATTAGGTGGACTTCCTTTTAGCTTGTAAATTTTGAAACAAAGAAGCAAACCACCCAATCTACTGCTTTAAGATAAGTATCCCCGCTTTCTCCTTACCTTGTTGGTGTAAAATTGTGTGATATAAGCCATTAGATTTAGATACCACCTAATGAAATGATTCAAGGCAGCATGACTTGGAATAGCAGCTCTTCTCCCCAGAATCCCATTTTATATTTTACAAATTACCCTGAGATCTCTTTTATTCAACATTAATGCAGGTGTGGCAGTGTTCAAGAAATATAAAGGATTTCTCCTTTGCTATTTAAATAATTATTTTTTAAGGAATTCACTTTGTTCACGTTGCTCTGCAAATCTCTTGTGAGAAATGTGCCTTTGAGCCTCATCCATTGTCAATCACACTGGGGGTGAAAGACCTACCACAAAGATGGGATCATTGGCAGCTGCGTGAGGGAGAGCACTGGTCCCATTCAGGAAAGAGTGAGCCAGATTATGAAGGCTCGTCATCGGCGAGTCAAGGGCTCCATCTGGTTTATCAAAGCCCTCCAGCGCATTCCTGCAGATGGGAAAAGCGCCATCAAGTAACCACACTTTGCTGACAAATGTGCTCACATAAAGAATGCCAGTGACCCAGCCAGCTCTAGAGGAGCCAAAGGACGGACCTGAAACTGGAGCTGGAATTGCGGAAGAAGGGGGGTCTGTCGAACTCCTGCAGGGAAAGGCACCTCCTGACGTCTTCCACGGTGGGCAGCTGCTCGCTGGAGCCCCGGGGCGGCCTCCGCCGCAGCGGCCCCTCATCGGTGCCATTGCACAGCGTGACCAGGCGGTTGTAGTCATCCAAGCTGGGCACGGAACAGAGAGAAGCACGAGTCAGAAGAAGGTGAGCACTTTTTTTTTTTGGCTTTTTCTCACGCAGTAGAAAGAGGCCTTGGCCATACACGTGAGAGAGCAGAAGTTTGGGATGGACACCTCCTGGGGCAGCTCAGTTCATCTCCCACAGCCTGGGAGATGAATTCATTGCAGGACTGTCACCATGACATGGCTTTCCCCGGCCCTGCATCCTCTGTGGACCATAAGTCATTCAGACCAAGAGTTATCAGGTTCATTGACCACAGAGAGAGGATGCTTTAGAGAAGGCAAGCACAACTCCCATTGTGCCTTCTCCCCTCCCAAGAGCTTTGGAAGAAGTTTTCATCAGGCAATGTAAAACAGAGTTTTCAATTTTGAATTGACAAACTTTTACTCCTGAGTAAGGACTATTTTTTAAGCTTTTAACAGAAAGGGAAAAAATGAACGGAAATGTGAGCTGAGAAAATGCAAGAAATTACATAAAATAGGTTTTCACTTGGCATCCCTCATCCCCTTTAGAAGAAAAGCAGAAGCAATGCATTGTATCCTCTTTTTTCAGGGCCTTCAAGAACAACCTGCTGTTGCAGGGGTTACCCAGTAACTAATGGGGAGCAAATACTTTATGTCAGGGAGAGAAGGAGAAGCAGAAAAACAGTGTAACACTTGTGAAACAAAAAAAAAATCTGTTCTATTCAGTATGAAATGAAACAGCGCTTTCAGAAACTTTTGAAGCAAACAAAAGCTCTTCTCAGTTTAACCTTGGTGAGGCAAAAGTTTAGTCACTTCCATTTTCAAGAAAAAAACCAAAGCCCTTTTTATCTTTGAGGAAAAAGTAGGGGCAAGACTTAAAGCCAACTGGTGCCTAAAGCTGGAATTTCAAATATCTCTTTAGGTATCCAGAAAAAGAGACTCTTTTGAAAAACCCTGAGCTTTCAGTACCTTTGTCTGACTAACTGCACACTGCCCCTGAGCTGAGAGAAGAATGATCTATGGGTATTGTAACCAACAGCATTTTATGTCACAGCACCCTGATCCCACATCTGAATTTCCTGTCAAAGCCCTGCTCTCACACGAGTCAGCACATTCCCACAGGGAGCTGGCAGCAAGCTCTTGGCTGGCTCTGTGCTGTTTTTCATGTGAATTTTCAGATATTTCAAAGTCAATCCCCGAACTGCACTAAATAAATCAGGGTTAAAGTCTCATCCAAAACAAGGTAGCAGACTTTCCAGCCTATCTCTAGCTTCCTGTATGCCAAAACAATTTTCTTTTTCTGCTGCTGAGATCATTTGGGTGTATGTTATAGAGAACCAACACACAGGCATTTTTTTTAGAAAGATACTTGCCAATAGGGAAATTCTTCAGACTTTTGGCAGCCATAAATTGGCTATATCAACTAAAATCCTGTACTAGAAGAATCATCTTTAAATGATTGCACAATACGAGAAAGTTTACACAGAACCATCTACACATAAACTGATGGCAATTTCCAGTTTTAAAGAAGATGTCTTGGCTCCTTTCCTGCCACTCACTCACACCGAGAGAGCACCCCATGCTGTCAGTGCTGAATGACAGCAAGGTTTTGTCCGTGTGTGGGCTTGCCCTGGACACTGTCCTACCTGTTACAAACCACTTGCCACCGGGAGAACCTGGAGCTGGGGCTGATCAAGCCCTGGTCATCGGGCCGTGCTGCTCCAAAGAGCTGGTCCGTGCAGATGTCACACTCGTTCCTGCCCGTGGCGAAGTTCCAGTACGGCAGCGCAAAGGACTCGTTGCCCATCAGGCGCTGCGATGGACAGAAATGCATTAGCTGGGGGTCAGCTCCAAAGGAAAGAGAAAGAAAGGGGCTCCTTCAAGCTGTTTGACTCTATATTTCGCTGAATATTTGGCTTTTTGTTCTGCATTTCAACTGCCTGCATTTCACAGTCCCACTCCAACTCCTTCCAAAAGATTGTGGCATTAAATCAGTCTAAGCAAAGACATTTTCACTAGTTTCCCTACTGTGAAACTGCAATTCTTTTGGCCATGTTAGGCTTTCTGCCAACTCAGAGACCAGGTAGGAGAGCAGGAGCAGAGATGAATTGAGCCTTAAGCAAGTAAGAGGCTTTGAGTGATGTAAGTGGGTAATGGGTAAAATTGTGCATGTGGTTGGCTTTCGTTCCAGAAAACTGGCCCTGGGGAGGAATCAGAACTTGTGTTAATAGGGGAGTACAGTGCATTTGATTGTGCTTGCTTGCCAGATACGATTTCACACAAGCAAGATCCTGCAGATATTTTGATAAGCAACCATTTTCATTAGAGATCTGTAAGGTTGAAATACAGCAACATTGCCAATATAGAAGTCATGCAAATGGAAATGAGTCTATGCTTCTGCAACTGACTCTTCGGCATGTTAACATATATTTATTTAAAAGGCATATTGCTAAATATATGTATGTATTAAACGTATAATATATCATATTTAAAGGGATCAATATTTAGAGCTGGTTTCATAGGAACAGTATCTTCAACATCAGCCAACAATATCTGTTACCAAATTTTGCATGAAGGTGTTGCTTCAATTTTATTCATAAATATTGTTACTTCACATCTTCTATCCTCTGTTGTGGAGATGAAGACAAAAAAAATCTCCATGATAACCTCCACTTCACCACTCATGGTGAGAAACCATTCAGTTCTCAGCCCTCAGAAAGCATTAATTTCACTTAAAACAAAACAAAAAAAAATGATCAATGAGCAAACACTCCTGGGAGTTTGGGTGAGAAATTGTTCTAGGAGGTAGCTTACCCTTGGCTGGCTCAACAAAGTGACAGAGCAAAAGAGAGAAGCTGTGCAAGGAAAAGGAAAGGCTGTTCAACTAACCTGCAGTTCCCTCTCCAGCCACAGCAAGTGGTACCTATGCCAAGTAACAAAGGCAGGTCCTTGGTGGGAGAAATCAATACCTTTGAAGGGCCGGCCAGGACCTACAAAGGGAAGATGAAACAAGCATCTAGGCATCAAATGAGGCTGGAGGGAAAGACAGCACCTCCTTTTATTGCCTGGAGTAGAGTTAAACAAGAACCTTCAGCTCTGCATCTTTGAAAAGAGGGCACACATCAGAAGCTACATCACTTGCTTGGGACAAGCAAAACAAGCTCTTCTGTGGATATTTGCTTCAATGCTTATCAAAACTTCACATTCCCTAAAAAGTTGGATATTGTGAAGGTTTCTTCTCACTTTAGTGGATTTTGATTTTAAAAGCTGTTTTACTTTCTAAAATCCTATCTCCTTTATTAATGTGGATTATCTCATTCTCTCGCTCAGCTGCAAGACTTAGACCATGTATCTATCAAGAGAACCTCAGCATTTTCCATGTCAATACTAATCCAGAATCCTTTGCCAACTTTCTTCAAATTGTGCTTGTTATTTCTTGTATTATTCTTTTGCTGGGTGAGAGGCGAGAGGCTTCAAACCACACATGGATTTGTTTATCACTGCAGAAACCTTCAACCCACATATACGCTCATTTACCATTGCAGCAGCACTAGCAGATTCCCCTTTCCCTTTCCACATGACTGTCCTGTCCTCTGAAAGAACCTTTGCTTTCACTAAGCCAGAGGATGCTTCCTTCAGCCCTGCAAAATGGAGCTGTGTCAGAGGGGCAAAGTGAATGATACCCACTGCAGAGCAGCAGTCGCCCTCCAGCAGAGAGATAGATGTGGGCTGTTCAGCTTGCACATGGGACTGCCAGGTAGAAAAGCCATACTGCTTGGTGCACCTCCTAGAAATAGGCTGTGTGAAATGGGGTTGGTATAGGTACTTCTGTCTAGAAAAGCAATGAGGCCTAGGAATCTGAATTTGAGAGAAAGCATGGGGTTAGATACCCAAACCTCTAAGATAGGTTGGTTTTAAAAGGTGACTGTGGTTAGTCAGGCAAATCCCATCCTTGGTGACTTGCTGAAAGCCACAGAAAGCAGTAGAACTCTGGTCCCAAATACCTCTGCATGGCCTGTGGCTTTATCACTGCAGAGTCCCTTTCCCATCACTGCTGCATCTACCTTGTCCCATGGACTGGGAACACCTTTTTAAAGTAAGTTACTGCCTGACCACACTTCAGTTCACTCAAGTGA
>VZSR01003803.1:43359737-43428426 GCA_013398615.1 Brachypodius melanocephalos
CTTGAGAGCTGATGGCCACCAGCCTCTCACCACCAACTGTTTGGCTCCACAGCTCTGTGCCTACTACCACTTTGTTCAGCAGTGGTACTTTCACCCTTTTCTTTACCTGCAGAGCCCATTGGAAAAGGAAAGCACTAACCCAAGAGCGTGTCTCTGACTGAGTAGTAATGAAGCCAGACAAAGTAGTTGTAAATACTACAGTTGGCAATCTGCGGCTCCTCTCCGCTTGGACCGAGCAGACTCCTCCAGTGCTGAGTTGCGATGACGTAGTCTGGGTGGATGGTTGTCTTGGCACGGTCTAGAGCATCAAAGAATTGCTCTCTCTCCTCTGCTGTCAGGGAGTGGATGTCCTTCCTGACAACTGCTGGCTTCCTCCTGTTGCATTCGGGGCCGGTCCAGCCAAACTTGCATTCACCACAGTTGTAGCCACCAAAGTTTCCTGGATCAAGAGGGAACAATCAGTCATGGCATTATGAATCAGGGAAAACTAACAGTGAAATGCAGAAGAATGAAGAATCAGTGCTCTTCTTCCCCAGAGATGCCAGTTCCTGGAAAGGACAGCAGCTGAGCAGACTGGCAGCTTTGCCGATTGACTAACCAGAAGGATGGCTGGCTCGATTCCCAGAGCCACAGCAGGGCCAAGAATCACACTCAGCCAGTTGGGGAAGTGCTGGGTAATGGGCTTGACGCCCTGAGGTGCTCAGAGCTCTGCAAAGCCCTCAGGCACGTGAGAACTCTCACCGAGCAGAGAGCTGAGCAATTGAGGTTAAGCCAGTGATGAAGTGCTTTGCTCAATTGGTTCTCAAGTACTCCTCTACTTCCAGGATCAAACCCAAAACAGGGTCAGTTCACATGGATCCTTAAGCACAGGAAAAAATCCCTAAACAAAACAGTTCTCTTAAGGACAAAACCTGTGCGAAACTAGTGCCTCTTAACAGTGTATCTGGGGCCGAACACAAACCAGGACAAGCACCAGGGTTGCTGCTGGTCACGCTTTAAGCATTATTAAACAGTGCTGCAATATCAGCCTGAGAAACACTGCAGTACTGCCGTTCCCCACTGGCACCAGTCCTAAGGCAAGTAATCAGGTCCGCTCTAGGAATTAGCTCAGACTCTCTGATGAGATGGAAGAGCCCAGGAAAGCAGAGCCTGCTTTAAGTGTGGTCTCTTGCATGCTGTGGCAGACAGCTGGCAGCAGCAGAAAGGCCCTACTGCATCTTGCTCTCCTGTTTGTGGGGGAGCCAGGGAACAACCAGCAATTCCCACAGTACACACCTGCCCTCTGCCTGTGTGCTGGCAGGCTGCAGCAGAGTAGGACGTGGGGCAATGCTGCCAGGGCAGGGGGAGCAGAATGGCAACCAGGGCTCCTCTTGGATCTTCACACTGCTATGAAAAATCTGCACTGACTCCTTAACCCATCCTCAACCTCCCCTCCAACACCCCACACACTCATTCCACAACAGCCATGCCAATTGTTTTCCAAAATGCCACAAAACCTCACTGCTCACCACACATATTGGTGCTGCTAGATCCAGGACTAACATGAGTATGAGGAAGTGTCTTATGAAATGTTCCCAGATGGGCAGATGTCACTAGGCTGTAGGCTGGAGCCTATGACCAGAACAACAGTTTACACTAAAGCAAGATTTCAGATTGTTGGGGGCTATGGGGCTTATTACCAAATTCAAAGACCCCCAAGGTTACAAGGGCTGTTACCAACAAGGCTCTGAAGCTTATGTTTAGCTTTTAGGGTAAGGGCTGCTGAACTGTAAACATCTGTGACAGACCTCTGTGAGACCTGCCAAGAAGATATGAGGACTCACTGCAGAGTTTGGACCCACTGTAAGTTGATTACAGTTGCTTCAGAGCCCCTGAGATCTCCAAGTTTACATGTTGTCAGGAAGCTGAGGATCAGTGCTAGTTTTAGGGACCACAAGGATGAAGACTTCAATGAGGTTTTGGATCATACACATCCCAATGGCATCCCATGAGCACAATTTCCAGATATATGGCTTACATTTTGTCATGATGTGTTGCCCTGATTTTCTAGTCTTCTGATGTTTTTGCATTCTTGCAATGGAGTTCTCACAGATTTTCATGTAAACTGTGTATATTTTTGGAACTGCATTCCTTTTGTTATCATTCCTTTCTCTAGGAGGAGTCGGATGACGGACTGTAATTTACACCAGTGTGGTTGGAGAGGTGGCAACTTCATCCTCCAATCTCCAACCTTTGTTAGAAACCTATATAAGTTAAGTCAGAAAAATGAACTTGCTTCCTTTGCCCCAGAACTCAATCCCGAGTGCATCTCATTTTTTCATGTCCTATAGCGATAATGATGCAAATAGAAGCAGCTGCATTCAGCTGCCATGTTCCAGCTATGAGGAAAGGCACCCAAAGCCAGGAGTCTGCACTGGCTAAAGGGGACGAAGACATACACCAGAAAAAGCAAGTAGGTTATACCTATAAGAAACAAAGCAGACTGTGTGGATTGTATGGATACAGAGGAGGTAAGAACATGGAAGGTTTATTTGATCACAGTATCCTCAGGGTCCCATCAGAACAGCACAATTACTGTTATCAGTTCAGTGTACTGCAGTATCTGTGTCTTGTTCATTCTTCATGGCTCAGCTTACTATTAGGGGCCATCACATACTCCAGTCTGAACTGACCAGATGACCAATGTCAAGAATATCTTGCAACATTGCCTAATGAGGCCATGTATACTGCTCAAGTTTCAGTCATGGACCATGAACTTCTTGAAAGCATCTGTCGATCCCTCACACTCAGGTACAATTCAATCCTTAAGAGAAGGAGGAAAAAGTAGGAATTAACCATGAAAGGATCTGTCAACAACCTCTTTTGAGACTGGCAGTTATTCCTCCAGCCATTTAAGGGACCCCTCTACTCACACTGCTGGATGAGCATCACACTGAAATACAGCACTAACAGAACCAAAGCCCGTGCAGCACCAGGTATGTGCTGCCTGGGTTGGTGTCTCGTTGGAACAAGACACTCTTGGTCACTTATTGAGGCTCTGATGGTGCCTATTCCTCTCTCAGGAAGGGCCCTTTGAATCTCCAGGTCTTGATGCCAGAAATATTTTTATCAGACAATATCTGTACTTTAGGCATACTCTATGCACCTCCTCAGGCTCCGAGAAGAAATTTGCAAAAGCCTGAAATGATGCATTATCTTCATGGGAACAAAGCTTTTCTCCAACTGTATCTGGAGCCAGGTGGACCAATGACTTGTCACCTGTTTCCCTTGGGCAGGTGCTAACTATATCCAACTGATGCTCTGCAGGATTTTCTCCCTCAGCCACCCTACCTATGAAGGGCTCCATTCTTTCCATCACTTCCCCAGCCACTTTTCAATGGGGCATGAGCTTTTACTAAGTGAGAAGCACTGCAGACATTGCAAATAGGAGATGATCTCCAGGCTAAGAGGCATTTCACACTGCAATATTTCTGCTGATTGTGTTGAACATTTTTGTCACATCCTCAGGTCTATTTGGCAAGCCTCCATCGTCAGAAACACACAGAACACCACTTCATGATATCAAAACCTGCTTTTTGTCATTTTCTTATTTTCTTTCAGCAGACTCCATGCATCACAGGACTGCTGTTATGGAGCAGCTGAAATGGCAAGAAAATGATGGAGGTCTGTGGGATTTCCCATAAATCAAACAGAAATTACTGTAGTAATCAGATCCACCTTTTTCATGACCCACCCAAACCTCTCTTTCAGCATTTGTTTCTAGAGCACTCTACCAGGCCACTGATCTGGAAATTATGCATTACTGTTTTCAGAAAGTTTGTTTACTGCTGTGTGCACTTACCACATGAAAACACTGTGAAATGCTGATCTCTTACAACTTAGCCTCCCTGCCTGCTATGCTAGTGATGGTGGCCTTCAATGGTACAAGAGCAAGGAAAAATAATCTCATGATAGCAGGACATAGTGCACAGTAGATATTTTCTGTAAGGCAATGAGACCCTTTCAAGATTCTTTTGCACACAGGAAGCCTAGGAACATGCAAGGATTCATGCCTTAGCATTTTTTCACCTTCAGTGATTAACACATAAGAACTCAGTGTACAATCCTCCTGAGGCTCTGCGAGGAACAAGAGAGATTATTATCATCTCTTGTGGTTTCCAGAGAACATAGTGTGGGAGGTCATTCTGGTACAGGAAAGAGATCATATCACTGTTGGATGCTCCCAGCTTGTTCTACTGTTTTCAGGAATGTTTGTTGCCACTGGTCAAAAAAATCATCTGCACATTCTCCATTAACCCTTCTGTCTGGAGATGGGATCACATGCCTTGGGAGCTGCCTTCTTCTGCACCCATTGTCAAGAACACTTAAGATGCTCTTTCTCAGTCAAGTTGGGTGAATCTGGCTGTTTCTGTAGGCACTGTGGCCATGCTACTTCTCCCAGTGGGTCAATTCATGGGCATGGCACCGAGAAAAAACACACTTCTTATGACCTGGCACTCAGTATGTGCTCACACACATCACTGGTGTATGCTAACACCAGCCATCTCACACCACTGCAGCTGCTTCTCAAGCCTGGGGCTTGCCTGAGCTCATGGATTTTCTGCCTCTTACTGGCCATAACCTGGTTGGCCTTCGGTCACCAAACCTAACACAAATTAATAACTCCACCAACTTAGAGTCTTTTTTTCAGTAAAAATGAACCCACTTGACACTTAACCATCTTCTGCCTTGTTTTAGTGTACCAAGATGAAAACCAAGCAGCTGCCATGCATCTTCCTTCTATAGAGACCAGCTTAAAGCCCGTCACTTATTGGATGTGGAGAAAGGACTCCTTTTCAGACTCCTTTAGCTATTGCATTAAAACAGGAGTTACATTAGATTTGAAACACCTGCATACTGCAATTTCTCAAGGCTGTGGTCAGGACTGCTACCATATGGGACAAATGGTTAGCTCTTCTCTCTTTTCTAGCTCTTCATTTGGACACACTCACAGACTGTAGGATGTGGAAGATCAGTACCTACACTGGATTTAATAGGGTCATCAAGGTATAGCTATAATTTCGTATTATCCCACAGACACACTACCCTACAACAAGTAAATGAAGTGTGTTTTATAACCACTTCAAAAGCCCAATTTTTATCTCATGGGGTAGCCATCATATCAGCTACATGGCTTAACTGACAGTTTGATTACTGCTAAAGAATAGATGTTAAATCATCTGTCCCCAGCTTGAATATATTGCATAGGAATTTGAAAGGATTTAACTTGTTTTCTCAAAAAACTCCTATTAAAAAAATAGAGTAATGTCCAGCACATGCCTATATGTAAACCTTAGAAAGTGGAAGCAGAAAAATAGAATGAAATTATGTTTAACTCCTCATTGAAGTCAAACTACGTCATTGTTTAATCACTGTCACAATCTGTACTAGCAACCACATGACTGACTGCAGTGGTTTTTCACAATAGTCTTCTGTACTGAGTTTTTAAAATGCTATACCAGATCTGTATCACTGCAGTACTTTATCATTTAGAACTCAAAATAGCATTTAGTTCACAATTCTTCTAAAATAGTTTTCTTCTAATCTAAATTTAACTATCTCACTGAAATACTGCTTTGTTGTGTAAACAACTACAAGCCTCAATATTCAAGGCTGGACTCACCTGGTTTAATTCAATATGTACCTCATCTTGAAAAACAAATTAGCATATTTCCCTTCACACGTTCTGCACACTGCCAGGATCTGTCATCAGGTAGTTTCAGTTTAAGAATTTATATAAATTGAATAATATGAGGAGCACTCAAACCAATTGTAGAACACATTCAATGGATTAAAAACTGAAATCAGTCGAGAACTAAAAACTCCTTGCTACCTTCCAACTACACTCATGCCATAACCCCATATTTTTTTAGAGATTATATTTTTGCTGCAACCAACACATTGAGTGAAACGTGCAGCATCCTGACAAGAAACCTGAAATTGCTTACTGACCATGACCCTTGGCACAAAAAGTGGGAAGCAAAGCTGGATCTTTCTTCCTTTTTTTCTATTCTTGTTCTATTTGTTCTCAGTTAAAGCAAATCTCATGCATACTATCTACAGAAGCCTAGAAATTGAAAAAAATGAATCTGATCCCATTATAGTCATTCATCCATATTTATGTTTGGGATTTTTTGTTTGTTTGTTTGTTTGTTGGGGGGGGTGGGGAGGGAGTGGTCCATAAATATTCAGGATCCAGACCTGGATGGATATGATTTTAAGATATTTTTCCTCAGTGAACAGCTTCAACAAATGGAAAAATTTTCAGAGTTTCTTTTCTCCTTAGATACTAAGTTTTTTAGCAAAAAGCTAAATATATTGTGAAAACTCCAGAATCCCACCTTTGGAAAATCTCGGCCCCTGTTCCTCACAGTTGCTTCAGTTTCCTACCATATAGCCATCAGCTATGTGACACATTCAGCTGGCACTGTCTAACCAAATAACCAGCTACATGATTGTTGGAGTTCCCATAGCTTACCATGCACAACATTTCTAAACTATAAACTAAACAGTGCTAAGATGGAACAAGACTGTTTATATTGTTAGAGTGCTAGAAAGAGCCTTGGTGGGGTTGGAGTTTGCACAATCCAGGAACCATTCCAAACAGGCAGTTTGCACATAACATTCACTTGGAAAGTAAGACACCTTAATAGCAGAGATGTGTGCTGTTCCATGTCCCTTTGAATGAGCATATTTAATTTCTGTTACCATATGTTACCTACCATTATGTTGCACAGGTAGCATAGCTCTAGATGCCTAATAAATACCACACGTCATGCCACTCACAGCTGGTGTGCAGACAACCAACCAGTGTATTAAACCGAGTGGAAAAAAAGACACAAAAAACCCCCAACAGACACAGAGCCACAATCAGCAGCATTGTAAAAGCATCAGATCCAATTCAAATCCCACACAGCTGTGAACTTCTTAGCATTCTCCCAGAAATGATTTTGCATACAGCATCAAGCAGAGTATGGCCAGGAAAACTTTCTGGAAATCATGCTTAAGGATATGTTTCGCTTACTGTTTTATCACTGGTATATCTAGATTTTAAAAACTGCAAGGAGAAAGAGGAATCCAAGGGATTTAAAGAGACAAGGGGAGCAGACAGCTCAGAAGTAAAGCTGAAGGAAAGGACACTACATTCTGCTCATGTAACTTGGGATTCAGTCCTGCAAATATCAAATTCCAGTGCTTTGCTCTACTTGGACAAGCAAACTAACATCTGCCTATGCAGAGCAGATCTGTCTCCCCTGCTCTTCAATTTACTCCCAGATTTTGATGCTCTAATTACTTTAACTGTGTAAATATTGGTGCATGTCCATGTGCTCTTCTGATCCAGGGTATGTGTCTATATATGATACCTGACTTAAGTTTTGGAGGCATATAGGAACCTTAAAGAAAAAAAAATGCATCCAATTTCTGGTTTGTGGTGGGGTTTTTTGTTGTTGTTTTTTTGGGTTTTGTTTTTTTTTTGGTTTTTTTTTTTTTTTGCAAACTACCTGGAAAACTCCTTTCACACAAGCATTTGAAAGCCAGTCAAAGGAAGAGATAAAAATTGATGTATACTATAAAGTCTATTGTTATTATTTTGAGGAATTTCAGTAACACCATGTATCCATTTAAGTCATCTGCCACTACCCGTCTGTTGTGAGTTGATAACTGCACTGGAAAATTTAACCTCTTTGGCTGAAATTCTCTGCAGTGCTGCCTTCTCAGATTGATCTTGGCTTTTTTGGTAGTGCGAGCCAAGGTATGCATTTTAGACAAAAGAGCTCAGCTCATTCTAAGAATCAGGCTGAAGAAAAGCAGTTTATTCTTCTCATTTTAGAAAATTCAAACAACTTGATATTTTCAACAGGAAATCCCAGGTTTCACTTGAAATGTGCCTAGGAAGAGATTTCAGTGCCTGGGTTGTGCCTTTTGCCCTACTAGTGGTGCCATCTCCTGCCGGCCCTGCACAGAAGTCTGGGCTGAGGCTGCAGCTCCTGCTCATTTTAACCTCCATTCAGCCAGGGCTGCTGCTGAGAAAGGGTCCTGTCACCTTATTCTGCCCTGAGCTCACCTTCCTGCTCACTGCCTCCTGCCAGCACTAGGGAAGTGGTCTCATTAGAACCTTACCCTTTTGGCCAGGTCAGCCTTCAAGCACATCTGCCAGATCCATTTCACCTCCAGCATGCAAACCCAGGAGCCCATGTAAAGTCACAGTGAGAAGTAGCAGCTGGAGATGGGGAGGAAAAGGATGGGATGGCCTCTTTGGTGGTTGTAGAGACACATTTCGGATCAGCGTAAGACGTAAATTTAGCTTACAAACTAAATTTGTTGGGAAACGCCCTGGCCTGACTTTGGGAGATTTTCATGGCGCAGAGCTACGTCATGCTGCAAAGCACAAGGCCACGAGTAACAAATCTTCAAACAATGCCCACTGATCCAGGTTCAGTGCACTATGAGTAGCAGTGATAGAAGTCTGAAAGCAGCACTGAAAGATCCAAAAGCCTGTGGAGATAAGGGATCACTGGCTATGGGGACAACTCCACGGGCAGAGGAAAACACAAAAGGTCACAAGAGAAAACACTTCTTTGACCCTGCTGTTCTGAGAAAGTACTAACAGTATCATGAATATGGAAGAACTTTTAGGATAATGATAATATTTGAAGCCTTCTGGATGCCTTATACCACCAGGAATGTCTCTGGCCTTTGGAACAAGGTTAGCAGACTCCTCCATCCCCATCCCCTTTCCCCAGCACCCATCTCACCTGTGCACCGACAGCTGTGGTTGAAGAACTTAAGGGGCCACCGTTCCCGGTCATCCACATTTTGGAGAGTGTAGGGGCCACTCCAGGGCTGGCTGTCTGCCTGCACCCCCTCACAGTGTCCCCTGCCCTGCAGGGATCCGCAGATATTGCCTGGCTCTGTCCCCAAGGCCGGGCAGCAGCGCTTCAGGCGAAGGGCTTCCACCGTCATGCAGACACGGGGAAATTGTGCCTGTGCCTGCGGGGGACAGCAGCAGCTCAAGTAGCCCAGCCCAGCCCAGAAAAGCCACCTCAGGGCTCCCATTACAGCTGGGTGCAGGCTGTGCCTTCCTGCTGGACCTGACTGCGAAGAGCAGCGAGATGAACACTGTGGGACAGCCTGGCCTCTCCGCAGCTCCGTGCCCCAGCCAGCCAGGATAATAATTCCTGCTGCTGAGGATGCTTGGTCTTGGGTGTTTGTTTAATCCCAACCTCTAATTGCCTTGAATGCAGCTCAAAAGACGGGTGCTTTGACTCTGCGGTGCCTGCCCAGCAGCCACGGCTTTGAGCAGGGTTTATATAAAGGTTGGGAGAAGGCCTCATTAGAGGGATTAGCACGGCACAAATCCTCGTGTTTTGCACATGACATCAAGGGCAGAAAAGATGCCAGTGTGAAAGCAAGTTCTGCAGGCTTTGGCAGCTTGACAGGAGAGTGAATGCCTCAGATTTATTTCTCCAAGTCCTTTATGAGCTTCGAGAAATTGATGGTCTTGTTTTAGCTGAGGTGGCTGGAGAAACACATTTATCCTTTTAATCAAAACCCTGTAAACAGATGATAAGTAGAAGAGGAAACCTCTTCTCTTTTAATTCATTCACTGCAAGATAATACTTTCCATTAAAGCAGTAGCAAAACTGCTTTTTTTTAAAATTGGAATTTAGTAGTGGAAAACTAACTGGAAGCACAGAGGATAGGGATGCACCATTAATAAAAATTAATAAATGTGGTAGTATAAATTTGGGATGGAGATTCCACCTGCCAATTGCTGAACTTCAGTGCTTGCACTGAAAACAGCTGAGCGGCAAATGGGGAAGTGCTTCCTTCCTAATAGCCTTTTTGCATGTAAAATAAATTATTTATTTTTAAAGAGTGAATGGTCCTTATTTGCTTTGTAAGCCTTTCCCCATCATTACACCAGAGTTTGTTGTAGAAGTGGTCTGGCTGTTAGACTTTCAGAGCTGTCACAGCTGAGCATTATTATTACCTGCCTGGCAGGAGACAGTCTATAAGATCAATACACACACCAGACATGCACTCAAGTGGTTGTGTTCTGTACACTGACCAAAATATCTTTAAAAAGCTCCTAGCATGCAGCAGTTCTTGCCCTCAATGCAACTCCTAGAGCAATAAAATTAATAAACAAAAATAAAGTACTGATAAGTGATTCTGTGAGCCTGGAGCAATAGCTATTAGTTCAAGTCCACCATACTAAAAAACTAACAACTCCCCCAGCTTCACTGAAAGCTTTCACTACCTTCCCACTCCACCTTCCCCAGCTCTGTTGTTTAGCCATTTTTATAAACATGTGTAATGAAAAAAACCATGGTTGTGTCCATGCTATGCTATACTTCCATGGATGTTCAACCTCACCATTCTGCCACAGTAAGTTTTTGACCTATGCAGCAAATTATTGCCATCATGTAGCTAAAGAGCTCATCCAGACTGTGGACACTGTTAGCATCGCTTTTAGGTTCTCAGATCTTTATATCAAAAACTTATTGTTTGACAGACAAACCGAAATATGATTCCACCTCATTTATGGAGGCATAAAGCATATTAGCAATACCATGTATTCTGAAACAGATTTCAACTCACCTCACTTTGGATTCAACTTACCTGGAATTGGTTTTTGTCTGCTGCTCTTGACACAATGTGTGAAAAAGACAGAAAGTGTGAATAGTTGCTGAAAAAATATGTTGAAGAAGCTCAGGAGTTATAAATGGAATCACTGGCCTGAAAACCCTCTGAAAAACGCTCCTCCTCATTCTAATCAGCACTCAAATGCATATCTCTGGTGTGTGAAGGATCTATCTTTGAATCTGTGTTAGACAATGTCTCGTACCAAAGTTACCCACATAATATCTGAAAGCAATTAAAGTGAACACTGACTTATCAGCATAACCAAAATGAAATCAAAACATGCAGATAGGATTCAGCACCTGAAACTGATGGGTCTATATGCAAAATATGTGTCCAAGCAGCCATTTTAATCAAAGCTGGCTCAATTCTGACACTGATAGGAAGGTTCCTACAGCTATTAGAAACCCTATATGAGACAGAAAGAGTAAGCACAGAGAAAGGTAAGGTACTGAGGCAGCAAGATAAGGTAAGGCAAGAAAATAGGTTTCTAATGTAGTACATGAAGAAGGAGAAACCTGCTGTTTTCAGAGAAGCTGGAGCGTGGAGAAAAGGAAGAGCAGGTAGAGGACAGCATGGAAATTATTTACTGTGCAGGGGAAATGAAACTGGGAGTAGAAGAGTGGCACACGTGTAGCTTTTATTATGATTACTTCCCTCCATCACAACTATGTGATTCTACAACACTGGGAGCACACTACAGCATGCAGTCCTGGCACAGATGTAGCACTGGTCTCTTGTCCTCAGCAATGCAACAGAATTTTAGGAGTGCCTTCCCTGGCTGAGGAGGAACACCCAGACAAACGGAAAAAGGATGCACAAATCCCACATCCTGACCTCACTGTGTCGCCAGCAATGGTGGTTGTCTGCTGCTGCATGACACGCCATGAGGAGTACACTGAAGAAAATTACAAAAAGACAGTTGTATTTTAATTAGCCATTGGAAAAACAGTAGGCACTGTCCATTCCCCAGTGTGTCACTATTGAGAAGTTCCTCTGTTTTACCCATGCAACCACACTTAAATAAAGGAGCTGTTGTTGGGGCTGCACAGAATCAGCACTACACCAGTTTACAAATTAGCATCCTGAATGACTTTCTATTTACTACAGAGTTTTACTATGTCTTGAAAAATGGGTAGTGCTATGTGCCGGTACTACAGCCCTGAACCATCAAAGGACTTTTCAGACAGCAAATCTGAGCACATGAGCCATGCCAATGATCCAAACCGTGAATGCGCTGCCTAATCCACATGCACTGGGCTTGCATGCCCCAGTTTGGCCAATGGGGAGCTACAGGGGTGACTTCTGTGAGAAGCTTCTAGAAATTTCCTCCATGTCCAAGACAGCCAAAGCCATCTGGCTCCAAGAAGGACCCACCACTGGCCGAGGCCGAGCCCATCAGCAAAGGTGGCAGCACTTTGGGGATAACAGATTTAAATGGAGAAAAGAAATGACTGCATAATGGCAACTGCAGACAGAGAGAGGAGAGAAAATATGTGGGAAGAACAGCCCTGCAGACAACAAGGTCAGAGAAGAAGGAAGGGCAGGAGGTGCTTCAGGTACAAGAGGAGAGATTTCCCTATAGCCCCTGATGCAGCCCATGGTGAGGCAGCTGGGACCCTGCAGCCCATGGAGGTCTACAAGGGACCAGAGACCCACTGACAGCCTGGGGAGAACTCCACACCAGAGCAAGTGGATGCCTGAAGAAGGCTGTGACCCTTTGGGCAGAAGGCTTCTGACAGGACCTGTGGGGACAGAAGCCTGTGCTGTAGCAGGGCTGCTGGCAGGACCTGTGACCCTAAAGGGACCCACACTGGAGCAATCTGTTCCTGCATGACTGCACCTGTGGGAAGGACTCATACTAGAAAAATTCATGGAGGACTGTCTCCTGTGGGAGGCAGCCCAGGCAGAAGCAGGGGCAGACTGTGAGGAGTCCCCCCACTGAGGAGGAAGGGACAGAAGAGATGTGATAGACTATCCACATTCGCTGTCTCCCTGCGCTGCTGGTGGGGAGAAGGTACAGAAATTGGGAGTGAAGTTAAGCCCAGAAAGCGGGGAAATATGAGGGGAAGGTGTTTTCAAGATTTTCTTTTATTTCTCATTGCCCCAATCTGATTTGACTGGTAATAAATTATACTAATTTCCCTGAGTCTGCTGTGTTCATGACAGTAATTGGTGAAGGATCTCTGCCTGCCCTTATCTCAACCCACAAGCCTTTGCCTGTATTTTATCTCCCCTATCCTGCTGAAGAGGGCAGTGACAGAGTGGCTTTGGAGGGTATCTGGCATCCAGAGAGGATCAACCCAGCACACCACACATCTGAGCTACTGGAACAGGCTGAAACTGTGTCCAATTTTTAATTACAATATTTAGGATTTACACTGAAAGTACAGGAAAACAGTATTTGAGCTACCTTGTAGTCTGGATTCATGCATAGGGTGACTCCCTAAAGAAAACTTCTCAGCCTGTCATCGGAGATAGGCAAAGAAGTATATCCATATGCCAACACATTTTTGGGATAACTACATTCACATATTTTTGTGCAAGTGAGGAAATAAAGAAAAAGAATACTCAAAGGTACAGGTAAAGAAATCACTAAACACAATTCACACAAGTAATACAGAATTCCTGAGTAGTAAGTAGGCAGCAAGTTCACATTTTTTTTTCTCAATGACACTATTGTTTCTCAGGCGCCTTCTACTGTACTCAAGCACAGATTAGTATCAAGCCAGAAAAGTATTTACCCTTTGGAATTTTGGAAAGAATTTTGGTCAAAATAAAACATTCTACATATAAACTGGTGTGGAAACCATATATAAACAACAGAATAAATAAAGTACATCATAATTCATAATGATTCTAGAGAGAATGAGAAAGATCGTTTTATAAGGATTCTGCAGCAGGGGTTTTCAGACACCTGTACATGTTCTAGGTTTCCTGAATCTCCTAGCAAATCTATGTCTTTAGGACCTCTCAACGCAAGCTACTGCCCTGTCACCACCTTACCTTCTGTGTCCCTGTCCGGTACGTGGGAGAATGAGGCCAAAGTCTGGGAATGTCAGAGTAGCTCTGAAGATCTCATGATCCTGCCATTGCACAGAAAACTTCTCCATATGAACAGTCTCATCATCTTCTGGCTTCTCATATTTAAGTTATTATCCATTCCTTTTCTAATGCGTGGATTTACTTTCCTGGAAACCAATTTATATGCTTCAACATGTTCACACATTGTTAGAAGAGAAGAGCATCTCAGAAAAGAACAATCTGCTCAGGTCTCATGGAAAATACACCAAATGAATGCAACCAGACACTAAACCTAAGTCAAAGTTTCGTGGTCTTCATGAGTTTTCTTTCCTCAACAACCAGACAGCTGCTGTAATCGTACCCTGTCAATCTGTACGCAGGATTACCCAAGTTTTCCTTGTGTCTCCATGTCTTGGGTTGCAATATGTAACCAAAATTGTGTATTCTATTTGCCCTCTGTTGACACCGGTTGAGGAGGTGTTTTCTTTATGGCTTGTATTACCCATTCCTCATAATTCCAGGGGAGAGGGGGCATGTGCCTTCTGTTAATCGGCCAGCTGTTAAAACCAGGTGAAGAAATGTTCTTTATCTCTTCCATGATCCATCCTCCCTCCAGGGGGATATCTGCTGTTAATGGGCCATTAAGGCTCACCAATGACTGACAACGTTACATCATCCCACTGCGAGATACTCCACCCAGTGGGAGGAGCCAAGCATTCCTACCTGGATAAAAGCTATGAGTCAGAATAGCAGGGCAGCCTGTTTTCCACTGGCTTCCCAGAGGAAGACTGGACCCATCTTGCCACCACTGGACCCATCTTGCCACCACTGGACCCTTCTACAGGATCATCTCTACTCCAACAGAACCACATCTGTCACTCCAGAAGGACTTATTTTGGACTGCCCCAAACACCCTGACCAACAGGGTGTCAGGTTGTATTCTGAGTCTGTCAGTGTTTCTAAGATTTGTTTGTTTGTTTGTTTGCTTGGTTTGGTTGTTTTTCTTTTTGTACTACTACATTTCTAATTTTTAACATTCCTAGTAAAGAACCACTATTCCTATTCCTATATCTTTGCCTGAAACACCCCTTAATTGCAAAATTATAGTAATTTGGAGGGGGCAGGTGTTACATTCTTCATTCCAAGGGAAGCTCCAGCTTTGCCTGGCAGACACCTGTGTTTCCAAACCAAGACACATCAATTTCACTTGTCATCATTTTGTGCATTTACCTGTATGTCTCATTGTGACAGAGAATAAAATTTATCTCACCTGATGTAAGACGTCTCTTGCTTACTGATATCTACACTTAACCAGTCACTCAGGGTTTCCTTTGTAGGACACTCTCTTAATGGAGAGAAACAGCTGGGTTTAAGGTGCAATTCACTTGGCCTGTTTTCTGTATTCACATTAAGAGGGGATGAACTGCACAACACAAGGCCTAGCCTCAATTTACTTATTTATTGTAAAGGAAGCCTTGATCTCAGTGATATGAGACCAATATGCATGAGAGGTCTACATTTAGACACTTGAATCTCCTCCAGATTCTTCATGGATTCCTGACCAGGCCTTGTGGTCCAGCTGAACTTGCCTTCCAGAAGTCTGGAGCTGACTGCAGTGGGAATTCCTCACTACTTAAAGACACACACACATCCAAAGCTCTGAATTTGCTGGCACTTTGCTTCTCCCCTCCTCAAGGACACATGCTAGCTGAAGCATGTACTAGGAAGGTCCTACACTCATACACTGCTTTGGTACAGCACATGCCTGTGTCAACTCTGCCAGATCTTTCCACAGCCTTACATAAACATTATTTGCAGGCATATTTTTACACTTTTAAGTCAGGTGTTGCCTTACTGTGGTTTTATTCATTTCTGTCTGAGATAATGATTGAGAACATCCATTTCTTTTGTAAGATCTTTCTTTCATCCTACTCCCTCATTCAAGATGTCTGAGAAACGCCTTTAGTGATCATGCCTGAGTATCATAATTTGGTTTATGAGACTCAGTACTCTGTCGCTTTCCAACTAAACAAGCACACTTTTTCCAGTGTCCATATTATGTAGGAATATGGATATAAGCTTAAGCCATTTATAATTTAGATAAACACAATGCTGACTGGCAGATTAAACTGCTGCTGTGGTGACCACCTACCCAAAGACAGTTTTATCTTCAGAATTATTTCATCAGCTTCCAGCCTGGGCTCACTGTAAGAGCAGTGATAGAATATAAATTATGGTTCATTTCAGGAAGCCAGAATCTGGAAGATAAGAGAACTAAATCTCAGTTACCCTGATATTCACCAGTACACTATGAAGGGAAACAAGCACGTCCAGGGAACAACACACCCCATTCTCAGATAGGCATCTTGGCAAGGTCTTCTGTCCTAATTTCTCTACCTTGTCTTAAAAGGAGGTGAGGGTGACTAGTTTGACTTCAGACAAACACTGAAATTCTAAATGTCACTGATATCAAATAAAAGTCACTTAATGGCTATGGTAGGGGAAGGCCTGATCTATATAGAGTAGATGTATGCCAGTTTACCAAATGTGAAGTGCGATGGGTAGGACAGAGTCTCCCATCTCAAAGATTCAGCTATGCAACAAATTGCCCCTGTCACAGGGGAAGAAATATGAAGAAGGAAATCCAGATCTGGCTGTGTACCACATTTTTAAAAATCTGAAAGATAGGACAAGTATTTGAAATAGTATCTGAAATTACAGTTACATTGCAGTTTGGGTTGGAACCTTACATTCAGCTTTCCAGAGCCTGTTCTTCTCTCATGATTTTTATTCAAAATACTAATGCTACTACTTAGCAATGTACATCCCAATAGAAAATAGGAAATGGAACAAAATGTATTCATCCCTCATGTCATGTGGTCTAAATTCCAAGAACACTGTTGGACAAAGTAATGAATGCTCCTTTGCTTTAAGAAAGAGGATGTACGTACATTTAAACAAAAAATATAATATTTCCCCTGAGGTTCACTGAGGAATAAAAACAGCATTGATGACCATAGCAAGACTGAAGGCTCAGGTTTCACTTAACTGCCCCCATTTGCCTTGGTAACTGTGCCATAAATTCTCCAGTTCTGCATTACAATGGAATATGAGTCCTATATTACTAGAAAAGCATAAACTAGGAACTCTGGAATAAATCAGTAGGAAAAAAAAAGAAAAGAAAAAAAAATGGGGAAAAAAAAAGGAAAGAAAAAAACAATTTTAAAAGGAGGAGGGAAAAAAAACCCAACCACAAGCCAAAACTCTCCAGAAGCAGCATTAGAAAAAGGCTCATCTAAATGAGGTTCCTGAGTAGAACTCAAACACGATAAAGCTCTCCTAAACTGCTCACTCACAGGGGGGCAGGGGAAAGAAAAGGCTTGAATGTAAACTATTGGATTCTAGAAATGCATCATCAGATGGAAAATTTTGTTGTCTTTTTAACGGCATTTATTTCCCAGAAAATTGAAAAACAGAATTGTAGTTCTTCTACAGGATCAGAAACCAAATAGACTACAACTAAGATTTCTTATGAAAAACATAAAAAAACATAAATGTGATTCCTGACTCGTGTTTTCTAAAACCTTTGTATCTGTCACACTACATAGCCAAATGAGATTTACCAGTAAACAGTGAAGGAGACAAAGTCAGAAATCTTTTAGTCCAGAGACAGAAACAAATCTTTTCTATCAAACAAACCCAATTTTTAATCCAAAGAGAAGGAAATTTTACTGCTGAGAAGTAGACAAGACAGTAACAGATACCAAGTGCAGAAATTCCTTCAGGGACCAGGGGGAGACTTTTTAAATGAGGTAGAGGTGCAGCTCAGGGGACATGGAGGAAAAGGAGGAGCATTTTGCATGAAGAA
The DNA here is from genome assembly GCA_013398615.1 of Brachypodius melanocephalos. NCBI lineage: Eukaryota > Metazoa > Chordata > Aves > Passeriformes > Pycnonotidae > Brachypodius > Brachypodius melanocephalos. The sequence goes on from VZSR01003803.1 coordinate 43,377,316, forward strand.
CACCTGAACTTAAGCCTACAGAAAACACCAGGCACAGCAGCTTTGTCCCACCACTGTCAGAAATTCCAGATAGAGGTATTTCACAAAAAAGCTTTAAGCTTCTTCTTTATTTGCCATGTTCTGTGACTGCAAGTTGTTGCAGCCTGCAGCAGAGCTAGGATGTGGGGTATGCTTCTCTCTGATCCTCTCCTTCTGCCCCGGTTTTCATTCACTTAAAACAGGACCCAAGGATGGCCATGGAAAAAGGATGTGAGCCAAATCTACCAGATTTTGAATCTTTGCCTAAGGCTGTAAACACATGATAAGGTTTTTTCCCTCTGAATCCCTGTGAGGTATCAACTTCAGTATTTGATGGACATTTTAAAAAGCATATGTAAGTATATCTGTAGTTGCAGAGAAGCTTCCCAGTTGCAGAGAAGGAACTTTGTGACTAAATCGTGAAGGTCTAGTTAGACAGCCTGTATTTGTGTCCTAGCAGGGGGCTCATCTTGAGGGAAGAAGCTGATAGAAAAATAAATGGAAATGTTTGCTGGCAAGAAGACACCTAGAGTCCAAAAAAAAGATTGTGTAAAGAAGGTACAGCTGAACAAAGAAATGCCTGGATATTCTGTGACAATAAAGCAGCAGCACTTGAGGTTATTTTCACAGAACCTGCCAAATCACATTAGAAATCTGCATCAAGCCCGCAAAATCAAACAGACAGGAGTTTAAAAATTCCAGAATTGAGGTTATCTCTTAATTTTAACGAGATTTTCTTCTCACTGTCCCCATGGCTATCATTGTTAGTATTTCAGCACTCCACAAAATTTCTGTTTACCATCACAAAAGCTCTGAGAACAGAATTGCCATTACGGGTAATATTTATATATAAAATAGAAATATATTTATATATAAAATAGAAATATATTTATATATAAAATAGAAATTTCAGACACTACACAAACAGCACATATTTGTCATAGATCCATGTGCCTGGGTACTCCTGCTAAAATTCAAACACTTCAAGGGGCTGAGGGTGACCCACACCCATCCTTGGCTCTCGAGGAACTCGGAAGCAGAGGGTACCAAACCTCCACGGCAGCGCTGGGGGCATATAGCCAGACCACTGCAAAAAAGCCGTCTTGGGGCCACATCCAGGCCCCTCCAACTATGCAGCACCAGCTGGCCGCTGTCTCCACTGTGTCCTGCTCTTCCCTCCACAGCAAATGACCTCGGGCAGAGCTGTTTCTCAGGGTGCCGGTGCGCAAGCCAAGTAGAGAGTCAGAAGTCCAGCACCCAAGCTTGCATCATGACTCTTTTATTTAGCAGTGTGGAAAAGGCCAAAAAGTAAACACCCATTTGCTGGTTTCGCTTCTTTAATCACTTATCTGCAGGAAATTAATACCTCCCTAATTCTTCCCCAAAGCAACATAAAAGTCTTTGATGAATAATTGAACACTTTTGGCAAAGAAAAAAGCATTTTTCATATCACACTCAGAGAAGTTGTAAGTGATCATTTCAACCTTTCCTTCTGTCCCTGAGTACTCAAGTGTGCAGTCTTAATGTTATTTCAAAACCTAAAAAAATCTTTAGAAAAATAGTAACATAAGCAGTTTTACTACTTCTTATGTGTTATCAATAAGGATCTAAGTAACACTACCCTTGCTTTGTGCCAGTAAGATATTCATCTGTAGTGAGTGCTCCTTGTATTGGACGAGTAATTCAATATCAATGTTTGTTGTGATGCTCGTTGTGATTAGAAAAGGAACAGTGACATCTTTTCATGAATAGATGAAATATGCTGAGCAGAGAAGTAAGGGAGATGCTTTACTGCTGTGTTTTGCACTGGTGACATCAATATTGAAAGTCCTTTTTCTGTGTATTGTTCTGGTGTCAGTGTATTAAAAAGGTTACCAAAAAAATTACCTGAAGCAGGAGAAAATGTCTAAAAGACTCAAAGAATGTAATTTCTTCAGCTTACCAAAACAAAGGTGGGTGCTGACTTGACTGTTTAGTGATGACCAAATGCCAGGTACCCAGAAAGAGCTCTGATCTAACAGAGAAAAGGTTTAACAGAGGGCAGGTCCAGATTAAAGGCATATATTTGAAAAAATTGCAACAAATTACCAAAGGCAAACAATGAACTGTGCGCCTCTTCGTGTCTTCAAATCAAAACCAGACACCCTCCTTAAAAATATATTTCAGAAAATCTAAATTATTTTTCTCAATTTACAAGTAAAGAAAGGAACAGGAAGAAAGAGGTGAACGGTAAAGACTAGGTGAGATTAATTACCAGATTTCCTGGCCTCGAGGTTATTCCTTTGGCTTTCTGTGAAGTAAAATAGTTTCAACCATCTATTGACAGCAGAAGAATAGGGGGGTCCGGGAAATTTTGAACTGCGCTTCAGATTTTGGCAAGAAGCAACCTCTCATCGTGCTGTCCCTGTCCCAGTCCCCTGGAGCCACTCTTTCTCTCTCTGTCCCTTCCCTCCCAGTCACCCGCTCCTCACGCACAGTTTCACTTTCTCTTCTCTCGTCCCTGCCGCCGTGAGACGGACAAGGGCAGAGAAGGCACCGGGGATGAAGCTCGCTGCTCTCATTTCTTCCGCCCTAAACAAAAAGCCAAAACTTAGAGCAGCCGAAAAGGGAAACGGGAAGGTGGGGCACGCTGCGGCAGGAGCCCGGCAAGGCAATTCCCAGGCGCCGCAGAAGCCCCGCCTGGGGCAATTCCCAGGCTCCTGCCGGCGCGGTTGCAGCATCCGCTCGCCACCTCCCGGGCACGGCGAGGAAAAAGGGAAAAAAAGCTTCTGCCGAAACCCGGGATCGAACCAGGGACCTTTAGATCTTCAGTCTAACGCTCTCCCAACTGAGCTATTTCGGCTGCTGTGGTGCCACTTTTTCGGTGAGGCAGTACTAATCCTTTCTTACATACCTGTCACCCGGCTGCGCACACCTAATGGTCTAAATAAAATAAATCTTATTAGCCCTGCGGCTCTGAATGCTGCAAACGAATCAATGATGGGCCTTCTCGAAAAAAACTATGCCGTAAGCCAAAGACAAATCAGCAGTAACACAAAATTATGCATATACAAACATCTATGCACACACAGCATACGTCAGGATGAAGGTGTTTTGGCAGTGGCTCCCTGGATTACTGAGGGAGGTAACAGGAACGAGAACATTATGTGGGACTCAGGAGCATTAAATTGGCAGTATTTTAGATTCAATTTTCAGGGATTTTATTTTAAAGCCTGACAGAGATGGTGTGCAGACATGATGGTGTCACAAAAATACACAAATAGGAAGGGCACCTGCACGTTCCTGTGTCCATGGTCTTCCATTGGAGAAGCTCCCTGTGTCCACATAAATCACAAATCCTGACTAAGCAGTGTAATAAGAAAAGTAGCGTACATTCACATAGTTGATTAGGCATTGATTTCAACAGGCAACTGCTCGCACACTCCTGTGGGTACAGGGAAAAGGTAGAGGATGCACCAATCAGCGTCCACATTAGCGCCTGTGGTGGCACTGACATCTCAAGTTTGTGTTATCACAGCCCATGGTTTAGGAAAAGCCACCTGTGGGGGCATCTTCTGCTCACACTTGCTGAACACTCTGAGGGAAGAGAGGCTGCTTTGGAAAATTGTCCACTGCTGCTCCCTCCTGTTAGCAGAAAAACCAGGATTCTCTTCCATAGTACTAGAGGAATTCAACAAATCCCTCCTTTTTCTAGTGGGGAAGAAGCAGCGTCAGCCCAAGCCAGCCATGTGAATATTTGGTAACAAATCACCCTGTTTCCTTTTATTTTCAGAGTGTATTTTTCCCCATGTTGTCCCACATTTGTGGGTTTTTCAGGAGCTGATATGTTTTCAGGTGCCAAATACCTGTTTTCAGAAGTACAAAGGATGAGGACTGACCCAGAAGTTTAGCGACTGAAAACAAAAACTCTTCACAAAAAGTATCAGTTAGGGAGAGGTTAAAAAAACCCACCCACACTTGCGCTTAAGAGGTGTGTGAATAACATACTGATACAAAATCTCATCTTCTCATGATTTTCCATTGCCACTGGCAATGATTGTTTTGCTGAGAAATGATGAATGTAATCCTTTAACAAGTGTGTCTCCTTACTGATGCAGCTAACACAATCTGTGATCTTTGGTGCAGATAAACCCCCAATGTGTCGCAGCATGCACGGAAGACAAAACACTATTGACTTAAGAGTTTTCATACATTACCACAACAATCAGAGGTACTATGGAGCAATGGGTTATTCAGATTATTTAGAAATCTTTGTTTTGCCAGGTGAAATGGAAATAAAAACAAAAACTAAAGGTAATGCAAAACAAAGTTAAATAAAAGAGAAGGACAATTCAGTCTCAGACTTAGCATATTTAATGAAAGAGTCAGCTTTTCCCCTAACAGAATTTCACGAGGGCGCTTGTATTAAAAGTTCCTCCTTCTGTAGAAACGTATTTCCATTTTGTGCCTGTCTAATGAGCATAAGAATGCAGTTTCAACAAAATGGAGCATTCTGAGTCAAAAAACTCACAAACCAACACCCCACACACACACACATTTTGCCTACAATCTTTCTCCTACATCAAAGAAAGTACATGGTGGACAAACAAAAGATATTTTCTAGTCCCTCATCTTATGACATTGTAAACTAGCCTCAACCACAGCTGACACCCCTTAATGCAAGCAGCACACAAATTTAAGCTATTGCCAGGTCAGAGCAGAGAAAGCCTTGGAGAAAGTAAGGTTTCTCTCTTGCACAAACTGGAGCTGATACACACACACCACAAACACCCCAAAGGCCACAGCTCACAGGGTAAGCTGTGGCTGCCCCATCCCTGGCAGTGCTCAAAGCCAGGTTGGATGAGGCTGTGTCCCTGCACATGCCAGGGGGCTTGAACTAGGTGACCATTAAGGTCCTTTCCCACCCAAACCACTCTGATTCCATGACTGCAGACGGCCCTGCCTCAGCTGCCCACCTCAGTTGTCTTCCACATCCTTTCGCTTGCTGCTGGCAAGGGATGTGCTGGATAGCAGCTGTGGTACACCAAGACAGGGAGGTGGTAATGTTGGTTGCCCCCAATGCACAAGGGATTTCAGGAGCTGCTTCGCAAAGATCTGATCCAACTCAGAACAGTAATCCCAAAGAGATGCAAAATTACAGCAATTCCCACATAATTTTCCAAGCTCCTGACAGAATCTGAATCAAAAGCTTTGCAAAGTCCAGCCCTTCTCCCTTACAAAGTTTTAGTAGATAAGTGACATACAAGTTTACTCCATTTATTTGCTTACTGGTGTGGCCTCACTTTGTTCTGTGACGCAAACCTTGAGAGAATGCACTGAAAGATTAGAGTGCTCATAGTATTCTACAACACTACCTCTGCTTTCTGCAGGAATGCTTCCCCATAAAATCAGTGAGAAATAAAACCTGAAAGCATCACACTCCTCCACATTGATCACATAGTTCACTAGTTGATCCTTTGTCCTTTTCTTCCCACAGAAGCCAGGTTAACACAAAATAAACTGTTTTCTTCAAGACAACTGTTTTCTTCTTCTTTCCCTGTGAAAGAAATGCTCCTCTCAGATCACTCATCTGCTAAGAAAATCTGATCTACAGCAAAGTAGCACAAAGCAAAAGCCTCCTTTTTTAATATATATATTTCAAAATTTTTAAATGTCCATGTATATATTTATTTTTATATATACAAGTAGTAACACAAAGACAAAAATTTGGATGAATTAAATCTTCAAAAACATTTAAATAAACTAGAACTGCTTCCACTAAAACTATCCTTGCATCTTCAGCATCTGTACATTAACAACTTTCAATCAAAAGTCCTGTTCAATAAACCAACCACCCCCTACTGTCTCCTTCTGTGTATTTCTGGTAACACTATTTTTAGTGTTCCAAAGACATTGTACCTATTTTCAAAGGTTTAAAATATTTTTAATTCAGGCTTACGCATATTTAAAATAGTAAGATTTTGGTTATCTGTAATCTCTACTCTTAAAAACACAATGCAGCCAGTATTCCAGTACAAGGAGATGCGAAAGACACATTTTCATGCAACCCACTCAAAGCAGCTGTCACAGCAATCACAAATACAGCTAAGACAGATTTTTTCCAGCACTTAAGCTATTTCTGGTACTGACTTTTGCAAAATACAGAACAGTAAGATGGGTATCGTAAGGAAAGATGCACATTATAAGGAAGTTACATATCAAGAAAAGTATAAAAATTAAGGAAATATTTCAATGTAATCAGCAATGTGTGTTCAACAATGACATTTCAGTGATCCATCTGCAGAAGCATACCTGGTAAGCCAAGTATGCAACAGATCATTACACAGGAAGTTCTGCAACTTCTATCTGTCCCAAATGGAGGCTTTTACTTCCAAACCAAGTATCAGAAGCCCAAAAAATATAACTGCCACACAATTCAAGTATAGTATTATTATCTCACTTTGTCACAGAAAGTTCACCCTCAATAACAGGCTCTAAGATTTTAAAACCCACACTTGGCACCGCAGTAAGCCTAGAAATTTCCTGGTTAGCTTTCTTTTAGAGCGACTCTTGCCAACCACAAGCAGCATTTTATCAACAGCACCATGAACCACAAGAGGTGTGATGAAGTTGGGAACACTCGTGTTTCAAGAGCTAACTCCCAGTTTCTGAGACCCTTTGGAAGCCACAGCTTTTTCTGAGTACAGCACAGCATCCCAGCCCTGTGCCGCTGGCCACAGCTGGTCCCAGCTCTGTGCCCAGGGGCCACAGAGGATCAGGGACTGTGCCAACTACAGAAGCTGAAGTGATAAAACATCACCTCAAAAACAAAAAAGTGAAGGTAATTTTTCCAGGATAGAGGAAGAACTAAGAAATTTTTTTTTTAAAAAACCCACCATCTACTTTTTCAGCGTGTTTTTCTTAATTAAGAGAAACCACAATATTTATTACTAAGTCAACTTTGAACAAGATTCATTGACATATTTCTAGAGTCAGATTTAAAGAGTTTTTTCCAAATTTTGTATTAAAACGCAAACATTGTTTTATCTTTAAAATGTTTATTACAGAAAAAATGGTGAAATACTGCATTTATTAAGTTCTGCCAACCCACAATTCACAGTAAAAGAAGAGTTTTTAAAAATTTTCTCCATAAGTAGCCTTCATATCAAAGGAAATACATCATTGGAATGTTAACTGTGTTCCAATATTTCAAGTTCATTACAATTACAGCTAAGAAAAGGGAATTAACATGTAATACAGTAAAAAGAAGACAAAGTTTAAGGAAATGCTTCTGGAAATCTCAGCAAGAGCACCTGCTACTTCTTGACATATTTCCTCCCTTGCTCCCCTTAAAAAGGGGGCATTTAAAATTACAGAGTAGGTAAGTTTAATCAGTCATCTACAAAAGCTAATAGTGCACCAGCAGCGAAAGGGACGGAACCATACAGGTGTTGTATCCAGCTTTTGTCAATCAATTTATAGTCTCCAAAAATATATAATTTCCTCCCCTTAATTAAAAATAAAACCCAAGTCTTTGAAGTGACAAAAATTATATATATTACACTGTAAAAACAAACTAATACAGATGAGTAATTCCAGAACTAAAACAAATGTAAGTCCAATCCCAAAAAGCTGCAATCACAGCTAATTAGTCTTAATAAGGCAGATTTTACTTTAGTAGACTAATTTATAACATTATAAATATCCTTCACTCCACACAGTTTTTAAAAATCAATACTAGTGAGAACAGAGTATTGCACTGAAAGCTGAAACTAAGAGGTTCAACTTATAAAGTGCTGAAACCATTCCAAAGTTGTGCCATACTGTGGTTCTTTACTCATCATGGTTCATGTATCTGGAATACATTAACAGTCCGGGGTGGCCATTTGATTGCAGGCTCTGAAGAAAAGACCATGAGGTAGAAAAGACTCCTTCAGGTTCTGTGCCACACTATGGACCACTGAGCTGGGCAAATGGGTCTGTCACAGGAAAGGGCTCCAAAGCCTTCTCCGGGTTTTTCCAGTTGTGGAAATTTTCTCTGTACCATTCAACTAACATAGAAAGAATGCTGATGAGTCAAGCTGACCAGAAATAACAAGGAAATCCACATATTCCACAGATATAAAACTAACAACATGCTAATTGTTCTTGATGGAAGATTTTAACCCATAATATTACAAAAATCTAATTTAAACTTTTTAAGTTCTCTATGCAACACTTATTCTAGCACTAAAAATTATCTTTTTTCTTTTATGTCATGTAAATTTACTATTTAGAAAGCAGCCAATTTTATGTAAAATTCAAGTGTTACATTCAATCTCTTCAGCTTCTCATTAGGTAACCTATATACCCATTTCCCCCCTTTCCCTCTCTCTCCTCCCATCACTCCTAGATCAGTGTAAAAGTCATCAGCCTTACTTGTTTTCGTTATTCCTTCTTTCCAAGGCACTTTAGGTCTCCATCCTAAATTGTGCATTTTTTCTGAACTCATTGGATATCTGAGGTCATTTGTAGGCCTGATGAAGTATAAAATGCACACAGAAAACAATCTGATTATACTACTTCATTAATTAGAGATGCAGTACCTCACACTGTCTTCCAAAGAACATTAGGTATGCTCCAATTTTGAAAATTCCCATCAACATGAACAGGTTGCATTGCTTTCAAAAAACACATGGCAACTGAGTGCAGCTACAACAACACAATTCAGTTTGTACAGTCAACTACTTGAAATTGACTAGAATAAATATTAATTAGTATTTTACTGGCACAAAAATGAACACAAAACTCAGATCACTGCCAAGGCGTTTGAGCAAATCAGTGCATTTGCAATGCAGAGCCAGTGTTTTCTAATACTAGCATTTATGTTTTTCATCCTGAAAACCCACAAATTTGCACATACTTCAGATTTAAAACACACAGGCTTCCAAAGCAGCATCATTACAGTGGCTCATTAGATACATGAACTTAGTAATACTGAATATGTAGAATCCCAAGCGGCAAGATTCAACACAGAAAGATACATTTTATACTTAATCATGGCAGAAATCTTCACTTCTGCAGTCTGGCACATAGGCAGCCCAGCCTAGCATTCCTGCACCACTGGCACTGGCATATTGAACAGTCAAAGTACATGTGCAGGCACAAACCAAGTACTTATCACTGTTACTATAGCATGTTAATCTTGAACAGAAGCAGAACGAACTTTTCCGTAGCAAGTAAACCCTATGACCTTTAAGTCACTCATTATAGAATTGAATAGTCATAAATTAGGTATATTTAACAATCTCTCGTAAGACCTCAACACTCCCTGAAACACAATTCCTACGTGGTTAGTTTTCCCAAGCCCATTTATGTTTAAACATTAGCAGACAGGGCCCAATACACACGAAGAAACATCTCAAACTGAATTACACTGAGAACTCCTGAACACTCACATCATGTGAGCCAAAGGCAATTTGTTCAAAGTCCTGTAATACACTGAGATAGTATTCTGAAGAACATTTCCTTGTAAAAACAAAAGTTAGCACATTTCTAAAGACACTTCAGTTGCCATGATAACAATTCAAATGTGAACAGAAAGTGAGAATTCTAAAGGCCATAATACTTAACTGCTATCAGTAGACACGTCATTTCTAATCACTCTGGAGAGAGTGATATCTAAAGTAAGCAGAGACTCATTGTTGCTGCAGAAAAGAAAAGGATATAAAAGAAAACAGCCAAACCAAGCCTGATATTAAGGATGGAAACACACAGCAAAAGCACATATATAAAAGCTACCCATTTTTACCACTGCCCTAACTTTGGTGCCTTAGAGCTTTACATCTACTTTTGAGACAGCAGCTTTAGCTTAAGATAGAAATCTAGACTTAACTACACTCCACAGGCACATATTTCTGCCTGTGGAGACTGGGTCTTACTACAAAGTACATCTAAGTCTGAATTAGTCACATTAACACCAAAATACTAAAGCTAAGTGAGAGACGATGGAATTCATCTCGTTCAGTGGTGCTGAATACAAAGTACACTGAATGAACTGTCCAAACTACAGTAAAGGAAAGATTTAGAGCAGACTTCAGTAATGAGAAGTATGAAGAAGGTCTGAAGATAGAGATTGGCATTACATGATCCCCTTCAAGACATTCATTCTGACTTACAGATCCAAATAATAAAGGAAAATCCTGTTTTCTGTACATAACCCTGATCATAGATACCAAATCCACCAGGCCAAAAAAAAAAAAAACAACAAAAAAAAACCCCCCCAAAAAAAACAAAAAAAAAAAAAACCAAAAAACAAAACACCAAAAAAAAAAAAACCGAAGCAAAATATTCTTACTCCCTCAAAAGTGTTCCCTCCTTTAGAGCAGAAACACTTCCACAAAGAAACCATTTGGTTAAGAGACTCAGAAAACCTTCAGGACAAAACTATCCTGCATGTGCAGCACATCCTGCATGTCCTCCACATTCCTCACCTGTCTTTGACATAATCCATCCAGCACTCCATTTCAGACTCTGAACTGGTCTTCTTTATCTGTCAAGAAGAAAAACAAGTATCACTCCCATATCTCTTGGGCTGGCTAAACATATTTTAAAAATAGGGGGTTTTAAACAAGATTTAAGAAATGGTCTTTTGCATACCAAGTCTTCAAACCACTGAAATTATCAAAAGTATCTAGATCAACTCCATGCAGAGCACTGCCAGAACATCTAACATAATGAATTTGTTAGATTTTAATAGTGCCACATTCTCAGACCAAAACTAAAGCAGTCAGCACGGAAAAAAAATGGTAATTAATCACAAAGCCAGTCAGGATATGTCCCAGTCAGGACAACTAATGCAGCAGCCCAATGCAGGATAGCCCATGCTGCAAACTTACACAGACCAGCTGCCACAAAAAGGGCAGCAAATCATTCTGCTGCAAGGATCTTCTAACACACACCACAACCCTAAGCCCTTTCAGAGCTACAGGCAGTCTGTAGAATTATTCATATGTGCAATGAAAACTGGTAAGGCAAAGCATCAGAACTGTTTACTCACTAAATGGATTAGCTCCTTAGCAAGCTGGGCAATGGACATCTCAAAGTTAGTTCCAATGTTATAAATTTCCCCTGGTTTCCCCTCTTTCAGGACAGTAAGGAATGCTTCTACCACATCAGTTGCATAAAGGAAATTCCTTCTCTGAAGTCCAGAACCATGAATACAGCTTAAGATAAGAAAAAGACAAAAAAAGTTTTATTAGTCCTCAAATAGACACGTTCAATTTACTGGACTGTGTTTTAAGCAGTTTTGCTGTTAGATGGTTGCCTGAAGGTATCTTAAGTAGATGACATGCAAAAAATTCTTTACTTTAAGGAAATCCTGTTATTAAAATAAGTGATTCAGAAGTTAGTTATGTAATTATCAGTTTACAAACTAGCACATATTTATAACTGCAATTACAGTTTTATAGCACAAATACTACCAAAAAAAAGTGAGTTACCTACCATTTTCTGTTCTGTTGCAACAAAGATATAAACTTTGGAATAACCTAAGGAATTGAACATCAACAAAAAAAATTACTCCACTATTTTAGAAGCTGTTATTCTACAAGAATGAGGAACTTTAACAGTTATGTAGCATTAAGTATTTTAATAAGATCCTTTAAATACTTCTAAGTTTTAATAAATCTAATGAAAGAATGTATCAAGCCTACGAACTGCAAGGATTTTAGTTTGTAAGAGTAGATGCCTCTATTGTATTGTAAACCTCATCTTTCTTGGCTGTTACAAATACAACATTTTTACAAAAATTGAAGAAGTTTCCATTACTTTTACACACAGCAGTGCATCAGAGTCTAACTAGAAATAATTATTGCAAATAGTTCAGAACAAGGTTTAAACATCCAGCAAACTGCAGTAAATCTAGAACCAAAGAGTTGTTAGAATAGTTAAATATGGAAGAGAATCAACAGAAAATTTTGAGGTAACACAGATAAACACAGATCAAGTGACAGTGTGCTTGCTGCACAAAGATTTACATCACATTCATCTCCAGGCTTAGATCCATTGATAATGCCCCAGATACTTCAGAACAGTTGCCCCTCTATTAAAGTCCTTAAACTGAAGCCATTAGAAAACTATTCAAATTAATTAAATATAATTTCCTATTCAAAACACAGGAGCAGAATACTAGATAAAACTAAAGATTCATGTAGCCTAGTGCTGTGTTTTTAGCAGTAACTAAAATTTGGTATGTGAAGAGTACATGTAAGTCAAAAGCAAGCAAATGCATCCCCCCTGAATATACCCCCAATCATCATGCAACCTGTAGCAAGACACAGATCAATGTAAAATGTACTTTAAAAGCTTATCCACCTGCAATAATGTAGGTGAAAATATACTTATCTGGGGAAAAAAAAGGAGAAAAAGAAAAAAAAAAAAAACACCAACCCAAAAGGTGAAAAGCAATTTAGATTAAAAAACACCTCCACAGAACTGTAAAATATAGCTACATTTTCCACCAGTTCCAAACTCCAAAGTGTACATGTGATTATCACTTTCATTTCACCAGTGTATTTCCATTCACTAACCAAGCAGATTCTGGTGCTGACTTAAAAAGGCAACTCCTTCTCACAAATTTTTGAACACTTACTCTGCAAGGTCTGTATGAACACATGCAAAGACAAGTCATTTTACACTTCTTCATATAGCATCACATATGAATGCTATAGGTCCATCTTACTTATTTTCTGTGCAGGTTGGAACATCCCTTTCTATACCAGACATTGTATCCTCAGTCTACTTTTTGAAATGTTTCCCTTAGTTATTAAACACTCACAATTACAGAACATTAATGTAAAACTCTATCAAAATATCCTTTGAAAAACAGAAAAATTACAAAACAAAATTACCGTCATAAAATTAATTTAAACTGCAAGTCTCTAACTGAAGTTTTATCAACAATCAAAAAAGATGTCTTCAGCGTAAGATATGTTAGTGTAAGCTCAAAATATTAATTGCAGGAGTATTTTTTCAAAAGTCATCCCATGCATATGAGAAAAAAGTAACATCACTGCAACCCTGAATAACATCACTACAAACCCTGGTACACTGAAGCTCAGAGTAAAAGACAGTTTAACTTACTTTTTCTGGATACTGATGTGGTCCATAAACATTGCTGCTCCGTGTGATGACAACTGGAAACTGGAGAGCATTAAACATACATGTTTACATAAGCAAGCATATACCAGTAAAAATCTATAACTTCCTGCTGATCAATAAACAAACCAACACATGCACAGTGCCTACTCAAAAATCTGCAAGCCCTTAGAAACATTAGTGAATTAAGGTCTCTGTACATCTGTTGAACAGGCAAGGGCCTCCAGCCTTCTCAGCCTGTTAGGAGCACCACAAGTGACAAATGTTTGAAATCTCTCTTGCTCTGGAACCACCACAGGACATTGCATATGTGTATCTGACTGAAGACTGGCTTACTCCTACTTACTCCAATATGTTTCACGGGTCATTAACATCCTATTCTTGTTTACTTTATAGCAAAAACATCATATATCAAGGACAGAAGTCTAAAGTATCCAAAATATTAAATGTGTTTGCTTAGACAAGTCTGACTAGCAGGGCTTTATTTTTCCTTTAACTATAAGCCTAGTCTTAACACAATTTGAATTATGTGTGTTCTACTTCTGTGTAATACTTTCATACTTCCTGCAAGCTTAGCACTGTTTTTTTAAATTCCTAATGTTCTCTTTGACCATTTTATCAAAGCACATTTTTAGATACTACAGTTCAGATTTAAAAAACAAAAATTAAAAACATGTGACCTGTCCCTACTGTCTTGCAGTGTATCTTCACAACTTATTGGAGGAGATTCTCTAACACATCCAAATTTCAAGACTAACAGTAAGAAAAGAGGTGGTACTGTGTGGACTAGTACTGATTTTTCTTTTATACTCTTATGTACATAATATAGACACTTAATTACAGGCTTCAGAGTTTTTGAAGCTTCCATGGACTTACTTGGTACCTTTCCCAATAAGACTGAACAAAACACTCAGCAGCTGCTTTAGAGGAGGCATAGGGATTTGTTGGACGTTTTGGTGAGGATTCATCAAATTCCTAAAATGAAAAGAAAAAATTGCATTAATCAATTTCTTTTGTCCAGATAAGCCTTTAAGTTACAAAAGAAACAAAAATCCCTGTATATCCAAGCACATCAGTCTGACAAAATCCCCTTAAAACAGAAGACCACAACAAAAGACAGCCTATTTATTGAATATAGGAGGCAGCCAGACTACCAGCAGTAATATTTTTATACTTGTAACAGAGTTACCTCACAGCAGCAGGTCCTTAGATTTTTATCTTATTAAATAATTACTGTTGCTACAGGGAGGCTTAATATTTTTCAGGTTCATTTTGCCTCAGAGAGCAACTGGGCCACCACTAGCAAATTCACCCTTCGGTCCTAAACAAAAGGGGTCTTTTCTTAAATTTTTCTGAATCTCATTTCTGTAAAAAATGTAGAATTGCAACACAAAGGCTTCCAAAGCAAGGCTTCAACAATTCTGATCAATTCCAGAACAGGTATATTCCAGGCTATCCTGACACTTCAATCTACTTCTCATTTGAAGGCAGGAAAAATCCAAAAGAATGAGGGACACTACTCAAGGTGCAACTGTAACAATCACCTTGACCTGACTGAAACACTCACTGTTCTTATCTGACCTTTGCCTCTGAAATTAAATGGCCTTCCTCCCCTCAAAAAATCCTCTATGAGAACTTCTAGTGTGATGCACAAAGAGAAGAAAAAACAGCTTAAAGTTCTCTTTTCAAGGCCCATGGACAGAAAAATTTCACTGGAAGGTATCATCCAAGCCACAGGTCTACACACAAGAGAACACCATCCTTGGGTATCGTAAAAGCCTAGAGATGGAAGTTGAGTTGGAGGAACTGATAAAGACACTGTGATAGTAAGAAAGTGCATCAAACTCTTCTGAAGTACATTAATATTTCCAAGGACTATGGCAAAAGGCTCCTTGACTTTATTTATGCCTTTACAAAGATGAACATGCATAATTTGCCTTTTTACTGAGCTAAATTACACTTCCTGAATTAAGGTCAGGTATAAATTCTCAAAAATCAAAGATCTGCATACAACAAGAAGAAACATCTGAATATTTATTACAGTAGTACAGGAATTGTTTCCTGTTTGAATTGTCACCACCTACAGTTCTGTTAGTATTTTAGCTAGAATATAAAGCAGTTCCCTGCCTGTCAAGCTGTACACATTACTGAAGTCTCATGAATGATCCAGGACAAAACCTGTATAATACATTGCTTTGATACTATCTCTGAGGAGTAGTGACACCATAAGTGACCCAAATCTCACTGCTTTACACAATAAACATTCAGTACAAAACAAGCCATGAAAAAAAAAAATCAGGACAACTTTGGTACTCAACTGTCTAGAAGCAACCAGTGCTTATTTAAAGTCAAACATTTACAGAGGCCGAGGAAAGTTAGACTCAATTTTGTTTTCACTACTAAAAGCAGGTAAAGTAGAAAATCCTCATGCATTTTCACACTCACCTCATCAGTGCTACCTCCATATACTTCATCTGTACTAACATAGACAAACTTCTCCACATTGGCTTCATGTGCAGCAGCAACCAGCACATTGGTGCCATAAACATTCACATAGGTGAATTCCAGGGCATGCCAAAATGAAAGACCTACATAAAAAATTCAGACAATTCTGATTAAATTTAGGCAAGACGAGGCTATAGGTTCCACTTGGAGGCCGCAATACAGACTTGTCAGATAGCAAGGTCCTTATTAAATGAAGGCATCTTCTACACTTACTTGAAGACAAAAATCCTTGTTCTCAACAAGAAGCTGGAATCATGAGCAAAAGCTTGTTGGTTATGGACTTTTTAATCTAAAATAGCATTGGCTAAGTATAGTAAGAAAAGAGAATTTCATTCAAAGACAGTTGCAAGATGCAGTAATATGGACCCATAACTACTAACTCATCAGCAGCTGTTTTGAGTCTTACAACTTCATGCCTACCAATCTGACAATTTTGAGAAGTATTTTCCTGAAGAACTTTTTGAGGATTTCTTCTCATGATGGATGGAGTATGGTGAGGATTGCTCTTACTAACAGTGATACTAAAAAGCAGCCAGCTGAAATAGGCACTTTATAATTCATTCTCTCTTGTTATCACAGAGACAAGATTCCAATGGGATTTATGCCTAATCCTTCAGCTTTCACACTGTTTTTTCATGTGACATTGGAGCCAATTAAGTAAAAACTTCAGACTATGTACAAAGCCCCTCTCCACTGTCTTTATGACTCCCTCAGTACACTGTCAGCTACATGTGAGTCTAGATAGAATTTAAAAATGTAATGCAAACAAAAAGGTACATTACCATTTATGTGCAATGAAAACAAGACAACAATTAGATGAAGTGCTTTTTAAATCAAGGCTTTGAATCCCACTGAGTTAAAAAGGCCACCAGACACTCAGTCAAGTGATTTGTAGAGACAAATTGTATCCTTGGTTTATATGAAGGGAAAAGACAAAAAATATACTGGCATATATTTCAAGCAGATATAGCCATGGAAAATAATACCAAAACATTCAGCAATGCTCACCTACATGTGTTTGGGCTGCAAAATGAAGGACTATATCTATTTTCTCAGTTTCAAAGAGCTGCTTTATAAAATCAGGTTCACAAATATCTCCCTAAACAAGAAAAAAGAAGTAAATTATAAAATTATTTTTGATAAAAAATAGTCAGCTTCCCTTTATACCAAGTATCACATAAGAAATCATTACAAAGGGAACACAGGATACAAACAACACTATCAGCTGAGTTCTGGGCCATTTATCAATGCCATGTCTAAAATAAGATCACACATACCATTTCACCCATTTAAAAAAAAAAAAACTTCAATGAAACTTATTTCAGAATTTATATTACTATTAACATTAGAAACAGCAATGTGTCCAAAAACACACACAACAAAAATACAGCACGGAGTTCCACCACTGAGGCTGAAAGAGTTCGCACAGCAAGTAAGAGCTCCCAGTCTGGCAAGCAGGCAGGGACATCTAGTGGCACTGAAAAAGGAGAAGCGGATTCCCACTAAAGTGGATTAGATTATGTCTTGCAAGGGTTTTGCTGCTTGCTGTTTGTTCCGGTGATTTATTTTTAACTTGACATATTTTTTAAAAAGAGACACTAGTTTGAACTAAATAGCTAGTTACTGAATATTTTTTAAACTGAAATTCAAGCTTAATATATCTATGCTACACAGCAACAGAAATTGTGATTAAAATGTATCTTTCATACAGCCCGAGTCAAATTTTCTAAACTTACTGTTCTACTTTCCAAAACAGACTTCCTTTCTACACTACCTCTAGAGAGTACATCCTTCTTGCTGCCGCCTAAGGTCAGTACCAATGTTACAGTGCCAATCTGTAAGGGTTGCACATCAGAGATTATCTCTTCCAGCACATTTTTTCCTGTCAGCGTAAACTGCTTGGTTGCATACCAGCTGGATGTTAAGCTGTGATCAACTGTCCCTAAAAATCAAAACCAGAAACAAAGAAATAACCCAAACACACACCCCAAACCACCAAAATTAAAAAAAAAAAACAACCCAAGTGAGAAGTTGGAATTATTTATACTGATGTAAATTTTGTGACCAGGTATTCCTACCCTTGTTCAAAAGCAGCATAGCCACATCATTCCTAGTTACTGTTTCCCTGCTTCACATAGGGATCTGACTGTTTTAACGGGTATCTTGTATAACTCCAAGCTCTTCCCAGCAATTAAAAGTTAGTATCTATCCAGGTAACAAGGCTTTTATATGGCATTTGTGCATTTCTTATTGCACACTGGAAACAAGCAAAGACCTTAGGAAAGTAACCAAAAAGCCACTTTGGTCATGCTGAAACTGCACAAAAGTGCATGTCTGCACACAGGCTGCCCCCTTCCTCTCATGCAGCTTTTATCCTAATAGCTCAAAGACAATTCCTTACTGAAATAAAGAAGTGTTTCACAAAAACATAAACAGCCATGGGGGTCACCTACAGGTGAGGGCAAGTTTAGCTTCCAGCCTCACCTGAATCTAAGAAAAAATGCAAGTCCACATCTACTACCTCTGACAAAGGTGCTGTTTGAGGTGCATTTCTCAGATGTCCTGCAAACTTGGGCAGACCCCAAGACTGCTTTGGGAGAGATGAGCATCAGCACTGCCATTTGTAGACAGGAGAAACCTCAGCATACAAGCCCAGCAAGTCAGAACATTAATCTAAACAATAACTCAAAATCCATCTCCTGTCTGAAGACAAAACTGTGGAAGCAGTACACCAAAAATCTGTAAAAAGTCACGTTTTGTGGAAGAGAAAGTTTTATCACCTGGATAAACTTGTAGTTTTCCTTCCCAGAGACAGTTTCAAGATTCTTCAAGCTTGCACAGTAGTCGAGCTGAAGATACAAAACAACATCAGTAAGTGGGCTTCATGGAAGCAAAAAGGCTAACTCAAACTCAACCTAACCACTGGAAAGTCTGAGGACAAATTAAAAATTTATTTCAAAAAAATCCTACTTTGCAAGCAGATGTGAAGCTTTAAAAGCACAAATCTCCAATAGACATCCTAACTGCAAAAATTCTTAAACAGATGTTTAGAGCTTGAAAAGCTTCACACAAAACACCAGTTGACTTTTTTTCTTTGCACAGAAACAAACGGAAATCAAATAAAAATTAGTAACTAACAATAAACCATATCAATTTCAACATATTATAGACTGCATTATAAATCACTTAAAACAGTTGTCCATATCAAGAAAGAAAATAAGCTATTACCTTATCCAGATTTATAATCAGATAGTTTGGATAGTTTTTCACAAGAGAGACGACTACATGTGAAGCACTGCAGGATAGAAGAAAAAACATATTTTACAATTATACACTCAGCTTTAAGGTAATAAAGAGATGACAAATTTCAAATAAATTCAGATTTTTCAGAAGTCTTTGGGGAAAGAAGGGGATATATTCAAGACAGATGAAAGACAAATTCAAAGAAATTTTAACACGTCAACATTGTTCTAATATATATTCTATACATTAACCTAATATTTTCTATACAGCCCCATCGCTGTATATGATTAAGAAACTAAAAATCAGAATAAAAGTTCATGCTACAATGAAAGAAATCAGCACTGCTCACAGTCACATTAAAAAATCGCAGCTGTTGTATGCTATATTCAATTGCCATTGTAAAATACTGTTGCAGTCTAAAGCTTACATATTAGATATGAGGAAGAACCAAACAGTTAACACTCCTAACCCACGACAGTGAGTCCCATCACTCAAGTGTCTGACACTGCTGCTAGGCGTAAGAAGTGACAACCAGGTGGCACTGCCTCTTTGGCACGGTCTTGTGTACGTGAAACTCATTCTGAGAGTTCAAGGGTTATGGACACAGAAATTTAACCCTCTCACAGCTTCCAGCTCCAAGCACACTGATGGGCTCAAGCTTAAGACGGACCAGACCTTTCTCTGTCTCAAACTGAGCCCGCAGCACGGGGGTTGATACGGGAAATAGCAGCTGGCTCAAAGCCCTGCCACCTTCAACCCCAAGAATCCACTAGGCTGGAAAAGGCCTGAGATCATGGAGTCCAACTTACAACCAACACAACCTTGGCACTAAGTGCTAAGTTCCAGTCGTTTCCTGAACACCTGCAGGGACAGTGACACTCGACCTCCCTGAGCAACCCAGTCCAATACCTATTCATCTTTTCTGTGAATAAATTCTTTCTAGCGTCCACCCTAAACCTCCGCAGAGGCAGCTTAGACTGTGTCCTCTAGTCCCCTCATTTGCTGCCTGGCAGATGAGGCTGAACCCAGCTGGCTACACCTCTTTTTCAGGGAGTTGAAAAGAGAGATAAGGTTGTTTTGCTCAACCCCAGCTCCCTCATGAGGCCGCTCCTCGTAAGGCTCGTGCTCCGGGCCCTTCACCATTTCCGCGGCCGTATCGGGGCAGCCCCGTCCCGGCTGAGACCGAGCACCGACTCCCACCGCCAGCGCCGGGGGGTCCCTCCCTCACCTTCTCGCCGGGGCAGCCTCCCAGCTCGCTCCCCGGCACTTACCACCTCAGAACCCACGACAGGGGCGAGTCACCGGCAGCCTCTGAGTGAGCGCGGCCCGACCCAGCGGAACCCGAGGAACCGGCCCGAGACGGGCATAAGGGAAGCGGCACCGCGGGACCCCCGCCCGCCACGTCTCCCCCGCGCCCCTGGCCAGGAGGCCGGAGGCCCATTCCAGCCCCGCGGGGCTCACTCACATGAAGCCGGCGCCGCCCGTCACCAGGACCCGCTTCTCGAACACCGGCGGTGCAGCGGGGCTCGCCCGCCCCGACATGATCCGCACTTTACAGCACCGGCCCCTCACTCCCTTTCCCCCACGGCTGCGCGTGAGCCGCACGGGCCCGTGGGTTTCACGGGCAGAGTCGGAGCTCCTGCAAGAGACACATTAAAATATCGCCTTCCTCGCTCCCCGCGCGGCTCCCAGAGCGAAGCTGTCACCGTCTCGAAGGCCACCGACAGCGTGGGGAGGCACGGCGCATTGAAAAGGCGAATGCTTCTCCTCCGCGTTCAGCGGCAACTGATGGCTATCTGTTTTACGACTCTCAGTCTATCAACTTACGGCCGGACCCAGCAACAGGACACGTTGCCGCAGGGGCGGGGCCTGCGCGCTTCGCCACGCCCCCGATGGCGGGTGCGCTCTCTCATTGGCTCTCCCGCCACTCCCGCCCTCCCGCTCGCGGCGGGGGCCGTCACGTGACCCGGCGGGGCAGCGCGGGAGGAGGGAAGGAGGATCCCGGTGTCCGGCGGGTCCCGGCGATGCGGTGGCGGTTGCTGTGGCTGCTTAGCGCCGCCGCCAGCTGCTGCTGCTGGGGCCCCGCCGCGGGCAAGACCCTGCGGGGCGGCTTTGCCAGCGCCGCCGCCCGCAGGGAGCCGTGGCGGCCCGTGGCGCGCTTCCAGTTCCACGGTGGGTGCCCCGAGGGCAGGAGAGCGGGCGAGCGGCTGTGCCGTCCTGGAAGGGGGCCGGTGCGGGAAGGGGGCGGCTGTGAGGAGCCGCTGGGGCGCCGTTGACGGACGGAGGGGCCGCGGGGTGGGGAACGGAGCCAGCCCCGCTGTTCTCCGTCCTTCCATCGCACTCTCCTTCCCTCTTTTCCTGCTTCTCTCCTCCTCCGCCGGGACGTGTACCAAATCCGATCCGCTGTCCTGGCAGCACCCGGGCGGGGCCGGGGATCCCGGCCACGGCGGGGCGGCCCCGGGCGCTGGGTGCAGGAGCTGGCAGCAGCGCTGTGCCTCTCCGTGTCCCGCAGCCTGGTGCGGACACTCCGGGCCAGCTGTCCGGGCATTCTCACTGCGACACGCATCGCTCCTTCCCTCTTGGAACTCCACCAAATGACAGCGGTGCTGAACGTCGCTGTGCCCCGTCGCTGTGTGGCCTTGGCGACACCGCGCATCAGGATGTAAAAATCTCACCTGGTTATTCCCAATGGCTTTTCTTTCCCGTGTTACTGACCCCTTGCTTGTAATAATTTCTGACTGTTAGTTGTGACAATTTGTTAGTAATTACTTAGTAATAATCCCTGACTACTATCCTGCTGAAAGAAAGCCCTAGCAGTGGCCCATTATGCTTGCTAGAGAAGTTTTACTTTACAGAAAGAGATGTGTGTAACCATGGCCAGTGCCATGTCCAACAAGGCTGTGCTGGTCAGCCTGCTTTTCCTATGTGCTCAGCAATTCAATAGCTTAGGCTGTTTTTCTTTCCCATTGAGCTTCATGGCAGAACAGTTCTGCGGAGTGCTTCAAGATCTAATGGGATGCAGGAAAACGTGACATAAGCACAACAGAGTTGGAGCATGACCTTCCAGCACTGAATGAGAAATTATAGATAGGGTGGAGATAGCTTATGAAGTGACTTGAAAGCAGTTAATTATCACTGTCCTAGAAGTTAATTGTAGAAGTGCTCTAAATAGATCTGAAGGAAAAAAGTGCACTGTTTAAATCTGAGAAAAGACTAAAAATTCAGTGGTGTAGGTGTTGAGTTATAATTCTATAAATTGATGTTGCGTGTTTGCATAGAAATACTTCTCTTCCTGCATGAATACCAACAACTATTTTGGGTCTTAGTGAAGTTTTCTTCAGAGGCTTCTCTTAATATTTCAAAATTTTAGCTAAACTGTAGTTTGTATAACATTTTACTGCTTTTGCTTCTCCATTAAATTCTACGTTTTAACTAAGATACTCCTAGATGAGAGAAGTCTATGGCAATATATGAAAGAAATTATGAAAAGAAGTTTGAGGATTGTAGAATTATTCAAGCAAGCTAAATTCTGTCAAATGAGCTTGTTCTTGAATGACTAAAATATTTCTGTTTGTCAAGATGCAGCCTATAGAGTCAAGACAAAGTGGAATGGTTTTAGACCGAAAGAAAGGAGGTTTAGGTTAGATATTAGGAAAAAATATTTACAGTGAGGGTAGTGAAGCACTGGAACAGGTTGCCTAGAAATACTCTGGAG
The DNA here is from genome assembly GCA_013398615.1 of Brachypodius melanocephalos. Classification (NCBI taxonomy): domain Eukaryota; kingdom Metazoa; phylum Chordata; class Aves; order Passeriformes; family Pycnonotidae; genus Brachypodius; species Brachypodius melanocephalos. The sequence continues at coordinate 43,399,913 of VZSR01003803.1, forward strand.
GTTTTTAAGGACAGGCTGGATGGGACTTTGAGTGTCCCTCTCCACAGCAGAGGGGTTGGAAACAAGGTGGTCTTTCAAGTGCCTTCCAATCCCAGCCATTTTGCCATTCTATGATTCTACAGGTAGACTGACACATTAGAGAACACTTTTGAAGTTTGATTTTCTTTGCATCGATTTGACATCTGTCATCTATAATTAAGTATTTTAGCTCTAATCCATCCATAATGTGAAAGTCCATTCACATAAGTTCTGGAGTTAGACTTAAGAGCTACCCTATGATGCTCATAGTCATGCCACAGAGGTCATAAAATTCTAGACTTTGAACTAGTTATTGAGGCTGTTTAGGTACTGTCTTTAACTTGAAAACAATAAAATTTGGAGTGGGAGGGAAAAAACGTTATCTGGAAGTCTTTTAAAACAGGGGGGAGGGAAGGCAGTTTGTAGTAGAGAAGAACAACACTTGGGCTATGGTGAGGGTTTGTTTAAGTACTGTCATAGAGAATTGTGCATTCACTGGTTTCTTAATGAGAGACATAGAAATTGTTCTTGAAATACCATAAATACTTTTATTAGGAAGTAGTGGTAGAAAATTAATGTGAAACTGTATTGCAGCTACTTATAAAAAATCTATGCCACACTATCTTTTTGTTTGTAACTGATATCAAGACAGAATAGTTGATTTATTTTTTTAACTATCAAGGTGACCATGCTGTTCTGTGTGTCAGAATCAAGAATATAGCAGTAGCTGTGGCAAAAGCAGCTAGACTTCACCTCTTTCAAGCACAGGAATGGCAGAAGCTGGAGAACAGTGTCCAAGATCACAGCTGTACAGAGAAGTTCGCTAAAGCTCAACTGACAAGTGAGTTACAGCTTTTTTTCCTCCTTATGGAATTACTAGTGTCCTTAGAATTCTGTTAAGTTACCTATGTGTTTAGAATATTCATTTCAGTGAATTTGGGCTTCGCATCAACTAGGACTTTGGCCTTCTGCAACTGGAAATAAAATTTCTTTATTTGTATCACTTCTGAAGACTTTGTTTGCAAGTTATGATTTAATATGCTGCTGGAAAATGAAATCCATGACAAACAATGGCTTTAGTGGAAACAGCCAAACTTTATGACCCCTTCATGCTTTCACATGTTCACAACTCAGAAAGGGTACATATTTGGCTGAAGTTTTGTTTTAGTCATTCAGTACTGAGATTTTTTTTTAGCTTCACTTAGAGTAAATGTCTTTCTTTTTGGTGTGGGATTTTTTTTTTTTTTTTAATCTCAAATTTTCCATAAAATATATTACTTTGGGTATGTGAGGGAATTTACAAAGACTACCACTATACTGAGAAACTGAAGAACTAAAGAATCTGAATGTTTGGACAGTCAAATGTTTGACTGGTGTGAGTTGTGACTTGTGACTTTCATTGCAGTGGAATAAAAACAAATTAGATGCAAAATGATGGAACCTGCTGCAGTTGCCTCTAAACTTCTGAAGCAGATGTTTGTAAGGTGGGAGTGTGTAGCCCAAGTACAAAGTAAAAGGGCAATTTTGTGCCTGTAAACCTTCTCTTTTACTAACTCATAATAAGTCTTTCTTCTCTGCAAAAATTAACCTGCATCATGCTGCCTTACTTTATAACCTGCCTTGTTATAACTTAATGCTATTTCACCCTTTACTTTTATAACTTGATATTTGTCACTGAATCTCACAGTCAGCTGTTTTTAATGTTTGAGGTGAGAGTTATACCAGTATAGAATATTTAGATTGTCTTTTTGTCTCTTGTTTACAAAGGAACATTTCTCACTTTTCTGGAGGCTCCTGTTCTCCAGTTCCATGGAAATGGCATTTTTCAAAGTGGAGGAAACAAAAATAAAATTATATTTTCATGATAGCAAAATCTGCCATGCTTTGATGTACAAAACAAGTTAGAAAATGTTTAATACAGTATCAAAGATGGGCTAATCAGGGTAAAGCTTAACTTGAGTACCCATCTAAATGTGAAAGAACGCATTCAGAAAACACTGAAACATTGAGTTATGTAACCAGAAGACAGACTGAAATAGTAATTTTTGTGCCATTTATTGATCATAATGGCACTTAAAGCATAAATTTTCCTTTAAGAAATTAAATTAGTATTAGAAGCTTCACTCAAATGTCTTTTAAGTGACTAAAGCCTCTCTTTTAAATACACTTCCTTTGTGCAGTCAGAATCCCAAGAGTAACAGATTGATCTCCTGCAACATTTGTCATAATGAAACCTTACACAAATGTCACTTCTAGGGGTGTGGTTTCCTTACACTTCATCAGAGCTGCACAAAAGTGCTGCTGGAATAACTGGCAGTTGGTCTGTCGTTCCTGACTGTCCCAGCAGTTTTCTGCTCTGTTAGAAGTTGTATGACCACAGGATAAGTTGGATCTCTTTGCTGATCTTGGGCAAAATTGGTTGCTTTTCTACCTCTGAGTCAGCTTAGGGATTTGAGAGGAAACCAATTAAACACACTCTGTATGATGCTTGCTCTTGGTGCAAATAACAGTGTCAGAACTCAGCTGAGAGGTGACATGGGGCGTAAAGCCACTCCTGTCAGCTGCAGTTTGCTTTTCATTTGGACTAAGTACCATATGAAATACTGGTTTGTGCATTGTCCAAATCTCTACCTCATGACAGTTACTGCAAGGACACATACAGTACAATTCTTTCTGGATTTTAGTGTTGTTCAGTTCATACCTTAAGAGAGCAGAAAATAACTTCTTGTAGTTGAACCACATTTGTTGGAATTACATAGAAGTTTTTCCCAAGTAGGCTTCAAGTTAGAAATTTGTTCTAAATTTTGTCTACAAAATATTTAGCAAAAATGAGTTTGTATGTTTGCAGCTCTTTTATTTAGAGAGGCCTTCCACAAAAAAACCCCATGTTTTGTGGAGTTTTTAATGAAATTTTTCTTCATCCTCAGCCGTTGTCATCTTTACCTATTAAGGTGGATTATTCTGTTATTGTTATTTCTCCTGCAGAGAAATGATTGAGCCGATTAGCACTCAAGTTCAGTAGTCAATGTGACAATGCTTGCATTTCTTGCAGTTTCAGCCAAACACAGAGAGCCAGAGGTTTCATTTGCATCAAGGGTTTGTTTTGAAAAGACTGTTCTTGGTTAACAGGTTTTTTTTGGCAAAAATAGTGGTAAGATAGGAAGCAGATGAAAGGTGTATCTTATGTAGTCGTTTTTAAATGAAATCTGACTTGAAATACACAGTTTGATTACACATGGTTTCAGCCCTTAACTGTCAATTGAAATTTAGTATGTTACAGTTTGGGGAAGATCCTGTGAAATAATACTGATTTGCAGCTTTAAAGCATACGTGGTGTTGTTTACTGAGCTCACATGCAGCTGTTCCTGTTTGGTGCTCTAAATCTCTTTTAAAACAGAACGAAATAAATTTCACAAAGGTATTTTTCATGCTGCAGAAGTACGTGGTGGGTAGTACAGAATAGCTAATCCTGTTGATACCGAACCAGAGGATGGAAATGTGCCGAGTGAAGGAGACAGTTTGCACTTTCTGGCTTCTGAAAGGAGGGAGCCCTCCCAGCAGAGCTGAAAGGTGGGATGCAGTGTCGTCACCAACCCTTGCCTGCACCCACTTGAAACAAAAGCTGAAGTTGGAGATCTGGTCTCTGGTGTTATGGATAGCTTTGAGAGCTCAGTCTGTTTCCTACTGTGTATAGTTTATAACCTGTATATGATGCTGTGGATTTATCTTCATTTGAGGATGTGTTTTCTAAAACCAAACTAATCAAGTATTTACTCCTATTTTTTTTTGGTTTTGTTTTGTTTTCTTCCAAAGTGACTGTGAACCACACAGAGCAAAATCTGACAGTGTCCCAGATTCCTTATCCGGAAACATGGTATGTGTTTTATGTAGACAAGTTTACCTGCGAGGAGAATTATTCTGAATCCGAGGATATTCAGTTTGAAATGGTCTTACTAAACCCAGATGCAGAAGGGAATCCGTTAGATCACTTTAGCGCAGGGGAATCTGGTAAGATTTTTTTTCTTAAAATTAGATTTGTAAGTTAAGGATCTTATCATTCAAATCAGTACTTACTGTGCTTAGAAGAGTGTGGGGAATGGATAGCAGAGCCTCTTATATTTCGTATTCTGGTTTTGTATGAAGAGTAAACTTGAGTTTATTTTCTGTCATCACAGAAAAATCCTTTTGTTTCCCTAGACTGACTTTCCCAAATTTGCCTAACTACAAGTGTAGATTCACAAGGAAAGTCAGTGTTACAGTTGTTGCTGATAGGTATTTTGAACATGTTGAAATTGTAATCTTCCACTTAAGTGTGAACTTACACCTGATTTTAATTAGTTAGTGAAATTCCTTAGCTGTGTGAAACTTGATTCTGTGCAACAAGACTACAGGCACAATAGAACATTTTGCCATTACAATTTCAGTTCAGTGTTTAGATCTTTATAAGTGTCTTAGTCACAGGCTGTAGATTAGGTTTGTCAGGCCTGAGTTTGTAATAATTAAGAAATATAATTTTAAATCTTTAAACATCTGAAGAAAAACTGAAGACCACAGCTAAAGAAAAGCCTACATTAAACTGAATGCTTTGGACAATCCAGCCTAATGTATTCTTGGTTGCAGTGAGTAGCATCACTGCTCTGGGAGGCATCATCAACATGTCACTCACCTGGGTCTGTTGTGAGGGAAGGGCCCCGTAGGCTTAATCTGCCTTCCTGTACAGATTGAACCTGGAGGCACTGAGGATGAGCCTAATTGCTGTGCTCAGAATCAAATGCCCTGCTGTCACTTGTGGCCTCAAGAGAATATAGAGGGAACAAAGGCAGCTCAGCTTTTGAATGGAAGAAAATATTCACTGGAATATTTAGCAGAATCTGCAAGAAAATAGCACATTAATAATATGGATTTCAAGGCTCATAATCAGACTTAACCTCTCTCTTTAACTTCTTAAGTTCTACAAACTTGCCAGTTCTTATTTGGTGAATTTGGTCTTCAGAAGTGAATTGTAGGTTAATTTATTTACTCTCAAAGAGGAGTAATAACTAAAGGGGTAATTTCTAAATCAAGAGGCATCTTATGGCCCACTAAAGTGATATGGAGACCTCTTACAGAGGCATCTCAGCTCTGTATTAGTTTTGTAGGAAGACTGAGTACTTGGAAGCAGAACTCTGAACAGCTTATGTGCTGAGTAAGGAGGTGTGTAAATGTGCTGGATGTTTGTATTTAGATCTAACAAGTAGGAAGCAGGTGAGCTGTACATGCCATGTCTTTCAGAGTTGCAGAAGAACACCTTTGTTGAGTCAGAATTAACACCTGCACTGTTGCCATGAATCTTGAAGCTACATGCACTGGTCTGCTTTCAAAGAGAGGAGTATTTAATCTTTCTCTCATTCTCCCTCTTTTTTAATTTAATTTTTAATGCATCTCTGGGAAATACTCTGCTATTTTTCCATAGAAACTTGTAATGAGAGGGTATCAGAGAGAAGATCAAGCTTCATTTCTTGCTGATTTCATGCAGGCAACTAAAAACTACATAGTTGCAGAAAGTTTTTGTTAGATCTTCCTTCGAGTTACTTTAGGCTGGGGCCTAGCACAGGACATCTCAAAAATTAAATAAGGAAAGCGTGAGAAAGAACTTGAGGCTGTGACCTTGTGATTAAGATGTTTGCCTTCAGAGATTAGGGGGCCTGACTTCTGATCCCTCTCAAGTAATCTTATTTTATATGGTAGGGGTCTTCTACAGAAGACATGGTGTCAGTGGAATCTAGGATTTCCAAAGGCAGCTGAAAAGGTAGTATTTTGAAGAGCTTTGAAGTAAGATATTTCAAATAATGTTTTACTTTGTCAACTAGGTTCCTTGAAAGTCAGGAAACTTAGAGGAGACAGCTTGAAAATTGTATTTTTTATAGTTGGTTTTCAGTGCAGCTTTCTCCTAACCCCTTTTAGTCTCAAACCAATAATCTACACTCTGTCTATGGCTGGAAGGAGCGTTCTATCATAAATGCGTAGTGTTTGTTAAAAGCTAGTTGATTTTCCTGAAGAGTTTTCCAAGGATTCTCACTCATCATGGTGAGAAATAACTTTTACCTACAAAGTCCTTACCAACTTCAGTGAGTATTTTCTGAAGCGGAAAGAAAGATTTGGTCTGAACCACATACTTTTGTTATTAATAAATCATGCATATGTATTGCTGTACAAGAGAAGCAGAGTGGAATTTTTAAGGCTCTTTATTACCTTATGCTCTTTTTCTCCCATTTTCCTGTGTGTATGTCCAAAATGCATAATTTCAGTCACAGAAGCTATAATGCTAGCTACTATTCAGAACTCATTCAGTTCTATTGTTTTTCAGCACAGATATTGAAATATATATATACTTGCTCTTCCCAATCTCTGGGTGGAGCTGGCTGGAAGCTTTTACCAGAGTTATTTTGCTGCTGGAGAAAAAGGTTTTTTTTAACAGTCTGATTTTATGGGCACCACTAAATTTCAAGGAAGGTTGGAGAAAGGAAACAATTTTTCTGTGAGAATTGTTTGTTTTCCCGTTTTTGCTTCTATCTCACTGGCTTTGACCTTTGGGAGCTTCTGATGGGTTGCAAAGCATCCAGGCGATAGAAAATATTTCCAGGATCCATATCTTAAGGGGAGCATTTTACCACTGCCAGACCGAAAATTGGAGGACTTTTGTTTCATAAATAACCTTAAAAAAAAAGGGGGGGTGGGGTGGGGATGACTTGGTTTGGTTAGGGGTTTTTTTTTTGTTTGTTTGTTTGTTTTAAGACAAGGGCAAAACAATGCACGCTAAGAACTAATTACTGTTTTCTGTGCTACTTTTCTTTAAGTTTTTGGACTTGATCAGCTGTGCTTCTTGAGCTGCTTTATGCGGAGGAAGGGTGACACCCAGTGGTTAAAAAGATTAAATAGAAGTCTAGGATTTCTCTCACCTCGGATTGTGCCTTTACTGAGTGAAACAAACAAGCAAAAAGCTAAAAATTGATCCTTTAATAAGTATATTTCTGACTGATCAAATGAGCTACAATTGTTTAATGTGTATCAAGAAACTGTGTGTCACTTTATACTAGTCTGGTAATCGCTGCAAACCTCTCTGCTCAGAAGAGGTATTGTTGATTAAAGACATTTTGCCAGATCAAATAATAATCGGTTCTCTGATAAAATTCACTGATTTTCTTGGATAAAATTGACCAGGATTTAGACATTTTATGTGTACTACCACTTTGGGATAGCAGTTGCTAACTATTTCCTGATTGATTGTATTTTTTTAAAAAAGCCTTTTTTGTTGTTGTCGTTGTTATTTGCTGCTAGTAGCAATGTTTCTTTGTAAAACTAAGCTGTGTTTCTTTTGTTGTTTTTTCCTCCCCACAGGATTACATGAATTCTTTTTCCTGCTTGTCCTGGCATACTTCATAACTGCTTGCATATATGCACAATCCCTGTGGCAAACAATTAGGAAGCGTGGACCTATGCATGGTGTATTAAAGGTGTTGACAATTGCATTACTGTTGCAGGCTGGTTCAGCTTTTGCCAACTACCTGCATTTCTCAAGGTACCTTTGCTCCTTTGCTGCTTTCAGTCTTGAGGCTTGAAGAGCAGTGTGTCATAAAGATCAGTACATGATCTGCCTGGGAGGGGTTGTGGCAAAATACAGGACTGACTTGTGAACTGCACCATTGCCTAAATGTACTTGTGAGAGAGAACACCCATTTAAGACACACCTACTTAAAAGTACTATCATTTTATTCTGTTTTCAGTTATTCTAGAGATGGGATAGGAGCTCCTTTTGTGGGAAGTCTGGCAGAATGTGAGTATGCCTGTCTCTTATTTCTTACATATTCCTACCCATGAATCTGTATAATACATTAGCAAATGCTGTTGCTGGACTATACTGTGATCTTGGATCACATAATTGAATTTTTAATATAAAACACTAAAAATTGCTCCTCCAGGCAAAAAATTTGTTTTACATGTTTACAATAACTGTATTTGAAGTTATACATCTGTGATATTGTTTAGGATTTTTCAAAGGATTTTTTTGTCTCAAAATTCCTTGCTACAAACACTTAAAGACATGACTATCACCTGAGCAGGTCTTTCAATACATTGTAGAGTTTTGTGGAATTATATCTAGAAAGTCAAGCTTTTTGGGAAATTTTATCATATTTTATACAATTTGTCATTTCACTAACAAATTTAACAATTTATTAAATGGAGAAGTATTTTACAGCACAAATTTTATGATTAGCATGATGCAAAAAATGCTTCTGTGAAGGTTTGATGCTAACAAAGTGTTTTTCTCCACTCTGTATAGATATTCCAAGTTCCCCTGGAACTAAATTCCTATAGCATACCTTGTTCCATTCTTCATTCTCCATTGTTGTTGGGTAGTTTGGGGTTTTTTTCTTCCTGCAGTTCACATTTGAAGAATTGGTGTTCATTCCAAGCAAATACATTTCCTTTTGACTGGCTTGAAGCACCCCAAGAAAGTAGTGCTGCAGTAGTGTGATAGTGTTGGGGAGTATCAGCCTATACAGAGAAATATTTCCCTTTTTAGAGTTCATTTAGAAGGCTGCAGTTGGAATTATCAGCCTCTTGATGGCACCTGGCACCACAATAATTGCCTCTTTCTTGTTTTAACCATTTGAGCTGGCAGCTCCTTGCAGCCACTCCAGGAACAGTGTTATTAAACATTCCTTCTCATCTCATGAAGTGAAATAAAATGGAGAATATGGAGGTTGTCATAACTCTGCCTCAGTGTTGACTATCCAGCCAGAACTTTAGAGAGAATAGCTTCGTGTTAGATTTGTTGTTGTGTATGTGTTGCAGTCAAAAAGCCCACTTTTATTTAGATAAGCAAAGATTACAATGAATATTATTTTTGAATTTAAGAAATTCAGCTACAAAAGTTTTTCCTTTCTAACTGTCTCTGAAGTTGGTAAACAGTAAAAGAGCTGAAGTAATGGAAATGTGGAATGCTTCAGTGAGTTAAAGTGAAAGAATTACAATTCTGAAGAATGGCTGATGGCAAGTGTATAATTTGAAGGAGAAAGATGGTAGCATTTTTCCTGTAAGGCAACAGAAATCTGAGTTTAAAATAAATGTTAAAATTTCTATTAATTACAGTGTGGCCAGAATATCTTTCTAAAGACCTGTTCAGATACTATCTCAAGTAATTATTCTTTTGCTAGTATGATTTAGTCTTTACCACGTATAAAGAGCTGATCCTCAGTCTAATTAACCACGTAACCTAATCACGTAAATCACCCAAATAATGCTGGCACTCAGAAGCATTGCAGGTGGTGTCCTTTTAACTTTTGGTAAGAATAAAATGTGAAAAGTCAAAGACTATTACTATTTCTGTTGAATAGTCAAAAAAGATGAACTATGGTATCAGCTCAGTAACGTGACTTTACACTGACCCTGAATATTGTGGGATTATTGTAATCTTTAAAATTTTTCTCACCCTTGCTCCTTTCTAGCAAAGTGCACGGGATGTCAAAGATTAAAGCTGGTTGTGGATTTTTGTCTTAAATGAATTTTTGTGGGGATCCACTTGAATTGTTACCACACTGAAGCAGAGCAGTATCTGTATTCCTGATATGACTGAGAGATGATGTGTGGCTGTACCGTATAGGGCAGGTTATCTCAAGGAATCGCACAAAAGAAAATTCTCCCTAGAACACACAGAATTATTCAGTCATTTTTCTAGTTTAGATTTGTGACACTGCTTTAACATGACTTTGATTCATGTAACAGTTCTTCTTCTAGTGAGTATTGTCTCTTGATAAGGTAGCATTAGAAAATAATTCCATTATCTTTTTTTTTTTCCAAAATCAGTGCTGGTTGATTATTAAAGAATGATCAAGTTTGTATTTACTAAAAGCTCTTGACAGATCTTAAACAGCAAAGGTGTCTTAATACATTAAGAAGCATTTAAGCATGTAAACTCTGAGAATACCAAGAATATTCCAGGAATTACATGTTGAAGTCTGTTTCATATCTTTATTTTGCTAGTATTGCTGAGTGTCAGGGAAACATTGTAGATGATCTTCTTTTCACACACTTCCCTTGTATTCATACTAATTTCTGTACAGTGGCAACATTTTCTGTGCCAGTATTTTTAGTATTATCTTTTTTAACACAGTCCAGTTGTATAAAAGTAGAGCTTTGCTTTTTTTGTGACAGAAATATTCTTCTTGTACCTGATAATATAAGTGAAAAATGCAAGCAAGGAATAAATTCAATTGAACTAAAATATTAATGAAGCAAAAAAGAAAGTATTGCTGTGTGTAGTGCCCAATCTCTATAGTTTCTGAACCAAATTTACAATTTGCTGTAAGAATCAATACTGTAAGAATCAATTTTTCTTTTACATCTGTGCTGCACCAGTACAATGAGTCAGATCCTAATGCCAACTTTAAAATTGTTCATTAAGTCAAGAACTTACCAGGTCTAAAGCTAACAATCACCCAGAAAGAAATCTTCAGGTTTTTCTACTGTCAGTAGTGCTGTAGCAAGGCTCCAAATAAAGGCTTTAATATATTCTAGCTTAAAGTTTTCCTTATTCTGATGCAGCTTCAAACACAAGTTTGAGACACTGATTAAGAATGTAACTTTATGGAGTATGTGTTAATTGTTCCCAAACAGAAGTAAAAATGGACATAGCAAAATGAGGCAAAAGTACTTTGCATTTAATAAAATGAAATACAAGTTGTTGATCTAAATGAAGTTTGTGTTATTCATTATATTTTCCCCTTTAAGTATCTCAGAGTGGAATTTGTCCTAAATATTTGTGCTTTCTTCTGGAAGCTACTACATCCTCAAGACAAAACGCAATTAATTCAAAGTACAATGTAACTATCTGATTTTTGAACAAAAGTTCTTCAGAGCAAAGAAAGGAGTTCATTTCATCATGTTGCATATTTGCACTAGGATTAACATACATATGATTTTAGTTCTTTAGCATTTTTAAGTCTATTTATGCAGATGGACTCCTAAGCCCAGACTACTCTGACACAAGAGTGGGATTTGGAAAGATGTGGCACTGTGCCCATGTTCTTGCAGAAATACAGCATAACTGTAGGAAAGCTGATAGTGATCTGTTTGGTCACTGAAAACTCCACAAAATAGTCACATGTTGTGGCAAAGCAATCTCATCTAATCTAACTCATCAAAATTAAAAGATGATACAGAGGCATAAGCATCCGTCCTTGGTTTGTAGGTATATAGAACATTTCTGTTTGATACAGGAAAAAAACCCCAAACTTCATTTTCGTTGTAATTGTATTAATTTTTCTTTTGTTTTCAATAGGGTGTGACATAGTCTCACAGATACAAATGCTGTATTTATTGTTGAGTCTGTGTATGGGTTGGACAATAGGCAGAATGAAGAAGTCTTATGGCAGACCTCTACAGTGGGATTCCAGTCCAGCATCTACTGGCATTGCTGTAGTAGTTGTTGCTACACAGGTTTGTATTTCATATTCATTCTTACACTGAAGTATACAGCTGCTATTAAGTATGACAGAACTGTGAACCAAATAATTTCAATATTTTAATTTTATGAGGGAGAGAGTATCAAGACTGGAAAAAAGCCCACAGCATAATGTGCACCCAGTATGTCTAATAGGTAACACCACCTTCTCTTTACTTAAACAATATAAGATGTAGCTCCACAGTATGTTTTTGTCTAGCAGTAAAACCACTTAAGAAGTTCCCACAGTTTTCCAAACTCCTGATTGTGCCAGTTGTTTGTAGCATTATACTGTGAACCAGATTAGTGAAACAACTAGACCAAAAAAAGTAAAGATTTTTTTTTTCTCAGTCATTTTATTGATCTGATTTGTAATGTGGTCCTATAAATAGTAATAATCAGTACAACTGAGGCATTGTGAACTACATTATGCAGGTTGACAACGAGCAGCATGGGAGGAAAGACAAGAAAAGCTGCTGAGACAAAGTCTTTGTCATGAAAAAAAAGGAAATCAGTGCCCTCCTTTTGGCAGCACTCAAACAGAATGTCTAATGGTCCTTTCAATCAATATAAGGAAGGGAATCCTTGAAAGGTTCATGTGCAGGATTGGTCTTGCAAATATACAAATGGTCTGACACATAATTTCATTCAAATATTTTCCATTAGTATAAATTAGAAAGTTAAGTAAACCAGTAACTTAAAAGTAAATTGTAATGGAAATCATTCAACCTTGGTGGTGCCTTTTGTAAACAAATTTTTTTAAATCACATCATAAAGACAAGAGAATCTGAAAACCATTGAGAAAGAGAAGAGCAGGGAGAAACTGGAGACAGTAATGAGGAAGAGATTATACTGAATATTTTTGTGCCATTTGGGTAGTATCTGTAATTAGTGCTGCTTCTAAACTAAATAAGTGGACTTCTGGAACATTAAGAATACCTCAGAGCTGGCATTTCTTGCTAATTAAGAATATAAACCAAAGGCTGTTAAGGTCAATGGGACTGTTGAAATTTAAAGCTGGCTGTCAAAGTGAGGTGGAATGAACCTATCCAGCACCAGAAATTTTACATGCTGCTAGTGAAGAAGACTTCTAAAGTACTTAATTTCGTTCATGCCTCTGCACTTGTGCATATGTATGGGTATGTTAGTACTCTGCTGCTTGAGACTGGAAAGGTTTTAGTTGTTGTTTCCTTTTACTATACACAGAAAAGACACTCAGTATAATCAGCTTGATGTTATTTTGGTTGTTACTTATGGTAAAAGTGGGGCAGGCATCATACATATGAGCTGCTTCCCCCTTGCACATCTTTTGGCTCTTGGAGCAGCACTGGAGCGTTGGCACAAAGTTGTCTGTCTTACTTTTCACCAGTAAGGCACAGCTCTACCACATCTCCTCCTGGTACCATTGGGAATGTCAGCTTCGGCAGGAGTCTTGTAGGAACACAATATGGATATTGGAATATGTCATTTGCCTAAGTGTTTTTGTGCCCACATGTCAGTATCTACTGTCTCCAGCAAAATTTCCCTCATACCAAGAGTATCCCTTCTGGAAAGGATATTTTCCATCTCATGGTTCAGTACAGATGAAATACACCTGCCAGATTTGTTCTCCTTGTTACAGAGTGCAGCTGTTGGGCTCTGGGAAACAGGATTTAGACTGTATCACCTCTGTCAAAGGTGGTGAGTTTAAGAGTTCATCTCTGGATTAGTCAGTTGTTCACTGGTCTGTCAAGATTGACATGGGTGTTTGACCTGCTGTAAACCATTAGTGGGGCCTTTTAATGGCTAAAAATGTAGAATAACCTTCTTCCTGTTCTGATCTTTCCCAGAGATTCTTATGGAAGAACCAGCTTCCTCTTATGCCAGAGATTGGACAGGACAGACTTTCTGTGGATAATCAGTGATGTTCTGAGCACTTGCTGTGGAGGCTGCTGGAAACTATGTGCATTAACCTAATGCAGCAGATAGAGATTGCACAATGTTAGTTTTATTGATGTTCTCCCATACCTGTCCTCATCTCATCTTCAGGGAAGTCAAGAAAGTGGACAGCCTGAGAAAACATGTTATTTTTCAACATAAATGCAGTTTTGACTGGCAAGCTATCTGAGCCTGTTTGCCTACTACTAGTTCAAATTACTCAGCAAATTTTCAGGGGTTTTTCTCCTCTTTGTACTCATGCTATGGACTTTTTTGTTATTCTTTCAGAAGCACTAGCAATTTCCTGGGCTATATTTATGGGTTGCCTTCAGTGTGGGGTTGACACAGCCTCCTAGTCAGCAAATGTCTTGTGGTCTTTGCAGCTGCAAAGAGGTAACATCTCAAAGGAGGGACAAGTCTGCCATTTAGCATCTCCCTTTGCCTTAACTTGTTCTTTATTTCAGCCACAGAACAAAAGATTCCCAGGCTGCTGTGCATTCATTAAAAATTCTGCTTTCTGCTGCTGAGGCACAAACCTTGTACAGAACTTTATTGATGGCAGGCCCTTCACAGGCTCATCACATAAACCTGAGCAGTTTCAGCTTTCAGGGCTGACCAGACTAGAGGCAGTGAACCTGAAAAGATAGCTGACTGCTCTGAACCTGATCAAAATAGCATAGAATCTTATTGCCTTAGACATCACCCTACACAGGGGTTCCTAGGTGTGCTCAGAATGAGCTTTACCTCTGACCTTAGATCTAAACCTTTTTTTGCTGTACTGGCATTGTGTGACATCAGATAACTGAGTACTAGATATGGTTAAAAACAGCCAGTTTGCCTTGCTGCTCCTTCTAATTTCCCTTTTGCTTCCCCCTTCCCCTTGCCTCTCAGGGATGATCTGTCCCATGAGAACCTGTCTTTGCTGGAGATTGATACGTTATCTTGGCTTGTCATAAAGTCAATGTTGGCATCGTGAAGGGAAGGAGGAGTTGTACCGTAATTGTTTCCTCATGACATAAAGGAAGAGTGTCTGGTTCTTCTTCATATGGATGTGGAGGTTAAGCTTGTATATCTGGAACATCAGGATGATATCCATGGCCATCATTCCTCTAGTATTTGAAGAGAAAGGCCAGCACTGGACAGTGGTTGGTGTCCACTCTGAGCCAGGATATATCAGGGTCATATACAGGTAAAGTCAGGCATTTTGAACAGTGTATTATGTAAACAAGGAGATGTTCATCTTATGAAGAAGCAGTTGTGACTTTAATGTTGGACACAGCATAGTGTGAGTCAGCTCTTTAGCTTCCTCTCTCATCCACTTCGTCTACAGCCTAAGCACAGCAGTTCTTCTGGATAACAATTAGAGTTGTCCCCTCAACTTCTTCTCAGAGCTCAACCATAATTCTGCTCACTGCCAACAAAAGATGTCTCTGATGTCTGCTTCAGCAGGTTGATGTCTGGTGTTTTAAAATTTGTTCCTGATATTGCAGCTAAGTGATACTTGGCTTTCTGTGGTCAAGGTAAGAGACTTTAGGGTTCCTTGACCTTGATTTCTCAAATTTTAATTTTTTTTTTCTTTTTTAATTTCACAACTAAAGAGATTTTAACCTCAACATCGTGCTTGTCTGTGAAAGTTCTTCTTCATTGAGAACAGATTGTCTAATCCATTTTTACCTAGAAACACTCAATAGCACAGATTTCTCTTTTATAGGATCCTGCTTTCCCAGGTGAGTGGGAACAGCCCGAGATCATAGTAAGGACAATGATACATTTACTTTGTCCAAGTGTACACTATGTTACACTGACGGTTCCATCCCTGCCTCTAACACCTCTGTGTTCTGCTTATTTTGGAATAATCTAATGAAGCTGAAGGAAACTGGACTTCTGTGATCTCACATTCCAGTCACTATACACAGCCTTTGATCAACTGATGTTGTGTTGTTTATGCTCTTTAAAGGGCTGGTCCAGAGCACATTCTGCTGTCAGACACTATTATCCTATGTGGATTTGGGCTTTGTTCTTATGATTCCTTTACTCCAGCTCTTTGTCATCTTCCCATTAAAGTGGCTTCCTTCTTTGCTGTTACTCTTGGCATAGACTAAGGAAAATTTAGGCCTTCATGAGCTCTGGTTTTTAAGGTAAAGTAGATCCCAGTGATACTTTCTTAGAGCAGTGTCACAGTTCTGTCTCCATCAGCCCATATGGCTTCCCTCCAAACGCTTGCTCAAGTCAGGAAGATTCTGTACAGAGATTCAGGGGGTCTTTTACTTTCTGAAGCAGAATATGTACATTCTGAGAAGTTAAATATTTTGGCTGTTCTCAAATACACATATCAAAAAGGAGAATGCTCACAAAACTGCAGTGATTCTGTGACTGGTAGAACTCTTGTTTGTTGTCTGAGCGTATTCTGTCTGGACTGAAATAACTTCTGTGATAGGAATTCATCAATTTCATGCCAAAATTAGTGCTATAGACACAACATTACCAAACGCTGCTGTGTCTCACGGATTTGGGAGCAGTTTAGTCTTTCTTCAGTGTTACCCTTTGACAGAATTCTCAGTCAAGTAACTTGATCATTTGAAGATGTTTGCTTGAAATTACTCTTTTTCTGAACATTATGGTGAGAACAGAAGCCTGTTGGTCAGACTGTGTGCTAGTAATCAGTGATGTTGAAGAGCTCATACTACTTTACATCTGTCCCTCCCCGATCATTCCATTTTCCATACGGGTGGTTGAGTGACTGAAGTGACAGCAGGTGTGAAATGACAGGGCTGTGTCCCCCCACTAGGTAAGGGAGGAGGAGAGCAGAAGAGTACTCTGAGGATATTCGAAGCAAAAATTATTTTAATACTCCACTGAGGAGAATGAAGTCTTCCACCCACCTTTGAAAGGCACAGGTGAATTACACGTTTTTTGAAAAGTTAATATTAGTAACCTTTTTGTCTTTATGTAGTGAGAAAGCCTTTGAGTGTGTTCAGAAAGGAATCTGACTAATTTATATTTCTAAATTGAGCCATACAATGTCTGCTTCTGAAGGTCTTCAGAGCTACTACACTCATAAATCAAATTTGCCTACCTTTCTTCAGAAAACCTGCTTTATTAGGCACCTGAAGCCTCAGTGCAAGTTAGATATGTGCAGTAGGTGGACTGGATTCCAGTGTATACTAAAGTTCTAAAATGCCATTCAGCTGCTACATGATGCTCTGAGAGTCTGAACTTTGTATATTCTAATTTATAATGTTAGCATTCCCAAAGTCTTGAAAAGGTGTCCTTCAGCAAAACACATTTTTTATGCTACTGGTTGGCGCCTGCCTTCCTCACAAGATTCAGAAGCTAGGCACTTGTTAGTCTGTTTTTCCTTGGAGAATATCAATATTGTTTATCACAGTGCTCCCAGAAAATTGGATTCTACAGCAGATGGACACAATGCTGGGAGTGAAGGAGGGGGTTACCCTCTCATATGTCATTATCTGTTGGCTGGAATGCTTGGCCAGATGTTGGAATGGCATTTGGAACCTGTGGCACTCCCTTTTCTAGACCCTAGGAGATTTCTGAGCCAAGTGCTTGCAGAGTCAGGCTCGCTCACAGTTTCTGACCTAGCTGATGTTGAATTCTTTTCTCCACAATGGCACAGCTTCAATAGAAGGGGTGGAGAGTGGCCCACCCAAGAACACCCTATAGCCTGGCAGTTGCAGCACTCTCCAAGGAGGTGGGCGATGTGAATTGGATATCCTTTAGGCAAAGAAGGGAATTGTGGGAGATCCAAGTTCAACCTGGGTGAATGCTTGAGCCTTAAGGCTATTGTATAAAAGGGGCAGCAGCACCACCCTCTTACTTCCCCATCTTTGAAAAGAAAAGTGAATCCTGTTAGGATTTTGAAAGAAAAGGCGTAGTTGCCTGCCTTTGAAACAAGCTTTACAGGTTGTGGATCACAAGTGAAAGGAGGCACCTCCCTGTAGCTCTGTGAAATCATTTCAGTGGTCTTCCTGCAGAGTAGGACGAGCGTGCAGGTGATTATTGCAGATTTTTTTTCTAAGGTGCTACATTCCTTCTATCCAAATTAGAGGAAACTTTAACTTGTCAAGCTTTCTAAAAGCTGCAGAATTCAAGAAGTGAGACTCCATTCCTACCAGTTGCAGTTAAGTAATAGGTCATGACAAAAAGCATTTCAGACTAAAGTTTGTTGGGTTTTTTTGCTTAGCATGGCAGTCCCTAACAAGTAGAGTGAAGCATTACCAGATAACTTAATCTGTGATGGGGAGGTTCGTTGAGAGTTAGTGTGAGCTGGTTTACTCTAAGTGCACTCTGCTGTTGTTCTTTTTCAGAGCTTTTTGTTAATTTGGGAGCAGTTTGAAGATACCAATCACCACAGCTACCATTCGCACCACGGCTTGGCGAGTGGGCTGCTCATTGGCCTCAGAGTCTGCCTAGCTCTGTCCCTGGCTGCTGGGCTCTACCAGATTATCACAGTGGAGAGAAGCACGCTGAAAAGGGAGTTCTATATCACCTTTGCCAAAGTATGGGCTACATCCAGCAAACTGATCCCTTCTTCTGTAAATATAGTTGTGGCATGCAGTTGACTGAAGCACTAAAATCTTTCCCTCCATAAGAAAGTTAAAGTGTCTGATTTGATTGTACTGCAGCTTGTCATAATACTCTGAGTAGGCATTTTAATTTGACAAGGAGTGTAGAGCTTTTTAAAACAGAAATCCCACCTTTCATTGTGTGGTTTTCATTATGTTGATTGAAAATTAAACAATGGGTTCATAAAATAGACAGAAATGTAAATGCAGTTCCTGTAACTGTCATCTCTTTCTTCTAAGCTGGCATGTAGTCATTTTATAACTTATACTCATCTTCTTTTTTAGGCCTGCATTCTCTGGTTTCTGTGCCACCCATGTCTTGCAACTATTGCTGTAATATTCAGAGAATATCAAAGAGAAAAGGTATGTACTGGCAAGATAAAAGAGATGAAATTTGAATAGTAGTTGTTCTTCATGTTTAATGTTTGTTAGCAAACTCATGCTCTTAGGCTGTTAATCCTGTGACCCCAAAGCAACTTGAAAAGTCTTAGTCACACAGCTCTCATTGATGCTAATGTGAGTCATATTTTACAAAGACATACAGGGCTCAAATCATCTAAGGGTAATCATTTCTAGGTTAAGGGAGGGAGAGGGGGTGATTGTTAAGTCAAAGGAAAATGTGGAGGGGGTGTTTTGTTTTATTGTTTGCTTGTTTGCTTTTAATTAAAAACACCTTGGGGATTCTTTTAACAAAGGGAGTAGAAAGATAAATCAGTGGATTTTTTTCTTGTTGTTTGCTTTTTAGCCTTCATCCTTTAAAAGCTTTATGTGGCTAAATAGGTCAGGGAAGCTATAGTTCAGAGCAGCTGAACTGTATTCTTTAGATCAAGAAGTCTGTCCAAATATGTTGTTTGGTTTGTAAGCTCTAAACAGTTAAAAACAAAGGTGGACTCACTGAATTTCTTAGTTGCTTAAATGTATTGGGAACTGGAGAGCCCCGTGTGTGGAGCCTGCCATGCTCAGATGGAGTGCACCACTATTCTCAGGTGATTGACTACCTCATTCCAGCATAGGGTTTGCTTCTTTTCTCTATGCTTATAACCATCTGTGCATTTGTATGCAAATATATTCAGAAAATAAGCTTTTATTTGTGTAGAGGATATGTAAGGGAAAGAAAAAGGTTTTATTAAATATAAATAATAAATTTAATATTGTGTTTGATTTACAAAAAAAAATAGGAAATCTAGGCAGAAAAAAATTTGATTCCTCTAGAGTTACTAATGAAGAGACTTTTTGTTTTGCTTCATGAAAACATCCTCAGGGCAGGAGGACAGTCTCTAGAGGTAGGATGAGTAAAGTAGTATTTTTGCAGCATTTTGAGATTTTGAGCTTTCAAGGAAGACTACAATTGCTCTGCTCTTGCATTTGAGCAACTTTAACCATTCTGTGCAGCTGCAGTTCCTGCACTATGATAATTCAGCTGTATTTGCTTCTTCAGATGCACCTCAATACTGTAAAATGCACGATCAATAAATACCATATTTATTTAAGAAAAACATATATTTTAAAGGACTGCCTGTACATAAACTGAAGACTTGTGCTTTCTCAGAAACAAGTTACACCTTTAGACATTCAATAAATACAGCCTTACACAGCTTTTACAGATGAAGAGACTTGAACTGAAAGAGATCTGGCTAAGTGAGAGTGATAAATCACTATCCTCAGCTCCATGATTGTGCTAGTGCAAAGTGTTTCCAAGCTTGCTTTTTTTTTTCTTTTTCCCACTCTGTTTGTTGTAAGAATAGAATATCTAAATATCACCTCTGCTTGTGAAACTGCATGGGTGGTGAATTGCAAGCCTGAAATTCCCCAGAACAGAGACTGCCAGAAGGGTTATGTGACTTGCCCAGGGCTATGTACTGATTTAAAAACACCCAGGTGTGAGAGTCTGATTCCTGGACTTAAAATGCATGTTCAAATCTTTTGTAACTGCAGCAGTATTAAAAGGTTTAAAGTTAAACCTCAAGCACTCATGCTGATGGAAATTTATTGTGTCTTGTTTAGTGAGAGGATTTTTTTCACTTACTATTTCTTTTTCTCTCTTTTCTTGTCTCTAGATTATTACCATAGGTGTTATCCTCTGTCAGTGCATCTCCATGGTTATCCTCTACAGACTTTTTCTATCCCATAGTCTATATTGGGAAGTATCTTCACTGTCATCAGTGACATTGCCACTAACAGTTTCCTCTGGACATAAAAATCGACATCACTTCTGAGATGTTTAGGAAGAACACATGATGTAATAAACGTGCAATAATGACTTGAATATACAGGTATTTTTGTCACAAGTGTATGATACATTGGTTTCACTGGAAACTGGGTGATAATATCACAGCACTTCACAGACCTTTGGTCTGACAGGATTCCTACATTAGTATGTTAAAAGTATTGTGGAGTATAAAAATCCATAATTTGAAGAGTTTTATAGATATTGTTTAACAAGTGGTGCTGAGCTGTATCACAGAAGAGTACAATGAATCTTTTCTCTCCAGTTCACAGACACCAAAAATGCCCTTACTTTGTGTCAATACTAGGTTTGAAGGTCTTATAAAATGCAGTTCTTAAAACATCTACGTGCACAAACAAGTTTAAAATAGGCCAGTTGTGAAATTGGTGTGATGCATAACAATGAGTACAAGGGGTTTTTTTTTATTTTCATGCTTTAGAGAAAACGCATTTTATGTATCAGTGTAAAAGATGGGGAGAGAAAGGAGGGAGAATCATCTAGAAAACATATGTCAAATGTTCACAACTGACTGCAAGAAATTTTCCTTTATCATGGGTATAAAAGAAAAGCCTTTTTGGCATCTAATGTTCATACTGGTTAAAATTCTAATGGGAATGTAAATAGGGTTTATATCTTCCTCTTTAAAAAAAATAATAAATGTAACTAAAAATTTCATCCAGTAATCAAGGTCTAAACAGTTTTTGAGGCTTAGAATGCATAGCAACATAAAGGTAATTAAAACAGCAGCCTTGCATCTTTTAAAGGAGGAAAAAAAGGCAAAGAAAATGGAATGGGTGATGTGGTACTAGAATTTTAATCCTGATATAATTCATTTCTGTTACATTGAGGATTCAATCATAATTAAGCCATATACACAGATTAAATTAACAGAAGCATTTCAAATAAATGTTGGTTTCAGTCATCAACTACCCATGAATTCCTGCCCAAGGATACTTAATCAGGATTAAATTTTCTATGAATAATTGAAAAACAAAATACTCACTGGATTTGTTATAATCCATGTTGGCACTGGGTTCTAAGTAGTTGCCATCTTCCATCCATTGTAATAAAGCCATTCTACTTTGTGATGCCCTAGCATTCAGAAAGCCAGTGTAAATATATACTTTATTGAAGTGCCTATTTATAGAGTATGATTAAATCATGCTGACACTTTTTTTCTTTCATAATAAGAACATACCTATTGCCACTGTGAGTAATTTTTTTCTTTTTGTATTTAGGTTAGTTTAGACTTCATACATGTGTATTTCTTCACAAAATGGATTTCATTTTCTAGTAAATCAGTGTTTGCTTCTTCTTAACAGTGTGTATTTGATTATGTCTCTGTGAAAATGTGAAGACACTGGTTCTAGCTTTAAAACAGCCTGAATTTTTCCATTTATCTTTGCCTCAGTTGTGAGCATAGTTGAAACAGAAGTCTCTTCCATTTTAGTTTAGAGGCAAAACTAGATATTTGCCTTTGACTAAGGCAAAATGGCAACATGACAAAGTTGCTCATTAAATCATCTCCTTTCTTATTGTTTGTAATTCAGATCAAGAATGGCAGGTTGAGGCTGGAAAAGATGAGATATTATGATTTCACACAATCTTCAGAATGATTAAAAGATTAATTATTACATTCCTCTGATAACCACACAAAAATATTATTGGTTAAAACTTCAGTCTTTATTTCCCTGCTTATCTCTGTACTTTTCATCTTCTCAAGAAAAAAGCATCCTGTTTTTGATAAGTCTCCAATAATGTAGTAAAAGAGTTCTATCTGTCCTCATGTATAAGACTTAAAATTCACGCATAAAATGGAATTTTCTGATAGACACAAGTACTACTTTACAGTTTATGATCCGTCATGATAAAAGTTTTAATCTATGCAAAAAAAAAACTCTATGTGACTTTCAGAAGAGGCACTCCATTTGTTTTATTTTCCAGAGGTACTGTCTTATTTCCTGTAGTTCTTCTGACTTGACTTAGTCAATGTTATTATACCATTTACCTTATTTTCCACTTTATAAATATACCCCACAACAAATTGTGGTTCATTAGTGTAAGCATGAAACATTGTCTTTTACATCTTTCCCACATTGCCCCCTGAGTCAACAGGTAACATTACTTTCTTAGTTTGGCATTGGATCCAGTTACTTGAAAATAAATTTTAATTTTGCTATTAATGTAACTGTAGCAATGAAGTATCACTTTCTCATGGTGAGTGGTACAAAGGGTCTCTTAGCAGGTGCCCAGGTCTCAGCAGATGACTAGTGCTCGCCAGTTTGGTGTTACTAAATAATTAATGCACACTGTAGCAGTGTGTCACTAGGGCTGCAGTAATACTCAGTTAATTTGGTGCAGGATATCTTGGGGAGGGGGCAAGTCTTTGAGTATGACTAATGGACAAAGCTTCATACTTAACCTGTGTTCTGTGTTGAAACTTACTGCCTCTGATCATGCCTGAGGAGTGGTTCAAGTATGTAAAAGTCTTTCTCTTCTTTCTAACTTGCATCTCCTGGGAGAACAGCTGATAAGACCTTGCTTTTTTCATGCTTATCAACACTTCTACCCATTCTATCAATTTGATTTCATAACTTCATCTTGAAAAAATAGCTTCCAGGCTTCTTCCAGTTGTCTTCAATCCATGCATCCCAACTTGAAAACTATACTTCTAAAACATGCTTTCTGTCACAAAAAAAAAAAAAAAAAAATTCGTTTTCTGTCACAAACTGGGGCTCTTGCATACAGCAGCAGAATGGGTGCTGTGCCCTAGATGGGGTCTGCATTGGTGACTGCAGTGGACAGAAGCACTCCTCCAGTGCCCCCATAGCCCCAGTGTGTACGAAGTGTGGGTTTGTGCCTGCTGAAAGCTGCCACACACCTGGGGGATTTTCAGGGAGAGCTTCAGCAGTTCCAGGCTCCCTGGCACCTCCCTGCTGCACGGGGCTGAAGCAGGGGCCCCCTGAAGGCAGCAGGGCCCCTGCTGACCATGGTGAGCAGCACTGTTGCGGTCAGAGGACATCTCACCTGAGAGCTTCTGTGCATTATGCAGTTGTTTTAAATGAAGTTGGGGTTACTGTGTCTGCTCATTCTATTGCCTGTGTGTTTCAGTGCTTGCAACATAGGAGTGTGTATTGACAAGACTGCAAACTGAAGTTGGTTGTGCTCTGGAGAAATCCACTTCTCTGTGTGAGAGGGCATCATCTGGCCAGCCATCACCTTTTCTGCTGGCACAGATGCCAGTTTGCATCAGCTATGATTTGTTGGTTGGGAGGGAGGATCTCAGTGCAGTAGACAAAAGGGTGAGATCACCAACTGAGTCTACATGACCCCCCACAAGCTCTTAGGAGCAATCATCCAGCCTTGCTCCTGACCAGCGATCTGAAGGCTGGAGCAGTTCTGGAGCTCATCACAAGTCTCCTCAGCTATTCACTCCCCTTCCGTGTAGAGTGTGTTTATTGTATATTTATTTAAAGTGCTTCAGGTAGGAAAATGAATATTTACAATTAAATATATGTAAATGGAAGTGGAAAGACTTGATTGGAAGAATACCAAGTTTCTAATACATATTACAATACTAAGACCTCCCACACAAGATAAACGTTTATAATAAACCAGATCTAAATGAATATTTCTTTCTGGTTCCTGTGCCAGTGGAAAGCCATGGAAGTATCAAAATCTTTTTGTTTGCATCTCAGTCCTCTACAGAACTGGAAGAATGCTTTATTTGATTTGGCTTTAGTTTATTCTGTGCAATGTTCTGCCTCTAATTGATAGAAGAAATGTTTATGGGGCTGGCCAATGCTGATGTTAGGCTGTACCTCTTAACTCTTTGTGCAATTACCCAGTGTACAAAGAGCAGCTTCTCGTCACAAATGTCAAACATTAAAAGAGAATCTATTAAGCCAATTTTCAAAGGATCCTTCTTTTCTAACTGCACTGATCTGACCAGGCTGTGGTTTTCCAGTGAACGCTAAGTTCCAATTCTAGTTTTCCTTAAACCATTATTCTCTGCAAGTCTATTTCCTGCCTTGTGAATTCTCTCTCCCACTGTGCTTCCTCTCTCTGCCCTCCCCTCTCCCCCTCTCTCATACATATGATTTTGAGGGTAATGGGTGTCATTTCTCTATCTCTCCATCTGTTCCCACGATCAACACTCACAGTCCAGCCCCTGCTTTGCATGTAGTATGTGTGTATTTTCTTTATCCATGGCCTGTTTTGGTTTTGCGCTTTTCCTGTCTCTCCTTTGCCCTCTGTGCCATCTTTCTAGTCTCCATAGCCATCAGAGACCTGAGGGTGTGGTTTGACATTGCAGCTAATTTGGGCTGTTGGCTGTCAAAATAGTGTCCTGTTCCCCTGGCTACACACTGCTCTCGCTTCCCTCGCACTGACACTGGCTGTCACCTCGCAGTTTGAGTGAGTGAGGAGTTGAGGAGTTAAACTGGTAAAAAATTCAACCTTTAGCAGAAGCCAAAGGAAAAACAATTCAGTTCTCGGGGGTTTTAGCTCACCAAACCAGGTTCATCAAACTTTGTTGAGTGCTGGTGACCCTGCTGGGGGATGGGGCAGGAAAGATACATTGAAGAGAGGCCAGAACCCCTTTAGAAGGCCAGCTGCAAAGTTGGTCAGTCTTTTACAAGCTGTCAGCCTTTTAATTCCTCCATCTCTCTCTTCTCTAGATCTGCTGCATTTTGCATGCTGAGGGTTGGACTATCCCTGCCCTCGACCGCTGTCTTACAAGAGGAATGTGTCATTACAGGCAGGGGGCTTCCAGCAATGGGAAAACTGTTCAGCTGCTTTGAAGTATTTTAACTTGAATTCAAGTTGTGCCTTTGCAGCCTTAAAAAGGAGCTGAGAGGCGTCACGAGCAGCCCCCAGTTTAAGGAAGTATTTTTGAGGAGAGAAAAGCCATCAATACAGACACGGCTGGAGTGGGTGCCATTTTTTTCAACAGATGGTAACACTGGTAGAAGGCAACCAAGGATGTCACATGGCTTTTCACAAGGTCTGCCTGTGGGTAAGGAGAGACTTAATCCGAACATCTGCAACTCAAGGAGCAAAGGTTTCCAGCAGGGGTACTCTGGAAGGCTTCCTTTATCTCTTGGCGGGTTAATCTGCTAAAATGCGTGACTTTGGGAGGCTCTGGTGGGATGGCGAGGATCTGTCTCACCCTATGGTCAAGTGATCCTGAGTTTGTCCAGCCTGGTGAGTGAGTTTGGCTTCTAATGTTCCTGCAACAACCCCCTCAAAAAAATGAATTCATGGAATCTGAAAACAAGGTATCTCCGGAATCTCTCCTTCTTTAATACAGTAGCCACAGCTGAAAGAGTGTATGTGCACCTTGTTAGTGTATACTTTTTTTTCCTTGGTTTCTCACCCTTCCAGCCTCTTTTAAAACAATGGCATTATTTTCAAATCAAATTTTATAAAATGAACATTGGAGTTGTTAAGAAGAGATCAAAATTTACATAAGACTTCTATGTAACCTATTACCTATGAAAATTTACTTCAAGCTGAAACATGTTTTCCAAAGTTTACAGCATACAAAACAAATGGGGTTTTAAAATTTCTTTACTTATGATTACCTTAAATTGTGTTTTCTAAAAGGGAAGGGGAAAAAAAAACCTTGGAAGCTTACCAGTTTAATTTGCATTTTGGCTCTGATGTAACTCAAAATAGATTAGATTAAAAAAGGAAATTTGGCAAGTGATTACTCAATTACATGATTTTACTGCTTTGGTATTTTGAAAATAAAAATGAACAGATCTGTTTTACTTTGAAAAGTGCCTGATGCACGTGTGCTGTAACCACTTTTCATAAACCATATGGAAGGTTCCCTACACTGCATATGGCAATGCTACCCAGAGCTCAGATGTGTATTCCTGTGATAGACTACACAGGATCCAGTCGGATCAGGAATATTAATGTCTGCATTCAGATAGTGCTGTATCGAAGCACACGGGGTCATGAGCTTGCTGTAAAACGTGGGAAGTTCCCAGTGACAGGGCTACATTGCTCCTTCTTTGTAGAAAGGAACTAAAATTTCTTGGAGCTAGTGCTAGGCCAGGAAATTGGGAAGAATTTGAAGAAGGGTAACAATTTCTATTTTGCAAGATAGAAAAGGTAAGCAGCATCAACAGATACTTTCAAAACATTTCATCATCTAGAGCTATGGTAGCTGCTCATCTCTAGCCTTCATGCCAAGGGTAGGAAGCCTTTGCTGACCCCTGGAAGACCAAGCAAGAGGTGACAAACTCCCCAGAGTAACAAAGCATTGATCCTCCACATGGTGAGGGATGGGGTAGTACTGTGTCTTAAACTGGGTATCATCAGGATTATGTGATGGTTATCTCTTTTCATTAGCAAACTGGTAGGAGAAGATGGACCATCTGTCACTGATGTTTCCCCTTGGAGACACTAGGGCTATTTTTGGCTTTTCAGGTCTCTGATAAATACAGCACTTGTGTAAATAATTTGTTTGGTGCCATGATCTGATCACTTGCCTGTCCTGCTCCATAGAGCTGCTTGAGTTCTTGAAAGCTCCTCCATGTGCACGTATGCAGCTGTCTCCTCAGTGCAAACGTCACCATGTGTCTGTTCCTTCACAGAAAGCCAGCATCCCTGGCGAGGGATTTCACCAAAAAAAAAGCAACTTCAAATGACAGAAACCTTCCTTAGTGCCATCACTGCCCTGACAAATTGTTATTCTTCCAGTTGATTTTAGTGAGGATTAAGACCTTCAGAACACTAATCTTGGTGTAGTAATGATGATACAGACCCAAAGTCCTGAGGCACAAGCAGCAGAATATGCTGGGGAGTTAGAAATTAATAAAACCCTTTTGAAAGAGTGGTGTGGAGTGGAGGTGATGGGCTACAGGATTTCACAGGACTGCTGAGCCTGTGGGCCTTCAGCAAAGCAGCCCTGTCTGAAGAGGGGTCGGTCACTACCTAGATGTCCCTCACACAAAGGACTGTTGCAGAGGGACAGGTGTTCTGCTATTGCAGCAGGGAGGCCCTGCTTCTATCCACCTCAATGTATTTAAATAGTTACATGTGAGACTTGTAGAGGTTGTCCTCTACATCTTGGTCTCATCTTTCTGCAACTTACAAGTAGCTGGGTTTGGGTACTATGTACCTGATATTTAACAGACCTGTTTCTGAGAAATCTGTGAGATGGATCTTTGCTGTCTAAAATAAAATGCTTCTCAAGACCATGAATTTCCCTGAAGTCTTCATTTTTCTCCTATTTAAATGTGAAGCAATGGCCTTCAGGACCTTTCACTGCTGTGCTATTGTCACTGATGACATCAATACAGGAGGATCTTTGCTGCTTCTCAAGAACTGAATATGTTTGGGTTTTCCCTCCTTTGTTACTTTTGTGGGGGCAAGGGATGATCTCAAACCTGGTCTCTGTCTCTCCAGGTCAGCAACCTTGCTGGCACTGTCAATAGCCTGAGTCATCCCAGCATTGACAGTGGACAAAGCATGAAGCCTTTACTCAGTGACAGGAGAGGAGCTGAGAGCTGCCATCAGCCTCAAGTATTTCCAAGAGGGGAACGGCCATGCACTTACCAGAAGGGTTGATCACCTTCAAAGAAAAAAAAAAAGAAAAGAAGCTTTTTCTACTACTGAGTTTGAGATATGTAGACAGGGAGTTTCAGTTTCTTATCTCTGAGGTCTGTTACCAGAGACCAGAATGTGTGGCGGTGTGCATGTGTGCAGATGTCACTGTTATGGCTTTTTAAGTTTTGTGTTGAGGGAAGCAGCAAACCTAGGGCTTCTGTTCCGGAGATGAAAATAGGATGATAGAACCAGGGCAGGAAGAAATCGCTTCCCGGTCACCATATCCTGGTGGAATCGTTGCAATTCATGTATTATTCAAAGTCTAGATTTCGTGGCCAAGTCTTAAATTAACTCTGGAGTTATCTGAAGTCTCTTCTTCCCTGTCGGGTATGAGGCTTTCCCAAGCAAATGCCCTCACTCCTCACACTCCTCACCCCCAGTCACGGCTGTTGGTGTTCCAGAGGGAAAGAAATGCAAGCGGCGTGGTGGCTGAAAAGCTGGCTTAGAAGTCTATCCAGGTTAATCCATGAAGCACGGCTGTGGTCGTGCAGGGCCCATGAGAATCCACACCTCTCCTCAGCGCCCTGGTCTGTAGCTAGTTTCCCCCGGTGAGCAAGAAAGTCCCCGCGAATGGAAGCCTCTCGGCCGGGGAAGGCGGCTGCGGCGGAGTCCCCGAGGCTCAGCGGGGCTCGGCGGGGCTCGGCGGGGCTCGGCGGGGCTCGGC
>VZSR01003803.1:43430325-43440325 GCA_013398615.1 Brachypodius melanocephalos
TTTCTTTTTTTTTTTTTTTTTAACCATGAAATTACATCTTCCACATCTCCCAGATCCGGTACTTGGTAAGTAAAAAGGGAAATCTGTTTGGACATAAGGAGGTAAAGTAGCTAGAGGTGGTAATTTAATCATCTGAGGATATATTTCAATGTTTTTTCTGCTCTTCTAGGCATTAGCACTTTAAATTCATTATGTCTGTTTGACAGATATATGCAGCCTTGAGGATCTAAAAATGAAATCCAAGAAGTATAGCCTGCTAGAGGACATATATTGAAGTTAAGAGATTAAAACGGTCTAACCATTGCAAACAGAATGGAACATCTCGCATTTCTCATTCCTTATAAGCATGACTATTTTGCAGATGTTAAATACGGTCTGCTCTAATTATGAAGGAGGGGAGGGGGGGGACCCGCTCAAGAGCTGAGGCTTTCTAACTTTTACATTGATGAAGTGGATATTAGAAACACAATATTAGCTCCTGTGCTGTGTCTGGGGCTCGGGAAGTTTTACATGGGGGATTTTCTCTATCAATAATTTAATAAGGAGGGTGCAGTAGCAGGAGCAGCAGCCTCTCCTACATGCTTTAAAGGCTCAAGAATCGTGCATGAATTTCCTATAAGGCAAATAACAAAAGAGCCAAATGAGAAGAGCGGGTCTTTTTTTCTGTCTAACTGGGACACTGAGGACTCTGTGTCATTACAGTAATTTAGCAATGTTAATGATCTGTAATATTAATACATCATACTTGAAAATGGGGAAGAGTTGTCATAATTAAATGCATTAAGCCACAATTAAAAAGTCATCTAAGCAGTTGTAAAGATACCAGCGACGATAAAGCTGTTCATTACACTGTGAACCCCTCTGCCCGTGGAAGCTCTCCCTGGCAGGGCTGGTGCAGCAGCCCCGGCCCGGCGCAGCAGCCGCGCAGGAAGGCGCTGGGGCGCGCAGCCTTATCAGCACATCACCTGCGGAGGCGGGGGATGAGGGGGCTGGACCAGCGAGCCCTTCGACGGATCTGCCTCAGCTCTTCAGGAACGCGGGGAAGGAGGGAGACAGCACAGAAGTCTCATCCCAGACATTCGTGTCCACACACCCCGGCCACCTTTTAAAAGCACGTCCCCAGACGCGCTGAAAGGCGCATTTAGGCCGCGAAGCCGGTGTGAGGCTGGGGATAAGGCCGGAGCGGGGCTGCCCCTCGCCGGGGGCTGGGCACCGCCGCCGTGCGCTCCCCGCCTGCCGCGGACACGGGCGGCGGCCGTCGGGGCGGGTCCCTGCCGGG
Organism: Brachypodius melanocephalos; assembly: GCA_013398615.1. NCBI lineage: Eukaryota > Metazoa > Chordata > Aves > Passeriformes > Pycnonotidae > Brachypodius > Brachypodius melanocephalos. Next base: position 43,431,605 of record VZSR01003803.1, read on the forward strand.
GCGCTGCTTCCCGGCCCCTCCGACCCCCACCCGCGGCATCTCCCTGCTGCTGCCGGGAAGGGCTGAACCCCTGAGCCGTGGGACTGAGCTCGGAACAGCGCGACTGAGCGCTCCACCCGTGGGGCTGCCTCCTCGACCCCCGGCGCTCCCTCGGCTCCTGGTCTGCCTCGCACTGCCGGATTCCCGGGGAGTCAGCGTGCTCTCTGGAGCACAGGAAGCCATGCAGACACTGCGGGTTGAGAGCTGGGCAGACACAATCTGGTTCTGTGGGCTGTTAGGCCTGGCCCTTTTGCTGCCCAGGTGGTGCCAGCCACGCCACGAGGGCGATATCCCCACGCATTTATTTCCTCATATAACTCGTGAGAACCTCATCCCCGAACTAGTTTTGGTGAAAACCTCATCCCTAGCCAGTTCTGTCAGAATGATCCAGCTCTAAAACAATCCATTAAAATTTTAAAAAATCACATTCTACCAGCTCACTTTTGATAGTCAGAGTGTTTCTTCTTCCACCTCTGTCAGATTTACCATCTCATGGACACACACTGTGATTTTCAGGATGGTTTCGTAATGGAGAAGAGGTTGCACACGCTGACAGAGTGCTTATGTAGGGCTCTCTGGTGGTCTCCTCCTGAAAATGGCTTATCTCTTTGGATAAATTCAGGAAAATCTGGCTGAGGGAAGATGGTCTCACAGCACTTTATTATGGAAATGGGCAGCTGGGTAAAGGAGGAAAACCCAGTCTGGCAATTCCAGAGGGAAAGACTCTAACACCAACTCAGTCCTAGAATAGACTCATAGAGGTGAGTCTTCCAATCCAAGGAAAAGTTTTGGACAGATCTCAAAAACAGTTCCAAGAATTCTTGAACTAAGACTTGACCAGGGGAGATACAGCACATGGACACTGTCATCTATATGGAGTCCTGAGAGGATTGCTGCATATTGCAGCTGCTTATACCTTTCCCTCTCCTGTTGATATCAATGATTAATGTGATCACCAACAATAAGAGGGAATAGAATTAATGCCAAATAAACAGAGAGGAGTAAAGAATATTAAGTAAAAGCAGCACAATTTACTCAATCTTCAGATACAGCATTTTGGTAATGTCAACAATTTTGAATTTTGTTTTGCATTGCTGTTAACTCAAACACCCTACAAATACACAAGACCAAGATCTTGGTTTGATATTACTATTTACACCAATATATTAATGAAAATAATTTACATACATAAGAGTTTACGTATCTATAGCCAACTTTCATATATGGTTGAGTGTGATTCTTTGGATGCCCTTGCCTTCCATGAGAATGTTGCCTCTTTGAATGACAGCATGATGATGAGAAAGTCTGCATTTGGATTTGTAAAAAATGTATAGGTAGGAAATAGATTTGTCTTGCAGATAAAACGCAGGTGAATGACAATGTCAAAGTGGCAGAAGTTTAACTTTTGTGCGTATGGATTTCTAAAAGGGCTGAAGGAGCTTTTTCTCCTCTTCCCCTCCTGCATCCATTGACACTGTACATCTAAACCCTGTGAGAAGGTCACAGCTGTGTGACTGCATGGCTTCCCATGTAGTGGATCAGTTTCTCTCGTGTGTTGGTCCACCAGAAGGATCTCATGCACCCTCAGCTTCCTGTCTCACACCTTCCTTGAGTTTGCTTAAAGCCCACGTTTGACCCCAGCCAGAGGCAAAATAACCTTGGACTTGAGCTTGCACTTATGTCCATTGTCAGAATTCCTTGAAAACACTCAGAATAATCTTGACTTAAGTTAGGAAGGAGCTGTTGCCTTTGGAAATCAGAATGGACCTTCAATGGTCTGAGGCCAACACTATGTCTCGGGACCCTATTTGTGATCCATTTGTCTAAACATGACACAAGCATCTTTCGTAATGTATGTTAATGCAGAAGGTTAATGCTCCACAAAGCATATGTGGTGTCCTGTTGAAGACTTTTTCCCATTGTGAAATCCTGGAAAATACCTTCCCTGGCATTCAGCCCTGAAAATATTAATCTGAACCCAGTCTCCCTATCTTTAAGACCATCCCCACTGTCTGTTGCAGGGCTGGGATTCAGAGCCCAATCTCTAGGGTCGTGCCTTGGGGTCCATAGTCCTGGGCTTGTTTGGGTGGAGGAAATGTCTCGCAGCCACATTTTCTGGGAGCTTCCACAGATGCCTGGGGACACTGCCTTGAAGAAGTCCATGAAAGAACAGTATTTACCTCATCAAATGCAAGATGCAAGGTGTATTTTTTTTTCCTTGGAAACATTACATTTTGGTGTTCTAAAGGGAATTTATTTCTCTAAAAATGGAAATAAACATGGAAAAACATATTTTACTGAGATGAAAGTTTTGTATAAATATATACAAAAGAAATTGTGTTCATGCTTGAATCTATGTTTATTTTAACTCTTTACAAATGAAAACTGCTCTTCAGCTGATTCTGCTGGGCATGCAACCTGAGATACTTTCCTGGCACCAGAGAGTGAACAAGCCTGGTGTGTGATACAAGGTCCATGCAAAGAGGATGAGGAAATAACCACTTGTATCACAGTAAACAGACATCCAACCCATCCACTGCCTTAATTCTGCTGAGCATTTCACTGGTGCAATTGGAGAAGTCAATTTTAAGGAGAGATTAGGAGGAGTACACTGTAGAGCTAACCTCACAGGATGCTCCTTACCTGAGAACTGGGCAAAGATGTAGATGCTTGAGAGAGAAATTGAATCAATGAGCCATAAACATGTTATCAAAAGTACTAAAAAGGCAGAAGCTCCTATAGCAACACTGTAGTTAAGGTAAAACTTGCTGTAAGACACACAGTTGTAAATGCTAGCACAACAGTTGTGCTGAAACTGTTGACAGCTGTGTGGAGTACAGAGAAGGAAAACACAAGAGTAGGCAGCCACATGGGCCAAGGAGAGCTGTGCAGTGTTATTCAATGGTAGAGGGAAAATAGACAAATTATATTTGTTGAAGGAACTTACATTATGTAAAACTTGACTGGGATTTGGTTTGAAGGACAGTAAGGGAAGGTCAAGATTCAGAGATGTTGGCAGGAATATTAATCAAGGGAGGACAGCGGAAGAAAATGCTCAGAGCCTGAGAAAGCAGGAGCTTGCTCTGAGCTATGCTAGCTTAATGCTGGTTTGTTAAAACCAGCACAAGAGAAGGCATTTTGGAAACAAGTGCAAAGACAGAATCTGAGTGAAAAGTGATATTCTGTGCTGTCTCAGTGAAGGTGATAGCTGAAGCCATCTTCTCTGGAGACACCAGGGAAGGGATAAGTAAGGGAAAGAGGGTAAAAGTGGTGATTCTGTAAAGCCTGAAAGAAACAAAGCCTGGAGAGTGTGGCTGCAGGTGTCAGAGGCAGCTGAGACTTTGAGGGATGAGAAAAAACTGTGGGCCAAAAATTGAACAAGCTGGATGGAAACCCTTCAGAGAGCAGGCACAGGTGGCATGTCCCAGGGAGGAGGTTGGTTGGAATATCTTCTGCCATCAACAGGAGGTATTTAGGAAGGTGGGATATTGGCTCATGTTGCAGCTGTGACAAGTACTAGTTTGGTACTAGATGTTCAGCTCTATCAGAGCTTTGTGGTCTGCTCCCAGGGGACAGGCATGTTTGACAGAAGTATAATAACAGCTGGCTAAGGCAGACTTGCTCTGAGGTTATCATTATTTCTCCACAGCTGATCATAAATTAATATTTCAGTAGAAATCTTAACTCCCCTTCTAGAAAAGTACCACAAGAGAAATGAATGTTTTCTTTTAAGTGTGAGTTTTGGAAGCTGACAAAAATTTCATCAGTCATCATTTGGAAGCAATACCTTCAAAAAGAGTGCCTCATAAAGACTAAGATTTCCCTAAAACCTCACAATCTTATACCTGAGCCCTTCAAAAATGAGAGATCTTCCTCACAAGCTAGAGGTAAGATATTCTGCTCATTTAGAAATAACTCACCTTGGGTACATCTTATTTGATGTAATATAAATTTTTATTGAGGATTACAGAGCAAATAAATGAGGGGGCGGGGGAAGTAAATTTGTCTCCAGCAATTGTTTCTAGTAGTAATCTTTAAATAATTTGTCCTAGTTGGTCATCCAGGAGCCAAATTTGTCATTAGTCCATGTCAGAAAAAGACCATTCTCAAGAATACTTATGAGATGCAAATGAAAGACTAAATTTTCATTTAATCCAGTACCCTCTTCAACATTTCACTTTATTAATCAGTAAGGAACTTCTATATGAACTTTAAAAAATGTTCCTGAAAGTGATCCAGGTGCAACCTCAAGAAGGAGCATGTTTTCATCAGGATTTATGACCCTCTGAAGAGTTTGGAGCCCAGAAATGAATTAACATATCACAAGGCATTAACAGGGGAAAAAATAGAAGAACTTGGGTAAAAGCCCAGTCTTGATGAAATCTGTGGTAGAGATGTCGTTTTCCTTGCTGTAGTCTGGATTTGTCCCATTTTCTTTTATCTGTGACCATTATAAACCTGATGCAGTTCCTTTCTGATTACTTTTACATTTGGAATTTTTCAGGTGTATTTAAATTGCTGAGGTTGTGTTCAAAATACAGTAAAACATCAAGATTAACATTGTCTTTTTTAGTCAATTTTTCTAGACGCGACAATAGATTTTGATTTGTGCAAATATGTATGAGTGGGCATTGTTTATATTAATGTTTTGGTCAATATTGGCCAGCAATACTGGTTCCTGAACTATTCAAATGCTGGCTTGCTAATTGTTAAATTATGCTGATGATGAGATGCAGGAGCCAAGTATAATTTATCCTGTATGCAGAATATTCAGGCCATAAAAACAAATTGCAAACATACCTTTATTCTTCGGTAATTACAGTAACAAGGTCAAGAAAGGCCCGTCAAGAAATGACCATAGTCCAACCACCAGCCAGACTCGGGCAATTAACAGCAGGTGTTAATGAAACCTTCCCGCCCGGCGATACTCGAGAACGTGCCTTCAAGAAAGTGGCTCAGGAAAGGCGGGGGCCAAAGCTGGTGACGGAGTCCACAGCAGGGCTTGCAAAGGAGGCTCTCGAGAAACACAGACCTCTAATGCCCGTTTCCTGCAGCTGGCTTGTAGCTAGGCATCTTCTGGAAGCTGAGCATCAGAGCCTGAAATCACTCGTTTGACCCAGATCTGAAGGATCCACTGGAGTTCTGCATTCTGAACGATGTCTGTATTTTAATCCATACCTAACTAATCAGAGCTACGGGAGCAAAGCAGCTGCGGAGCAGAACCCCAGAACCACTGCAGCAGGAATGCCCTAACTTCACTTTTTTTCATCTCTAAGCTTTTCCATCTTCTGTCGCTAGATCTCACCCTCCAGCTCACCAAGCGTCCCGGTGAGAGGAAGGCCTTCACCTCCACTGCGCCATGGCCAGGCAGTGCAGTAGCTGGAAATCCTCCCTACTATGGCATGGCCAGGTGCTGGAGACCCATCTCCTGGGTGAAAGCTACTCTGCCAAGCAGGAGCAAAGGAGGGGACACACGGGGCCAGGGGGAATCTGGGGCTTGCCTGATTTAGCGTCCCAGGTGCTAGCAGGGAGGCTAGAGGTTGACAGTGCAGAGATCAGGCAGGTCTGCAGGGAGCTCCAACACGTCCAAGAAGCCGCTGCCAGGGTGCCATAGCAGGGGTTCTCGTGACCTCCTCCCACGGTTTTAGGCTGCCACGTTAACTCTTGCTGTTAAAAATCCTCGACATGTTCCAGAGGGGAAATCCCAAAGTCCTATGCCCTCCTTTACAGGACTGGATCAGGGGTTTGCTGATTGGTTGGGTTTTTTTTGGTTTTATGTCTTTTTTTTTATTTCTGAGAAAATAAACCAAACCCATCCGGGCTGAAGCCCCTGGAGGAGTGAGGGTTCGCCGGTTGCCGTCGGGGCAGGGCGGCACCCCCGAGGCAAGGCGGGGGTCACCATCGCTGCACGGCGAAGGCGGAACCTCGAGACACTGAATGCAGTCCGGAGACCCTCGGCCGACCCCACAGCGATCAGCAATTCCCCACAGATCTCTGTCCTCGGCTTCCCCCGACGCCCCCCGAAATTCCTGGGTGAGCACGGTCTGCAGCCGGGGTGGCCTTGGCGGAGCCGGGGCTGACACGGAGGGCGCGGGAGCCGCGGGGGGAGCCAGAAAGGTGCGCTGGAGTGGTGACAGAGCATCGACCACCTCGGGGGGGATGCACGGCCCCGGTGCTCGCGGCTGCGGAGCCCACAGCCGCTGCGGGAGGCCGGGACATGGCGGGGTCGTGCCAGGGTGAGCAGCAGAGCGGGAGGTGACACGGAGCACACACTGGTAGTCAGGCTGCCACAGCGCGAGCAGCTGCTCTGACTGAGCCGGAGAAGGCTGAAGCCTTGGGGTCGGGGGTGGGGGGGTCCGGCTGCAGAGTCACTCTGCGGGAAACCGCCCCGCAGCCGCCCCTTCGGGCTGCCGGGAGAGCTGCGCCCGGCGCCGCCGAGCTGTGCCACCGGCACAAACGGTGCCACGAACAGCGGCGAGGGACACTTCACGATCGCCGAGCCCATGTCCAGCCCTGGCGGGGCGGGCACGTCTCCCCCCGGGACGCTCACCCGGCAGACGGGGCGGGTGCGAAGAGAGACGCTTGTATCCCAGCCCAACTCCGCTGCTCGCCTCAAACTGCGGCATGAGAGTGCGTGGGATTTCCTCAGCAGGTGTGAAAAGGGCGGCCAAGGAAGGATAACTCCCTCCTGGTGACGGGGACTTTTCCCAAGGTTATCCCGCTGAGGGTTGTCAGCGCCTCCTCATGCTGAAATGTTTCAACGTAGGAAGGAACGGGGTCGGCGCTAACGATTAACTCCCGAAGTATGCTGAAAATGCAGTGACACTTGTCTTTAGAAGGGCTTGGTTTTGTCTGCGGTGCTAATTGATTTCTGTTCAGGCTGATCCCTCTTAAAACATGAACAGATTTAATGGTTCTTACTCCCGAGCTCTATGCTATTGAGATAATTTCAGTTATTAAGACGCATTAATAAACAGTTAATAGACACCATTTCTCCTTTTTTTTTTCTTTTTTTTTTCCCCGAGAGGTAAGCTCTTCATCAGTCCGAAATAAACGAGCAGCCTCTACCGATGCTGTCCCGCACTCGGGATCAGCAGTTACTGCCCACGCGTGTCAAAAATACCCTGCAGCTAAGGAAGTGCGGGTGGCTTGTCCCATAGAGCCCAGCAAGCCCTTCTGCAGCGTCGCACGAGAGAAAGAAGGGCTGTAACATCAAAACAAAGGATCGGTGACTAATTCGGTCTCTGACTCCGCCGACGAGAAAATAGCTCCCAACAAGTGCACCGAGCCCGGCTTCAGCCCCTGAGCAAAAGAGGGCGAGTCAAATTCCTCGAGTCAAAATCTGGGATGTGCTAGAAAGCCTCCTCGCTGTTAAGGCCAGGAGGATGAATTCCTATTGTAGGGAACCTGAATGAGAGCTGGGTTAGATAACTTGTCATTTTTCTGGCTCCAACCTGCCCTCCCGCCTCCTTCCCCTCCACCCCTCAAAAAAAAAAAAAAAAAAAAAAAAAAAAAAAAAAAAAAAATCAAGCTTATAAGAATTTGTTCTGGCCTTCCTTTACTTTTTCTCTGGTAAGTCTCATATTTCATTTCTGGCAGCCAGAGAAATCTTAATAAAAAGAACGTGTAGAAGCATTTCCAGGGGAATAATTTGATCAGGAATTATTGCCGGTTTTGGAATTAGTCCTAAAACTTATTAAAAGTTGAACAATCCCAGCACACACTCTTCTCTTCCAGGGATCCTTTTCCTGCGATAATAGCCTTCCCCCCACCACCTTTTTCCTCCTGCTGCTCCGCGTGGATCTCATCTATCGTAGCGGGGCTGGCGTTGTTTTACCCTTCCCGATGTGTTTGATGGTATTTAGCAGGCTGATGCCGTTTTGCCCCACCAGCAGCAGCCACCAGGTTCCCTCCCTTTTATCTCGTTATCGCGGGCGCCCAACGCTCCCGTGAGCAGGTGGGAAGCGCCACTCCCGGCGGGAAAAGAGGCCCCTCGCGGGCCAACTCCCCCCTCCACCCGCACCCCTCGGGGCAACGCCTGCCCCCGGCGGCCCCGGCCCGGCCTCGCTGCCCGACGGGGACCCCGCAGCCCTGACTCCGGCGCTGAAGCTGAAGATGCGCTGCGGCTGCTCCAAGGTGCCCATCCCGGGGCTGAGAGGAAGCTGAGGTGGATCTGGCTGTGGGGGCCGGAGAGCAGCGCTGTGCCAGGCCGTGTGTTTCACCAACGCCTTCGGGATCTCGAAAGTTCAGCTGTAAATGGCTAATTACTTCTTGTTGTATGGAGGGGAGAAAAGGGAAATGCTGGATTGGAATTGACATTCCAGTAATATATTTCCGTGAGAAGAGTTTTAAGATGTCCTCTGTAATTTCCCATAAGAAATCTGGTTATACTGGTTGATTTCAATAGGAGAATTCTCTGCCTGGAGGCATAGGATGAGTAATATGCCATGTGTTTCATACTCCCTTTCTAATATGATAATAAATGTATTCAAAAAAAGCAACGAGGTGTTTACAATTAGTACCTTCACCGGCTTGCCTAAATTTCCCAGTATCGGGAATCGAAACAGACATTTTAGAGGGCTGGAAGAGGTAGGGGGAGAAGAACAGCTAGCCCTCTCCTCCCACCCCGGCCTCGGCTCCTCTTTGCCAGGGGAGGCACGACTGACAACTCGGGGAAGCTGC